>VWZZ01005923.1:779394-834996 GCA_013399095.1 Psophia crepitans
TGCGGCCTCACCAGGGCTGAGTACAGGGGGACAATCACCTCCCTGTTCCTGCTGGCTACACTATTCCTGATACAGGCCAGGATGCTGTTGGCCTTCTTGGCCACCTGGGCACACTGCCGGCTCATGTCCAGGCGAGCATCAGTCAACACCCCCAGGTCCTTTTCCTCCACACAGCTTTCCAGCCACCCCGCCCCCAGCCTGTAGCGCTGCCTGGGGTTGTTGTGGCCAAAGTGCAGGACCCGGCACTTTGCCACATTGAACCTCATCCTATTGCCCATCGATCCAACCTGTCCAGGTCCCTCTGCAGAGCCATCCTACCCTCTGGCAGATCGACACTTCCCCCCAGCTTGGTGTCGTCTGCAAACATACTGAGGGTGCACTCAATTCCCTCATCCAAATCATCAACAAAGATGTTGAAGAGGATGGGCCCCAACACCGACCCCTGGGGAACACCACTCATGACCGGTCGCCGGTTGGATTTGACTCCATTCACCACCACTCTCTGGGCCCGGCCATCCAGCCAGTTTTAAACCCAGCGAAGAGTGTACCTGTCCAGGCCATGGTACAATAACTGTTTAACAACACTAGCTTCTAGAATAAACCCATGGGTTTTTTGAAAGTGGCGTGTTGAGGATATCACCTCAGAATAGCCCTATTCTTACAGCCGGTAGAGCTTGCTTACGAGAATAGCCTCCTGAATACTTAGGCAATAAGATCAGGATGAATAATAATCTCTAGGTTCTATACTTTAATGTGCAATACAGGATCACATGTCTTTTTGTTCTTATTAGTTTAGCTTGAGTCTAAATCATAATGATTGTTTTGATTTTCATGCATTTCTGTAAGTATTGCTGGCAAAGATTAATGTTTTGCTTGGGTTTTGCATTGAAATATGTGATACTTAAGAGCAGTGTTGATCTATAAACAGCTGAAATGCCTAAGCATCTTGGTTAAGCAATTCTTTATTCATATGTCTGCATAAGTGAACTTTAAGCTGCACGGTTAGCGTGTTTCCAAAGAATGTCAGCCTTTACTTTGGGGTTTACTTTTTTGTTTCACCAAGCATTCTTAAATCTAAAGATTTAAAAGTTAAAGTCAGTGCGTGTTGGAAATTTTGGTGCATATATTTAGGTATGCTAAAGAATTTTAGAATCTGATTATGTCTGATTGGGTTTTTTTTTCTTACAGTTATTTTTTAACTGTATTTTCTGTGGCTTTGTTTTTCACATTCTGCAGAATGGGTTGCTTGTGTGAGGTCCAGCTTTCTGGTTTTGTGCTATCTGCACGACGTGAAGAACATCCTGCAACTTCATGACCTAGCTACTGGTGCACATCTCAAGACCTTCCCCCTAGAGGTTGGCAGTATTGTGGGATACAGTGGCCAAAAGAAGGACACAGAAATATTCTATCAGTTTACTTCGTTTTTATCTCCCGGTAAGATTGTTTTTTTCCCTTAGTTATTGTTCCTTTTCCTGGGAACAAAATATTTCTCTTCTTTCGTTGTTTAGTAGTTATTAGGTATGTATAAGATGCAGATAAAACTGCTCCCCTCCATATAGTAAGTAGTGGTTATGCACTTCAGAAGGTACCAGTCCTAAATACCTAGTCTGAATAATATGCCTACTAGTATTTGAGAGAACTCCATTGAGAAATTACTCAAATTGGCTTTTACTAGAGATGAAATCATAACATTCTCGCAGCTCTTGCTTCGTACAGCAAGATAAAAGTTTAGAAATTCTGTTGAAGACAATTGCTAATGTATTTTAATGTTATTTTCATCACAGTTTTGAAGAATGTTAATAGAAGTCAGAAAATTCTTTATCTGACAGCTTTTTGATTCATTTATGCATAGCCTCTTTAGAGCATCCTTACTGTCTGTCCTTACAACGCTTGGTGTTGTTGGATTGCTGTAGGGATCCTCTTTGTACAATACTGCAAAGCCAGAGTTGTTTAAAGCATTATGTAATAGGTGTGTGGCACACCAGTAAGTATTCCAGGATTTGGAATAGGAGGGGAGTTTCTACACAGTTGTCAAGCTAGTATATGACAAGAAAATGGATTTGCTGTTCTCTCTTTTTTTTCTCTTCCCTTCCTAGCTCTCTAACAACCAATTGCTAATACAGGACAGGATTCAAATACGGGGATGGGGGGGACCCGGGGGAGATAGGGTCCAGAATCTTTATCTTTTTCCAGGGTGAATCATAAGATGGTCAAAACTGTTCTTACAGCATCTGATAGATACTTTTGCTCTGTTTGTTACAGCACAGCCACATTGCAAAATGGCTGTATAATCGTTTTGATAGATTTGCTGGTTTTGTTTGAAAGTACTGTGTCAAATTATCAAAATTATGTTTCAAGCTTAACAGATAAGAAGTGTGATGGATTTCCTGTTATTATCTTACTGTTTACATCACCAGACATAAGATATGTTATGTTTCCAGTTCCTTCTTTAAACGGACTTTTAAACAACATTCAGATCATGACGGCCATTGCATGTGGGGAGGAGCCTGAGGACACTCTTGCTTTTACCTCTAACTTCACCCCAGCTTGATGGTTCAGGAAGTTCCCTTGTTCACATTCCTACCTCGTGGGCCAGAAGTCTTACAAAGCCTGCACCCTTCATCTCAGCTGAGCCCGTAGAGTCTCTGCAGCTGCTAACCATGAGATCTGTTTCAGCCCTTGCCAGCTGGCCAGCAGTGGCTGCCTGCTGGTTTCTTAGGCAGATTTTTTTTCTCTTTTTCATCCATGTGCTCAGCATCTACAGAGAATTCACCATGGCGTAGCTCTGTTAACTGCAGCAGAGTGGCCTGGAACTAGAAGGAAGAGAAAAGGAGGAAAGGAGGTAGAATGTATGGGAATAAGAAAAGGGTGAGGAAAGCAGGCCAGAGTGGTAATTTTTAGATAGGTATGTGGATATTTTTAATTTGCATGCAACCTCCATTTGCCCTATCAGTAGAATAACCAGACAAGAGGTATAGGCATGGTCCTTGGTTAACCTAGATCTTCCTACTGTACTATCAGAAATGAATATAATTTGCACTTCTATTAAGTTGCACTTATTTTTTTCTAATGAGAAACAAATTAACATACTGGTGTTTAATACCTACAACAAAAATCATAGTAAACAAATGTATGAAATAATGAATAAAGCAGTTGTAATACCATAGGTGCCGACACTGTACAAATAATTTTTGCTGTTCTCTGAAAAGTACGGTTATCCCTGCTGTCCACGCTACTGAGATGCTTAAGTGAGCACTCTAGTGTTTTGCATTTATTTAGCACCCTGCAAAAGAGTGCAGGCCCCAACATTACTATGTTTTTCATAGTAACTGCCATGCCACTAATAATATAACAGGAGATGCAGTACCAGGGGTTCATTTGCATGTTAATGTAATACTAAGTTGATGGATTCGAAATGCAGTCTGTGGCTGTGTGTGCTTCATCATGTGGTTGCCTAACATGCTGCTATTCTGCCCGCTCTGTGTGTAATGTTTGCCAATACGTTATCCAGCTTGGGCAGCTGTATAGATGTCAAAGGACTGCTCTGCCTGCGACCGCCTGGCGTGCTTTCCTTTGTGCTTTCGCATCACTTTCGGGATCCTAGTCTTTAAGGGAAATGGTGCTTTAATGCTCGTTTGTACCTGTCACCCTGCATTAGGCTTGTTAGTCACTTTGTGACGAAGAAAAAAAATTCCCAGCAGATTAGAGTAGTCCTACTTTTATTCCCCTATTAATTCACCGTTACGGAAAGAGGCTTTATCAGTTATTAGAAATGTTGATTTTCATCTGTGTTCCTTTGCCAATCTGCATCTTTGATTCTCCACAGTCTATAAAAGTGATTTAATGAGGTAATTCCCTTGTATCAGATGTTTCCTCATTATTTCATGTTTCAATATAAATTTTATAGCTATAACCTCTGTAATAATTACTTCTGGTTTCCTGAAAGTATCTAAAATATACACAATACAGCAGTATTTCAGTCAAGTCCTGTCCACCTTGGTTAATTTTATTACATTGAGGATCCCCGTAGAGGGCTTGTTGCCTTAACTTTTAGTGTTCTTTTCCCTAACAGAAGTTTAAAATTCTACAGAGACTATCTTGTTGTAAGGCAGAAGAACAAAGAATAATTAATACTGAAGTTAGTTTTATGTATCATATGTATCTGCGGTATATCCATGAGTATTAGGATTTTGTAGTAGGTTAACCAGTATGCAAACACAACGATGGTCACACCGTATGGCACACGCTCAAATGTTGTTAGGGTTGAATGACAGAAAATGTGATTTATAGTCTAAATGCAAAATTCTTCTTGGCTAGTTACACATCCGTGCTGTGTCTAGATTGCTGCAGTTTCTGTGATTCTGCCTCTGCTGCAACCTGGAAGTTTTAGACTGCTTACAGACATAAATTTTCTCATGTGCACAATCCTTTGCAAGTAATAGGTGCAACTCAAGCAAGTGCAGTTGCCTTCAAACCTGCAGGACCAGGAAGTAAAATAAACTATACAAGACCAAATTCTGTTAAGTTACGTAGGCAACCTGCACTAGACTCCCACAAGTTCAAGTGGATAGTCAGGTCTTTCTTTTATCTGGGGGTCCATTTGAATTGTAATTTCAAAATATTTTATCATAAAGAGAAAAATGTTGACCTGAGTGACATTCTTTGTATTTATTATTTGTCAGTCTGGTGGCTCTAGAGGAGATGTTTCAAAATTGACTTTATACTTCTTTCTTCCAACATTATTGTTCTCCGTAAGTGCTATGTAACTTTATGAAAACAAACCTTTTTTCCATTTTGCTTAACCTGCTTTGGATACCTGGCTTTGTGTGGGTGGTGGGAATTGTTCTTTCTGTACAGATAGCCTTTGCACCCTTCCTAGATGAAGTGCATATATGTATGTGTGAAATAATATATTAACTGAAAAACCGTGTCTGGAGCTACTGTTTTTCACCCTGCTGTGTGACCTTTGCCATTCAGCACTCCATCACCGTGCCTAAACCAGCATCATTTTAGTGATGCACGTACACTAAGCTGACAAAGTTGTGCTCTGTTTCAGGTATTATATATCACTGTGATCTGACCAAAGAGGAACTGGAGCCAAGAGTTTTCCGGGAGGTAACTGTGAAAGGATTTGATCCTTCAGTTTACCAGACAATTCAGGTAATAAACATGAATCCTACTCTCTCGCTGTAATCACTTGCATAAGCGTTTACCAAAAATGCACTTACGTAAGGGTGAGAGTGCTTTGATTAGCTTCTGAGTGGCACGTCTGTGTGTGCTCTGAAGGAATTCCACCAGGTCTTGTTTAGGGAGGTTGGAAGATGCCGCTGCAAGTAATGAAGCAGGCTCAATCTTCACTCATCCTACAGGCCCCATGTCCTGTAATTTTCCCCCATGTTATGGTATTCTTTGATACTTGTTTTAACATCAGGCTGCTGCTTTTCCATGTTTATGTATTTGTTCCACCAGGGCAACTTGCCATGGCTCCAGTAGGCAAATGTGTGATAGGGCAAGGCTTAAGACGCAGTGGGAGAAATAGAGGCAACCTGGAATAGCCAGTCGTCTTCCCAGCACTTCCACAGTCTTCCAGCGTCCACTGGGGGAAGTGGCAACCATAGAGAAAACACTTCTACCTCCACCACTCTTGTATAAAAATAGTGATGATTTTTGCCCCAAGTTCATACTCTTAAGACCTCAAGAAGAAGTTGGGAGGAAAAAGGGAAATGCTTTGATTAATTTGTAGCTGGCATCAAATATGGAATTTGCTGTAGAACCATGAAAGGTCTTAACTATGCTTATTTGGAAGGAAAGCAGGCATGTATCTAGCAGTGTGAGCAGAAAAATCCTGTTTGTTTCATGCTGTATAGGAATTTCTCATTCTGTCTACTTTTGCAAGAAGTTCCATAGTATATTGTGTTCATTAGCACATCAGTGCACATCAGTGCACTTACGCTTGGAGCCTCTCTTTCATTTCCCTGAGAGTGGGATAAGGCCCTTTGCTTGCAGTGCTGGAACAACTAGAACAAGGAGCTAAAGAGGAAAGCAGTTTAAAATACATACATACTTACATGTATGTAAGTAATATTTCTAATGTAAAACCCTACGAAGCAATTATTGTACAGGTCTAACAGCTTTTAATATAAAATGATTAAACTATTTGGGACAAGGACCCTTCCATTTTATCTATACACTACATAGTACCATAGGGTCTGGGTCCATGGAACATTGCTTCAGTACTTAATAAATGCTGCATTAATATTCTGTTAGCTAACTGTTTCCTAGGTCTCTAATGATTGATTGGCATTCCATGAATATAGAATTAAAAGACAAATGTATTTGTGTAGCATGGTTTCATGAAAAGCAGATCTTATCAAATATACCTGCTGCCTCTTGGGAGGGCAAGATTGCACGGATGGTTTATAAAGCCATCAAAGACTCAAATTTCCCAAGAGGCTTTTTGCCTTGATAAAACAAAGGCCTCTGGATTTAAAAGTTTGCACAAGTGGAGTTAAAATTACAGACATAGGTGGTCTACAAACTGGCTCTGTGAGACATGAGCATGGGGAGAAATTAGCAAGGTCTTTCCTAGCAAGGTGTAATGCCATTCAGTAAATTTCCCAGGAATCTAGATAATAAAATCTTTGCTAATAAATATTTTGGGTCAACAAAGTTTGGCAGGAAACAAAGTAAGAAAAACAACAGCTTACTGTGTTATAATGATGTGAATTGCTTGTTAAATGGTCCCTTTATGACAATCTGCAATTCAGTATAGCCAAGCGAGGGTAAGACATCTGGGAACCAAGGAGGGATTTATCCCGCTTCAAAACCTGAAATCAGGTCAGTTGTGGCAGCTGGTCTCCCAGAGCTCCCTTGGCAATTCCTGAAAGGCCATCTGCAGTAACAAGCAATGTGGCGTAATAATCACAGGAGTGAAGTGGCCTGTGCTGAGGATCCAGTGTTTGTTTTGAGAGTTTTACTTTGGACTAGCTGTAATCCTGTCTGGTGAACTGAATTTCTGTTATTGGTTGAAGTACCTTTGGTGCACTCCTGAAGTGTATCTGCTACTTGAGTTTCATCAGAAGGAATCTAGTCTGCATACACTGAAACCTCTCTGTGGTGGGAAGTGAGAGTGGTGAGACTTGCTTTAGAGCCACACTTTTGTTTTGAACTGAAATGCTATTGGAGGTGCACCAAAGGCTCTGACAGGTATCTCCGTTTAGTAGCATGAAGTCTTTGGACATGCCTTTTCTTCACACATAAGTGAAGGCATATAATAATTAGCTAAATTTAAGGCTTATAAAAGTTAAGAGAAATTACTGCCATGAAAAAAACCAGTGTAAGCTACAAATGATACAGAACAGGCTCAGGAAAATACAGAGCTTTTCGTAGACAACTGCTTTAACCTCATAACAAGTATTGTGACTGAAAAGATTATGCGAAATATACATTTTAAGTGGTAATTTTAAGTACATTTAAGTAATCTTAAGTACATTCTTTCTACTAAACACAGCTTCGGTTAGCCCCTGATGAAATACTACGTGCTGGTCAGCACCTTAAGGAAGGTACGAAACTTCTAGAGAGAGTTCATAGAAATTCGTTAAAATCATAGAATTGTATGTGTTGGAAAAGACCTTTATGATCATCGAGTCCAACCGTTAACCTGGCACTGCCAAGCCCACCACTAAACCATGTCCCTGTGCACCCATCTACATGTCTTTTAAATACCTCAAGGGATCGTGATTCAACCAAAATAATTAGGCATCTAGAAAAAGTAATTATATTGTGATCCTTAGCATATTTAATACCTGCAATTTATAGAAGAGATATGGTAGGGTAGATTAATTATTTTATTTGTAGGATTTTGCATCTGTAGAGTAAGAGGGGACTAGAGGATTTTTCTTTCTATAGACAGAGGTATAACAAGATCCAGTGTCTAAAGTGGAACTTAGATAAGCTTAGCCTGGAAAAAGGTGAAACGACCTAGGAGGTAGTGTGACAGTGTGACAGCCTGGCTTGAGATCTTTGGAAGGAGATCAGATACTTTTCTTAATCTCTTATTTTTAATTTTGCCTCTGGCACGTACAGAGGACAGATTCTCTAAAAGCATGAAGACAGTAGTGTGTGTGCATGAGGTGGTTGTAAACAGCCCCATCTGTTTGTGCATCTCCAGACAGAAATAAGAGTGTTGTAAAGGATAGTTTGCTGAAAACATTCTCACAGAGAGTGTGTTTTTACTGCTTCACTCAGATTCATTAAGGGACTTCCACAGGATAACTTCAGGACATAGTGAGCTCAAAAAGAGAGAGAGAACATCATTCTTTTTAGAAATGTGCCATCAGACTCAGAAGGATAATAATGGAACACAAATACCCATGTAATTAAAAAGGGTTTAGAAGGGGTTGCCTTAAATTAGAAATAATGTCTTTTTCTAGTAAATCAAATTCTATGAAATAAATGTCTGGAAAAACAAAATCTCATTTTACATTTAAATCAATTGCATGCTAAATTAAGGTAAAGTAGAACAGTAATACAAATAATTTCAAGGAGGAAGCATGCTGTTGCTATGCCCTTGGAAACCTTTACTTCGTAAATCATGGGCAGAGCTTCACCGCTACGCTGTAATGGGATGGGAGTCAATATCAGTGGTTTTAGTTTTTTCCTTACACGCTCCTGCTCAGTACCAGCTCTAGGGAAATGTCACCTGTGTAGTTACACTGGGACCAGGGCTTATAAAGAGCACTCTTGGCTCACCACTCACCCAGTTTTGCCTCTTATCAACAACTGATGTCAGTGTGACCACATCTTGGAAATCAATTTCTCATATCGTTCAGATCCGTAGAGAAGTCTCAGCTGAGCTGTGAAAGAGGCTGTTTCTCAGGGCCAAGGCTGGCACTGCCTGGTCACCTTTGTAGTCACTCAGCCTGCCAGTGCCAGGCTCCAGTTCTTATTTCCATTTGTGGGGTCCTGCTTGGACCCTTGATGATGCTTCTGCATGGAGGAGAGAAAGGGAGATGGCAGCTTATGGAAGCCATCATTATGGTTGTCAGCCTGGATAACAGCCTTGCCTAGCCATTGCAAAACTCAGGCAACATTGCTGGGAATTGTGAAAGAAACTCAGAATTAAGAATGCAAGAAATATACGGAGAATAGGCAAAGATTGCTGATAACAGGGGAATGGACAGCACTGCAGAATTCATTTAATAGTTTGAATTTCCATAAGAATTACTAAGTGGTAAAGAAAAATGTCACTGGTTGTGTCCTGATCCATGTCCTTAATGAAAGGCAGGTCTCCTGCCAGGGTTCTTCCTTTATTCTTGCATACCTGAAGAAATCCCTACTAAGACTAGCAATCTTCCCAGCTTTGTCTGCAGAGCATATATGAAACTTTAATGAGTTGTTCTTTAGTGGTTTTTGAACATAATTGAGTTAAGAAGACTTGAACTGAAGTGTACAGTGCCCTGCATATATGAAACCTGAATTAATGGCAATTGCAAAATGCCACGGGGCCTGCTCTTTTTCTCTCTTGGATCCACTTTACAGTATTTAGCACAGTATATAGATGCAGTGCAAATGCGGACCAGGGATAAAGTTTACTACACTAAGTAAATTTATGGTAGAGCAGCTGCTTTGTAGTTCCTGCAGTTAAGTTCTTACTCTTTGGCAGCCCAAATAAGAACAAATTAGCCTACTTACCTTGCACGGAAGGGAGAGCTGTTCGAACGCACCTGACATTTACACCAGGGTCGGAGCATGCCCGTAGGTTTTTGGCTCTGTGCGACACCCTGCAAGTACACAGTCTAACTTGCCGTGCGGTAGCTTGTGCATATGCCCTTACCTTGAAAGGCTCTGTGTGACCTTCATGAAAAAGTCAGACTCTTTAAAATGCTTGCCACACATCAAAAATTTATCCTGGCTACTTTTGTTAAATGATATATTAAGTTGCATTAATAACTTTTCCTCTGCCAAACACTTCTTGAAATTTATCTTTGCTTCCCTGCGTGCTTCCATTCATCACAACGACAGACTTTTTCAGGAGGTAGCCTGGGGTGGGTTTTACGGAAGGAAAAAACACTTTTGGAGAAACTTATGAACGGCACTTGCTGTAAGCTGTTTACTGCATAAATAACTCAGCTGCTGCTTTAAATAAAAAGCTTTTTTATCTTTACAAAGTTGCCAATTAAGTTCTCATATGCCTTGCCATATTAACACCTCACGGTGACACTTAATCGTGGATAAACAGTCTTCTGGCCTGGCTCACAACTCGCCTACTTCTAGGCTGATACGCAGGATTATAAGTGTTGAAATCGCAACAACAAAAATGTTGTTTGGCTCCTTTTGCCATTCTTTGAATACCTTCCAGTACGGTCCTTAAAATAATTTGAGATGAACCAAAAATAGGTGGTGTTATTGATAGATGCACTTTGAATTAGCTTTTGCAGAAGAACAATGAAACTCATAACACACCTTAGTTTTACAACTTAGTTTGATTTAAAAGCAGCTGCTGTTCAGGTACTGTTGCACAGATGAAAGTCTTTAAAAGGATATTTGTTTTCTTGGAGCTGGAATGAATTTCCTCCTCTTTCTTTTGCAGAAATTATTTTTATAAGTGAAGTAATTTTCATGAGAAGTTCATTGTTTTATTGTTCAGTCTTTCAAGCCCATCTTCAAGCCTTTACAGTACTGATTTCAAGTTGTGAGTCATTGATGGGGAAAATCTGTCTCCAGTCATTCTAATTCCTAGTGGAACTTTACACCGTACAGTTTGGCACAGCAGTTAAGCTCTGTTTCAGGAAAATACAACGCTGAGAGAAGATTAGTCAGGCTTGAGCTTGATTGGCAGAGTTGTGAGAGAAACTTGTGCACAGCACCTGCCCACGCTATTCCTGGATCTTGCCAGTACTGGTGGTGTCATTCCATGAGCATTAGATTCCCTCATTAAAATAAAAAGTAACGGGAAGGCAGAGGAAAGCAGCATCCTGTTAAAGCTGTAGTGAGCTCAACCTGCTTAGCGATGCCAGAGCTGATATTATCACTGTTTTTTCAATATCGATGTGAAGATGGTCTTACTGTTGTTTCTTTTCCTTATCTAAGTATGTATGAGTAAATCACTGGAGGTTGGAGAGAAATCAGAGCTACTGAATTTATCTCTGTTGGGAAGAAGCACTCTCATACCAAAGAAGAGAGACATATACTTTTTACATTGCTTCTGAGCAGAGACAAAGAATTCTCCCCTTTTCTTCAGGGGAGTAAGTTGGTTTGGCATCCTTTTCTTTTCCCTCCTGAGAATCCAGCACTGCCCAAAAGGGGTTGATTTTTGAGGAGCTGGACTTTCTTGCTTCTGACAGTATTTGAGGGTTTGAATCCTGCCTTGATCTCACAGAACGGGACGGTAGAATTAATACTTGGGGGAAACAAGTTGCTTTGTTTGTTTGTTTCTGGTTTATTCCTTTTATTTCCCCGTGGTTCCATATTGAAGTAAGGAAGCAACTGAAGGGAGGGGAGGCAGAATGTGAAGAAATGCACCAGTTTTAGTGCTTGCCAGAGTGTGGCAGACACCTGCCCTCTTGCAGGGGGGGAACGACCTTTGAGCTGCCTCCATCAGAGCTACCAGGAAGAAGGCTGAAGTCTTCAGCTCTGATTTTGGCAATGGCTGTGATTTTATCACCAAGACAACGGTCTCACTCCGGAGGACATCAACAAAATCACAGTGACAACTGTGGCAGCATTGGCCGTTTGCCGATGTGAATTTAGCATCTTACACCCTTGGCGTGTGGTTGTTACAAACATCCCTTTAATCTGCCGTTACCCCTTCTAATTGCAGGCCAGTGAAAAATACTAACTGCAAATGTAGTCTTCTAGTTTTAAGGTCCTTTATTACTTGAAAGCCAAGAGATAGTATATTTAATACGTTACATATCTGCAGCCACAATACACTCCATTTTGAGGGGGGAAATTGTCAGACTATGTCTAGAAGAGTATCAAGTGAAGGATTTCCCATAATGACTTTACCTGTTCTTGAACTTTGAAATTCTTATGCCTGAGCCAGAGGAGTAGCAGTTGGCTCTACACTCATTATATTCAAGCAGCCCTATCCAGTGCACTTCACATAATTCACACCAGTAATTCTGGCAGACCAGGATATTCTGTAAGTGTCTGGAGCAGGAACCAGACCTCTGTATTCCAAGTAAGAGGATGAAGTAATAGGATTCTGCATTGCTTTCTTCACCAATCCAGTTCAAATTCTGGTTTAAGGTCTAAATGTGTGGGGTTGCTTTATCCCATTCTTACATTCCACAGAAGATTGCTGCACAGTTTAGGATGTTGGGAGCTTTTGTTCAGCAGAATGTAGGACAATGGAAATCCGGTTTGTGTTGGACCAGTACAGAACTGCTCTTAGGAAGAATTAGCACAATACCAGACCACACAGTGTGGAGGGATAATATAAAAATCACAGCCTCTCTGTTCATGTGAATCGGCATATAGGCTTTGTGATTCACTAGTTCCAAGCTTTCAATATTAGATTGTTTCTTCTTATACTAAGCGTGCAGGGAATTGAAGAGCTTCTTAAAATGTTAGAGTCTGTAGAACCTTCATACTCAAGACGTTATAAAAACATTCATTTGTTTCAATCTGCAAGCAAAGTGATTGCTCAACAGTATAACTAAAATTCATTGTGAAATATTCTTCTTATGGCTTACTCAGTAGAACTTTTGTTTGAGCTTGTAGTGGTTTGTTTTCCTAGTAAATGAAGATGTTAGTTGTTGTACTTGATCCCAAGTTGCATTCTGTGCTCCATTTCTTTTTCAGAATTTCTTAAAAACCAAGGTGAAATAACATGGATTAAAATAGAGCTGTAACCATTGAACATAGAGAATCCCTTTTTACACAGAGGAGTTTTAAATAAGAGCTTAAAGGATTCTTTAACAGCCTCTCATGTCTTAAATTACTGCATTGTTAATAAAAAATAGTTCTGATTTTTTACTATACGTGCCTAAATACATTTTACCATCAGGAAAAAGAGATTTAAAATGTCATTCACTCAGATACCTGAAATGAACATGTGTGTTTAAGCTCTCAGGAATCTCAGAGGCAGATTCTTTGCTGATACAGAGAGATTAAAATGAGAATATTGTTGGAGTGAAAATGTTCATTTATTGTCCTCTTTCTAAACAAATCAGTGAAGATTTTTTCCCTTCTCTTTTTTTTCCTCTAGCTTTCATATTCACTCCTGTGATCTCACCTCCAGTAATTAACCATGAACACATTACTATTTTAATTAACTCTTTTACAAGATAAGTAAGAATTCTATTTAATGATTCTCAGTGGGAATCTTCTTTCAACTTTTTTTCTCCTTTTTGTATGAGCATATCAGTGTTATTTCTCAAAGGTAGTGAGTATTATTAGCTTCATTCTACAGGAGCAGAAACATTCATAATGAAATTTGTCCGTGGTTGCACATTGATGAGGTGTTGTACTGGGGATATGTTTTGGTGGTTTGCTACTCCTCTTTCTTGCTGATCCTCAGTTGCGTTTTCAGATGTGGTCAGAAAACTTAATCAAGCCAGTTATTAAAGTCTTACAAAAGTAGCAGTTCATGGAACTTCAACGTCAATAAAAAGTCCCACTCCTGATATCTTTAGTAGTATTAAATGCTCAAAACCTTGTCTTTTGATTAGTATGGTATTTGTATGTCTTATATAGAGCAGATTGAATGGCCAGTTCCATCAGTGGTGGAGGATCAAGCACAGGATGCTTCCGCAAAAAAAACTGCTTGGAAGCTTTCTCGTGGCTGTTCAATTCTTGCTTAGTCATAAAAATGGAAAAATTCAGCACACTAAGGACTGCATGTGTAGTCCTCTACTGAAAGAAAGAAGTGGTAGTTGCCACTTTTCTCTGTCCCCCACTTTTTTTTCTCTGTCCCTTTAATGAGGCTAAATATCAAACTTTGGCATGCCAGCGTTGTTCAGAATGAGCGCTCCTCCGCAAGTGTGCGAATTTTTCTATCCATCTGCCCACCCGTTACTGTGCCTCAGGGAGCCTACCCAGTGGGGTGTGAAATGGTGATGACAATGTTGCATTGAGGACAGATTGCTCTGGGACCGTAATCATTGGTTTTATTCACACAGCTGGCAAAAGATCATTAGATGATTGCAGTTGTCAGTCATCACTAGTGTGGGCCAGCATTCGAGCCATTGATCTAGCAGGGAAACGTGTTGAGTTTCTGTACCAGGCCACCAAGACAACCAGGCATTTCTTCTTGTCTTTTTCAGTATTGTGCTAGCAGTGTCATGGAAGTCTGCTGAACAGTCATTAGGTTTCCAAAGAAGGGGACTTAGTAAGACTTACATACACGTGTATATGTCTCTGTCTGGCACGGCATGGTTTTTATATTCCAGCCGATTTGCAGAACTATAGTAGTTACACTTGTTTACTTGCTAGTGAAGCCCATGCTTCTTGTGCACTCTGTTTGTAGATGTTTACACATCTGTAATATATATATGGGCAAGTTTTAAAAGATTTTCTTTATTGTTTTAATGCTAACATAAATGCTAACATTTATTTTTTTAATATTTAAATTTAAACCATTTAATGAAATTTAACTTGTCCAAATTTTCAGTGCAGGCAGTGGGTTTTTGGATGTGTATCTATTCTCAACAGTTCTTCTTGTAGATTTTATTATATCTGTGAACTCCCTGGATGGCCTTCACATCTCTCAGTTGGTCATAGTTTTGTGCAAGGTAGAAGACAGTGAGAAGGGGAGGCACGTGTTCTCTTTCAGTCCCTTTGTCTTCTCCACTTCTCCTTTTGAAGCCTCCATTCTTGAAATCGTATAAAACATGGGTAAAAGCAATCTCAAAATACCATCTAATCCATTGCATCCAAGAAGTAGGGTACTGACTTTTCCTGCAAGAAGAGAGGAACCAGCTGTTACTGTCCACAAGTGATGTTGCAACTGTGAACAGAAAAATCTGTGGCAGAAGTGCTGTAATAACCAACGGACAGAAAAACTGGGAAAGGGAAGAACTGCAGTGCCTGACTGTGGTTGGAGGTGGTGGCAGCGTGGTCAGGTACCCGTGTCCCAGAGATGGCCGTCGTGACTACCAAGGCTAGAGCATGCTGATCTGTCCTGTGACAAGTCACTTCTGCCCGTGCCATTCCTGACTGGATTTTGTCTGCCTTGTGCTTAAAAGCTTTCAGTCTCCCTAGCAATCTGTCCCAGTGTCTCACTGTATTTACTGTTCCAAAGCTTTTGCAGGAAGGCAGGGAGCAAGGTGTCTGCCACAAGTTAATTCCTAAATTCTCTTGCAGCAGTTGAAATGCATTGTTTTGTGTCCCTCACAGACATGGAAGACAGGTAATTCTCTTTCTAGTTACAGCAAACTTCTGCATATTTAGAGACTGTCACCATGTGTGTCTGCATTACTGTTTTCTTTAGACTGAAAAAAAACCCCAACCTTGCACTCTGCTCGCTTTTTCTAGCAGATTGTATTTTCTGGGCCTCCTATCACTCTTCTTTCTTTCCCTGGAATCTCTTTAAATGGGCGTCTTATGATGTGCCGTGGTTTAAACTGAACACAACACTCTAGCTGAGGCTTTGCAAATGTTGAATACAGCGGAGAGCATTATTTCGTACATCTTGTGGATGAGACTTTGGCTTATATGTCCCAGGATAGAGTTTGCCTCTTCCCTAACTGTTTGTACAACTTCAGTTTGTTGTGTACCATAACTCCAAGATACTTCTATGAATCTTATGTTTTTGTCTGTTGTTCTCTATCCTGCAGGTGACTGCACCTGTCAGAGAGTATATTGCATTTCTGGCCTTACTGGATTTCATTTTCCTTTTTCAGGTTGTTTTGCCTTCTGTTTGTTTCTCCTTCCGCAAAACACTCCCTTGTCCCCTCTTTTCTGCAGCGTCTCATTGTTTCCTGTTAGCAGTTAAGCTTCCCTGCAGCTCCATATTCCATTTAAATACTTTACAGTGGATGCCTCTCTCATTCTGACCGGTGTCTCTGTAGGCTACCAGAGAACTAGGGTGTTTTCAGAATAGAAGCGGCTCTGGCAGAGCTGGGAGGTTTGTGTTTCAGAGCTGCAAGCCTCCAGGCACACAAGTTGGTAACGAGTTTATACAGTCATTTATTAGGCTTGGCATACAACTGATAAAAAACGGTTTAAGGTAGTACAGCAGCCTGTAGAGAACAAAACAGAAGGTTGTTATTCCTGTATTCACTTGTGTTATCACAGCACTTGGGAGTGTTAGGCATGGACCACATTCACCGGTGTGCTGAATAGCACAAAAGTCAGGCCATTGCAGGGCCCTTAGCAACCATGGCTTGAAGGCAGGACAGAGAAAGAAATTGTGTTTGGAAGATTAATAATGATAACTATGCATGAACTACATACAGGAGACAAAAACAATTTAGAATTGGTAATATTTAAAACTAACAAAAAATGCAGATAAACTTCTGAGACATACATCTATGGGTATGTGTGCCTATATAGAGCTGTCACTGCAAACAAAAAAATTTATACTTGCTGTCTACGCCCAGGGCCAGAACTGCTTGCTGGATTAGGATATTTTGTTGTTGTTGTTGTTAATTAGCGTTCATCACTATGGTGGAAAACAGATTAATAGAGTTGGGAGCAGTGAATATTCATGGAAAATAGCAATTTCAAATGTTAGTGAGGTCTTACATAGACTGGCTTCAGACTTAGTGTGATTAAGTTTTTCAGAACCTGCCAACCTCTGCAAAGTAAATGAGGCTGTGTGGCCACTGCAGCCTCTGCAATTTAAGGGAAAAAAGGGAAGCAAATGATAGCATATCTTACAAGCTAAAGCTATGACACCTGCTTTCACTGAGAACGTTTGCCTTAGAAAAGGATGCATATTAGACACAGTGGTCATTAAAATAGTTATGAGCAGTTCAGTTTGTACTAAGAAAATAATTTTTACTGAATAGAAATGAGAGGTTTTTGGAGAACCTCTCAGAGGTTTATCTTTTGCCAGTGTTCTGTGGCAGTCAAACCCCTTAATATGTTGGTATTGCTGGACGCTTTCAATGGCACAGTCTCCATTTGTACCAAACACAGGAAAAAATTGCCCTAATAACATGTAAGGCAGTTTTTAGCCAACAGTTTTTTGATCTCAACAGGTTTGGTGGTGTGGGTTTTTTTCTGAAATTGTCATTTACTGGTGAAGAGATAGGACAAATTAAACACATCTGGATACTTCGATAAGTATCTAGAGATTCAGTTGTCAACTTGTGTATGTGGACACTCATGGGTGGAATCGTTCAGGAGACTTCTCTCATATCCACCCTCAGCATAAGACCAGAAGTAGTAAAAATGTAAAAATTAGGAAATCCTTGGGCATTCCAAAATAATTTTTTTCCAAGCAAAAGGAAGGGAGGTAGCAGTTCAATTTCTACCTAGAAACAGTTCAGGCACTAATTACGTGAGTTTTTTCTGTGGGCTGTTGTCTGCCAATGATCCAGTACAAATTCATCAGTGCACAATTTTATTAAGGGTAATCTAGTTTGCATCTTCATTTAGCAGTTGATTTGATTTTATCAGCACTGCCCAGAGGTACTGATAGAATATCATCTTTCCTTAGATTAATTATTTCTGCTCTGTCCTTCAGACATCTCCCAGGAAATTTATGGGGCAAGGGAAACCTCCTAGAAATGTCATTATTATTCGTAGTAACTAGTTTTTCAGCTGTGTAGATGAATGATATCAAGAAAGAGATTATTTCCTTAGTTCTGGCTTGCTGTACTCACAGACAGGGAAAAATTGATACATAAATCCTCCCTGACAGCTCCCTGAACTGCTTGCTTTTCAGCCAATTTGTTAATTATTTTTGAAAGTAATAGTGCACAGTGATCACTGCTAATGGCTGAAAATAGACAAGATGCAAAAATGTTTCAAAGCATGATGGTAGAATGCCTCAAATCAGAGAATCTTTTAGCAATCAACTGGAGTACCTCTGACTTTCTCCTTCCACTTACTGGTGTTTTTTGATCTGCTAGTGCTCACTGAAGTTGACTTGATGGTTAGATATTTGAGCTCTTGAGTGTGACTATTAGCAGTTAAATTTCTTATGACTGATACAAGTTTGTTGAATTTTGCTGTCTTGTTCACATTTCACCCAAGAAAAAAAAAAGATTGCTGCAAGCTGTCCTTAGTCCTATGGCTTTAAAAACCAAAAAGTGTTCCAGCAGTATTACAGGGATGCATCAGCACCCTTCATGGCGTCCCTGTTAAGTACCTTAAGGTCTTGTTATGACATCTGTCTGGAAATAAATCCAGTGATTATTTTTTTTTCTGGGTTGCTTTATACTAGTTCTAGTTTAATTTTTTTCCTAAGTATTGTTACAAGTTTCACAAAAAATCATTCTCATCATTCTCTTCTGCTTCCTGCTACTTGCTGGGTGATTTTTCTTCACCATGTAATGAGTACTGCAAATCTGAAAACAATAGATGAGCCTGAAGTACTGTCTCCATGGCAAGGAGGTAATCACCAGGACACAACTGTTGAAATCAATAGCATATGATCCGTAGAACTGTTTTCTTGTAAGCTAGCACCCCAGATATTTTCTAGGACTTTAGTTCATCCTTGACCATTGTCAAGGTTTTCTTTTTTGGTTTTTGTTCTTTGCTGTTTTACTGGGTTTTTTTAATCATGTAGGGGCACAAATGGGTAACTTTAAATTCAAGCTTAAATCTCAGAAGTTAAATTATTTGTAGCTATAGTTTGAGTGAGAAACCTCACATGGAAGTACTTCACAATACTTCTAAGTGACCTGTTTATTTCAGTAAGTTCTTCAGGGTAAATATTCACAGGATAAGTGCTCTGGGACTGATTTTGAAATGTGCATTGTCCAGCGTAGGTGATCTCTGTTTCTTTTCAAACCAAAGAGTAGGAATGAAGAGTATTGGCTATTTTTTTCAATATTGTACTAGCCACATGCAGAATTTTTGTAGGTGTTCAGTGATTTATAGCACCTCTAGTTTTGGGTACCAACTAGACATGTATAAACAGGATATGATTCTCTAAGGAAGAGAAAGCAGAGCACTCTGAAATTGTCCAGCTATTGAAAGTCATAAATAAAGCTTCTTGGCAATGTAAGTGGGATGTGGGTCCTGTTGGGGCTTCAGCACAAGCTGGGCACTTGATATCACCAGTGTCAAGATGGAATTTTTTCTGTGCAAGAATTTTTGGGTGCTGGTTTACAGGTGAAAATTGAGCACACTGAACAGTGTAGATGCCCCTGCGTTGGGGAGAAAGACCAACAGGGATTGTATGATCTTTTTTGAAGCTTGTAAAAGCTCAACAGTGGGGCTGTGTTGCGATAACCAAGCAAGTTTTGAGCAAGATGGAGTCAGAAACAGAAAAGCTGAATTAACCAGTAACTGTTTGAGTGAGTATATCTCTTCCTCAGCATGTTGAATTAGATGTGTGCACCTACCACAGTGTAAATAAGAATAGTTATTGTGGAGCAGCTTGCATAAGGTAAGTTCTCCTACTTGCTTACCCCATGGTAAGTTGCCTCTATATTTTTGTTCTTACTGTGTTTCTCATTAGAACTTGAACTGATTTCCAGCATGGTAAAGATGAGTAACATATGCGTTCTAATGCCTACACACTATTACATTGAGTTGTCTCCTGTCAGAGCAGTTTTCTCAGTGAGGTAAAGCTTGATTTAATGAAAGAAATTGCACTAGTCAGCAGCTGTTACTTATGTTTTTATTTATAACAGTGTGCTACTTCTGGTGAGTCAGCCCTTTGCTTATCTCATGCTATACTACTCCATATATAGTTTTTGAATGTGTAAGCACAGAGATAATTCAAGAAAGAGACTAACTTTGTTCCCAGGACTTTTTTCTGTTTAGCATGACTACAATGTATATTTAACTCATAAGGTAAATGTTACCTATCTGATATCTGTCTGTCTTTACACTGTACACCAAGTTTTCTTTAAGGCAAGTTGATGAATAAAAAGGAGTAACTGTACATGGCAGGTGCTATTATTCTGTTGCAGTAAGGTCCGAGATCCCTATGAAGGGTCAGAGGAAAAACATTTAGAGGAGAGAGAAGTTTATCAGGTTGCAAAAGTGGAGTAGAGGAGTCTCATTGGATCCAATTTACTCCTAAGACTTTATTTTATTTAAAGGGAATGCTGCCTTTTAACTAATCTAGAAAAGTGTGATCTAAAAGCAATTTCTGCCATGCCAGTCCTGGAGGATTTCTGAATTTTCAGCTGTATTTTTCTCTTGCTTTCACCTTCTTCCTCCCACAACCCTGTGAGATACCTCCCTGCAGTAATTTGCAGCTAGGCAGCTGAACTTAGGAAGGAGGCATTTCTTCTAAAAGACCGTCTCCTGGCACTTTGCCTCTGTCAGCATGAGGCTGCTTTTTGTGCTGGTGGGTGGGTGGTGAAACAATTTCTTAGAAGCATAGATGCATAGAATCATTTCGGTTGGAAATCATCAAGTTCAACCGTTAACCTAGCACTGCCAAGTCCACCACTAACCCATGTCCCTAAGCACCACATCTACATGTCTTTTAAATACCTCCAGGGATGGTGACTCCACCACTTCCCTGGGCAGCCTGGCCCAGTGCTTGACAACCCCTTTAGTGAAGAAGTTTTTCCTAACACCCAGTATAAACCTCCTGTGGCACAACTTGAGGCCATTTCCTCTTGTCCTATTGCTTGATACTTAGGAGAAGAGACCAACACCCACCTGGCTACAGCCTCCTTTCAGGTAGCTCTAGAGGGTGATAAGGTCTCCCCTCAGCCTCCTTTTCTCCAGACTGAAAAACCCCAGTTCCATGGGCCCGCTGGTGGTCTTAGACTTGGGTCCATGCCGCTGCTGCAACAAATAAGGCGTTTTATTTGTGATGTGCTATATTGTCTTTAGCCCCAGGCTAGTATTGGGTTTTACGTAAGGTCAGAGGCGATGAGGGATTGCATGGGCTGTGGGGAGGTGGTGTGCAAGGCAGCACATGATTCTGTTTGAATCGATGAGACTTCTGCCCTGTCATCTCAAGGAGAGGATTTCTCCCTGCCTGACAGTGTTGAAGGTTTCAGACTTGCTGGTGTGAAGGCAGGGTCTTTGTGACTTCCGTTCCTGAAGCGCTGAGTACCGGCTTGTCGGTGGGAGGTGTCGCTGTGTTCAGCCTCAGGCCCCATTCTCTCTGTACCGAAATACAGTTTTCAACACCCTGATGTCACCGTCTGTGTAAGAACACTTTCTCCAGGGACTACTCTGTTAAGTTTACTCTTCCAGTCATCTTTGAAAGATAGTTGTATGGAATTTTTAAACTGGTGTGAACTTTTCACAAAGCATTTGTGATGTTTGGGAAAACGTGAGTGACGTTGAGTAATTTTCTATGAATTTCTGATGCCCTGAACCTCAAAACATAAATGTTAGTGTAAATGTGATGAGAAATCTTCATTTCACACTTTAACGAAGTTTCACTTCATGTGAAACTGGATGCTTGAAACGCAGTTTCAGGTAATAAAAACTGAAGTAGTTGTTTGCTTTGATGGACAGCTCAGCACAGCCATGGGTGCTTCGCTCGTGCCTGTGTCTGCTGGGACTCCATGGGGCACTGACACTGTGCGTCTCCAGACCCGCCTGTGATGTTGAGGTGGCTGCTCAGGGAACCACAGCAGCCGTGGGTGAGGGCAGCCATTCTTACCGAGAAGCAGAAAACGCTTGCTAAATTTCACAAGGCTGGTACATCCTGTATTGGTTTCAAATGAAAAGGAGTTATCTCAGTAAAACTACTATAGAAGACACTGGAACAAAACTCCTTTTAAAGGCATTGTCTTGGTGTTATTAAACCTAAAATATTGAATAATTATTGAATGCGCATTTTTAATCGGGAGTGTTCCAGCATGATTTATGCGCCTTTTTAGTTATGCTTTATAAAATTCTTTGGCATTTTGCACAACGGATGTCAATCTAATGACAAGTGTAACTCTTACCTGGTTCTGATCAAGCACACAAAGACATGGAAAGAACTGATATCTCTGGTATGTAGTACCTAATCTTGAAAGAGAGGTTGAGAGAGGTATTTTTAGAATCATTAGTGGGTTTCTAAGAATGATTAGCCTACTGTGACTTAAGGGGTGTTTTCAAGTCCCAGAAGTAAAAGTTTCTTTTCATATGTGAAATTCATGTATTATCTGCAGGAAATAATTCTTTCTGAAAAGCCAAACTAATCACTTTTTAATTGGATTTTAATTCTCTTTGCCATTAATAAATGAGTCAGAAAAGTTGTAAAAGGTTTCTAAACATTCAGATATTGTTTACGGCTTAAAATATATGCCTTGGACCTGTTTGGATAAGATTTTTTTAATCTGTGTTTTGCAGGAGTATTTCAAAACCTGTGTTGAATATTACCTTTATATGGTTAGTCTTAAATCTGTACAAGTTTGGAGTGGGGTTTTGCTTAGAAGGATTTTTGGTTTTCTACAAGGAGATTTCAGGTGCACATGCACTTTTTTCCTGAACAATTGTAGTTGTGTACATCTTTTAATCTCTCCATTATATAAACAGAGAAAACATTTCTGAAAGGGAGAAAAAATGAAGCTGAATACTTACAAATTGCTGACTTCACAAATTTTTAATAGTGGAAGGTATTTTACATTATCTGCCTGTATTCAGGCAGATTATGTTGTGATGACGTGTGATGTTGTGTTGTGTCACTTCCTTTACTATTCAAAGATACTGATTTCTCATTTACTCACAAAAGAAGTGCATAGCGGATCATTGCCCAAACTATTTTTAGTTCTGTGTGTAAGTCTCAACGTCTGTCTGTATTATCTTTACAAATGAAGGAAAAACTTTGTCTTCAACCTCTGTCTTTCAAATCCTCTTAGCTTTTCAAAAGCTAAAATACTTAGTTTTACCTCCTGATGAATTGAGGTAGAGATGATGATGCTTGTCACTGCAGAGGCCAAAGTGGGTAAACTTAGACTCTTTCTGGATTTAGGTCTGTGTCTACAATGCTGGCTGATTGTTCCCCTCTTCCCCAAGTGAAGATTGACCTAACATAAATACTGCACATTTAAAGCAAATAATAACTAGGAGGACAAAGACCTCACCAGAACTGAATGTATAGAATTTTTCTATTCTACTTAACTCCTAAGTAAATTTACAAATCCTGTTACACAGCCATTAACTATATTTACTTGTAAAACTTACTCTGTAAACTGTCTTGGAAGTAAACCTACGTTTCCCTTTTTAGGTGCAAATGGAGTGTAAATTGCTTTCAAGTACTAAGGTTTTGGTTCTTTTTTAAAAATAAACAAACACACAAAACAACACTGTTTAAATATATATGTGTGCACTAAAGAAGAATGACTATTACGTAGCTTACATAGCTTAATCTTCACGTAGTTTCTAGTGATGAGTAATTGTGTGAACAGTGTTGTTTTCTCCCTGGGTCATAATAAGAAGAATAGGAGCTATAAATTTATGCCTCAGGTTCCAGCATCTGAATTGAAAGTGATTCTTCCTGGCACTGAGACCCCTCTGCCATGTGACGGATAGGGACATTAGTGTGAGCTGAAGTTAGCTACAACTATTTCAGGGCTGCTGTACCACTCCAGCGGTATGCTCCTAGAATAGCACGAAGGGTTGCAAGCAGCAGGAGCACCCTGTCAACCACACAGCATTGCTGGTGCATTCCTAGAGGCTGAAAATACTTATTTTTAGCGAGTCCCTCCTTGAATAATGAGTTTCATCATTCATAACAATGTCTGAAGCATTGTCCCCAGTCCTCTTCCCTCCAAAATCACTTCGCTAATTCATCCTCTTATGTGTGCTAATGGCTGTAGTGACATGAGAGTATTTGAAAATATATGAGCGATGAGTAGTATAATGTGGCCAGTACAAGTGGATCACTCCTAGCTGCGATAAAGCAGAAAACAGTAGTATCCTTCTATGAGCATTTACTCCTGTAAAAGCTGACAGCTTCTAAAATTAGGCATGAAATACCACGATGAGAAATTCTTCTTTTTAGGGCTTGCCCTTTCCAGTTTACCTTAATCTTTGAGATAGAAGCACATCCTTTTATTGGTTACGTGAATAAACCATTGGACTTGCTTCAGAGATAACACCTGATTTAAAGGTGAGATTGAATCAGTTGTTGAAAATAGTCTGTTTGGAGAAGCTTAAATAGCTTCACGTATCTTGGTGTGTCATTGAATTGATTTCCACCCCCCTCCCATTTGTTCACCTTGGAGGGAGAGGTGTAATCATTATTTTAGCAGAGATAGGAGAGAAAAGTCTTAAATTACAAATGTCACCTTGACATGCGTTTGGGGTTTTTTGTGTTGAGTTTTCATTTAATGGTATGTTACTTAATCTTAATTGATGATGATAAAAACCTTACTGAAGTCAGTTTTCAGAGAGTTGTTTTTTGCTTTTGTTTTTTTTTGAAGGCGTCTTACTCAGAAAGAAGTAGGAAAATTAGCAGCATTCCTTAATCATCAGGAAAGGACTGGCCACCAGCAGTAAGTTGCTGGAACCATAGGAGGACCAGGTGCTCACTTCATGTGCATTGCCACCAGCAGCTGGAGTTGGTGGATAATGTTTTAGAGAGGAGTCTCTCTGGAACTCCTCATCACAACCCTCAGCGGTTCTCCTGTCCATCAGATACTTTGTGTATGGTGTTCAGCCAAATACTTAAAATGAAAATCCTTTGTAGTCTACCAGTGAGTTCTAGGGAGGGCTTTGTCAGTAGAGATTTCGTTGTGGTAGTAGTTGGAAACAGTGATTTCATCGGTGTAAAAAGTGCCTTCAGGGTGTTGTTATGATTTTTTTCATCTGCTGGGAACTGTGAAATAACTGACTTTTATCTGGAATATGTCCACAGGTTTTGGTGAAGCTTTCAGAGGTAGATGTAGTTTCATTTGAAATTTCTCATTTCCTTAGCCCTGGTAAAACTAAAATTAAATGTGATTTTCTTTTTTTTTTTAACGTGCCACATGGATTTACATGTTTCACATTACAGGCAATGCTCAGAATAAATGTGTTGCAGAGGTTCATATTACTGTTGGGGTTCATTTGTTACAAAAATAGATCCTGTTGATTGTGTGCTTTATAAAGCATGGTAGGTCTATTTCCTTTAAAAGCACAGAGGTTGTAAACATAAAACAAAATGATAAGAATGTCACTCTTCATTTACTACTTCTTTCTTCTATTTAGCCTAGAAGCTGCAAATAATGATGCTAAAACCAAAGCGATGAAAAGTAGTCAGCCAGAACCTTAGGACAAGCAGTAAACTCCATTCACACCCACGTGTTTTGCTTGACTGTCAAAATACAACACACTGGGTCCTAAATTAGCGTATGCGGGCAGATACATGCATCAAAACAAGAAGATACGGGGACTGTGTTAAGCAATTTCAGTCTGCTTGTGTACATGGAATTTAGCTTTTAATTCCACGCAGTACTGTGGCAGTAATAGAAAGACGTATGAAAGCATGCGCTACGTGAATACTGGGTGGCGTGGGAGCTGATTTCCTGAAAGCCAGAGGGTAGTTCAGATCTCCTGCTGGATGGGCTTGGGGGTTCTGCAGTCTTCCTGGTTCTAGCTGCTAGGTAATGCCCGAACATGTACCACGTGCTACAGGAGTTTCTGTCATGGCTTTTGTTGCAAGTCTGATGAGGTGAAGTGGTCATTGAGCAATGGTCAGTCCACTTCTGCTGGGTGCAGACTTACTTTGGTAAATCCGTGCTGCATGTACAAGTGTTTAGTAGTCAGCTTTTTGCTGTTTTCACAAGGCTTAGTAAGAAACAGCATCTTCAGCTATTCAAAGTTTATTCTTTTGACTTGAGTCTGGTGTATGGAATGACTCCACTGGTAAATATTGTTAGGGCCAGTGTGTTAATACTAAAACTAAAATATGGCGACTTTTTGAATGTCTTTAGCCTTCTGCTTGTGATTAATGTATGTCTTTTTAAGCAAAGACTGCTGGATCAAGTAAAATAAAAGAATTCTCTGTGATTTCAGCAGTACAATACCAGATCTTCAGAGAGTTGTACGTATTTATTTAGGAGAAACATAGCTCTCTGTTATACAAAACAATGTAATGATTAGTGGGGTCTTGCTATGTCACCACCCTGTCATGGGTTTCTTTCTTCTCTGTCTATTGTTCTCTAGTGTCTGAAATTTTGAATTCATAAAAAGGAGACATTCTTAGGAGTTATAATTTTAGATTGGAAAGCTGGGTTTCGTTCTGTTCATTCTCTTTGCCAGCTCAGTCTTTGCTACTTTAATATATGACGGACCATGCGGTTCTTACGCTTTCACAATGCCAGTCTTTCCTTGCAGAGAATTGTGTTGGTTTTGTAGCGTTTTCTTAAACCCCACTGTATGTAGAATTGATGGCTAGGATATACCAAAATTATATTGTCATTATTTCATTATATTGTCATTTTGTTTCATTTTGATGTGTTTTCTAGAGCTGTTAAGCAACCAAGCAGGTGATGGTCCTTACTGAACCTGGCCTGGGCAATTGGTGCAGTTTTGCCACTGCACACCATGAAAGTGATTGCCTCTGGTTCTTGTTAACAGCATATATAGACAGTTATAACAATAACAGCATTTCTGGATTCTTTTTCTCTGTCTTAGGTTTTCTACCCTAGCAAAGACGGTACTAAGATCCCAATGTTTATTATTCACAAGAAAGGAATTAAACTGGATGGTTCTCATCCTGCCTTTTTATACGGATATGGAGGGTTCAACATATCGATTACACCAAGCTACAGGTAAGCATGGTAATTTATTCCTTCTTCTGAAGTATCTGGTATTAACAGCTGTCACAGCCTGAGGACAGGGTGGACTATGGATCTGACAGAGTAATGCGTTTCAGGCCCCTGAGGTGCAAGGTGGGGGCCATAAGGACTGCACATCAGTGTCCAGGCATCATTTGTCTGCGTTGTTGGTTCTGAATTCAAGGGGTTTGCCAGGGTCACAGAAGAAATCTCTGTCAGAGCGGAGAAATGCTGTGCACTTCTGAGGTTTACAGCAGGCACCCTGCCCTTGGGATTACACCTTAAACTCTTCCTGCTTTGTCACTGACCTCAACAGAAAAGCATACGGACCTACTACACAAGTATTTTGAGCCCTTTGCTGAACTAATAACATAGGAAGTTTTCTTTCTTCCAAGTTACACAATTACCTATATCCAAATATTATAGGAAATTGAATGTGTGCTTACATTAATGTAAATAATTAAAATTTAGCTCTATTTTCATATTACACTTTTGAGATTACATCAGAAGCAAAATCCTGCTGTCTTCTCCTATAATCAGGAAAGAAGAAAGATGATTCTGCCTTGAGATGCACATGATAATAGGCTCTGCATATGCAAAGCAAACGCCTTTGTAAACCAAAAATCCTGTTTGCAAAACAGGATTTGTAGCCCTGAAAAGCCATAAACTTTATGGAATAGATGATCTCTTTAAAGAAAAGGCTTATTTCCTCAGCAAGGGAATTTGAATAGACTTACCAAGAGGCAGTGATTGTCTGTAATATGTAAGAAATGCTCCTAGGCAATGCAGAGGAAACCAGAAATGCAAAGGACTGAATGGAGAGCAGTTTTTCAGAGAGTGGAAGAGCAGCTCACCAATACAAAAATAATCTACTGTGAAACCATCCTATTAAGTTTAGGTGCTACCAGTCTTGCTTTAGAGTCAGCACATTTCAAGAAATCCTTTGTAGTGCTCGCTTTTCCAGGCCACTATGATTGTATTTCTAAATAGCATTTATAGTTCTTGTCCTTTCTAGCAAGTGCCTTGTCTAACAAAGGACTTGCCATTCTTGTGTTCTGTGATTATTTGAAAATTTTGTATCAGCCTTGTAAAGCTGCATTTTTATTTTCACATGGGTTTTGAGAGACACAATTATTTAGCCAGAATAGTTTTAAAATTCCTTTTCAGATTAGGCTTAAGCACTGATTTATTACAGTTTATTGTAGATGCTGAAAACGATGATAAAACTTATCAAGTTTTCTTTTTTTAAAGTAAATATTATGTGTCTGTGGGTGTAAGATAAAACTTCATGTACTGCAGAGCTGACTGCTGGCAAAAAGATGATGTCTCACAGTGCCTCCTTCCACCTCCCATCCGTTGGCTCTGGTGCTTGCTGTAACCTTTGCTAAGCTGATTTACCTCACAAGAATGGCAGAAGACTGTCCCATCAAAATGGAGTGAGTGGTTTTCTGCCATTTTGGCAAGTTAAAAATTGACTCTTGCAGGAGTCCAGCAAAGAGTAGCAGGAGGGTACAGCTGACAGAAAACAGGAAAATGGGAGACCACCACCTGGTCTAGTGGATGGTGTCCTTGCCCATGGGATGATCTTGGAGGTCCCTTCCAACCCAGACCATTCTATGATTCTCTGACCAGGTTGCCCAAAGCCCCATTCAACCTGGCCTTAAACACTTCCAGGGATGGGGCATCCACAACTTCTCTGGGCAACCTGTGCCAGTGCCTCACCACCCTCACAGTAAAGAATTTCTTCCTAATACCGAATCTAAATCTCCTGTCCTTCAGCTTAAGGCCGTTCTCCCTTGTCCTATCACTCCTTGCCCTTGTAAACAGCCCCTCTTCAGCTTTCCTGTAGGTCCCTTTTAGGTACTGGAAGGCTACTATAAGGTCTTCCTGGAGCCTTCCCTTCTGCAGGTTGAACAACCTCAACCTCAACTCTCTGAGCTTGTCCTCATAGGAGAGGTGCTCCATCCCTCTGATCGACTTTGTGGCTCTCCTTGGGACTTGCTCCAGCAGCTCCATGTCTTTCTTGTGCTGTGGACCCCAGAGCTGGACACAGTACTCCAGGTGGGGTTTGACGAGCAGAGTAAAGGGGCAGCATCACCTCCCTCGACCTGCTGGCCACACTGTTTTTGATGCAGCCCAGGACACGGGTGGCTTTCTGGGCTGCCAGCACACACTGCCGGGTCATGTTGAGTTTTTCATCAACCAGCACCTCCAAGTCCTTCTCCTCAGGGCTGCTCTCAATCCATTCTCCACCCAGCCTGTAGCTGTGCTTAGGATTGTGCCAACCCACGTGTAGAACCTTGCACTTGGCCTTGTTGAATTTCATGTGATTCGCACTGGCCCACCTCTCTAGCCTGTCAAGGTCCCTGTGGATGGCATCCCTTCCTTCCAGCGTGTCGACCACACCACACAGCTTGGTGTCGTGGGCAAACTTGCTGAGGGTGCACTTGATCCTACTGTCCATGTCACAGACAAAGATATGAAACAGTGCCGGTCCCAGTACCGATCCCTGAGGAACATCACTTGTCACTGATGTCCACTTGGACATTGACCTTTAAAAGCACAGACAAGTTCCTGGATAAATATTCCTGATTTTTTTTTAATTAAAACTTAAGGATCTTATAAATTTTCACAGAGTACTTCATCTTCTTCTTTCCAGTGGTTCATTTCTATCCTGTATTTCTTCAAGCCAGTACAATGTTTTCTCACCGATATTTCACACCCATTAATGTGAGCCAGCTCTCTGGCTTTGGAAGCTTATTTCTGCTTAGTTCAGACACTGGTGTTTTCTCCCATCACCAAAAATGAAAATCAAATCTTTTTTACTGAAATTAACAGAAGTAAACTGTTGTGTTTTAGCCCCAGCCGGCAACTAAGCACCATGCAGCTGCTCACTCACTGCCCCCCCCAGTGGGATGGGGGAGAGAATCGTAAGAGTGAAAGTGAGAAAACTCGTGGGTTGAGATAAAAACAGTTTAATAAGTGAAGCAAAAGCCACATGCGCAAGCAAAGCAAAACAAGGAATTCATTCCCCACTGCCCATGGCAGGCAGGGGTTCAGCCATCCCTAGGGCAGCAGGGCTCCGTCACACGTAATGGTGACTTGGGAAGACAAACGCCATCACTTTAATGCAATTGCCCTCGCCCCATTCTTCCTCTTCCCCCAGCCCCTTATAAGCTGAGCGTGACTTCACATGGTATGGAATATCCCTTTGGTGAGCTGGGATCAGCTGTCCCAGCTGTGTCCCCTCCCAACTCCTTGTGCACCCCCAGCCATCCTGCTGGTGGGGTGGGGTGAGAAACAGAAAAGGCCTTGGCTCTGTGCAAGCACTGCTCAGCAACAGCAAAAACATCTCTATATTACCAACACTGTCTCCGACACAAATCCAAAACACAGCCCCATACCAGCTACTATGAAGAAAATTAACTCTATCTCAGCTGAAACGAGGACACAAACCAGTGGGTTAGAGGATCCAGAAATAACTCAGAGAATGGTAGGCCAAAGTCACTAAGGCAGTTACAGTAGTGGTTTATTTTTGAATGCAAAAGCATACATCATTTATATGCACCTCTGGACTGAAGCTGCATTTGGTAGCATGTCAAGTATGGTGCCTGCTAGAGCACCGTCATTAATTATATAGCCTGCATGGGGACTGAAAGTGAAAGCTGATGGAACCGACACCAATAGCTTGGCAGAGCTGCGGGGGAAACGCCATCGCAAACCCATCGCTAATGTCTCAGATTCGGCTAATTACTCTGCAGGAACCAACATGTTTCCCTTCACTGTTCTGTGTGTGCCCATGTGGGTACAGGGGAAGCAATTTCTAATGCATACTGGAATACAGCTGATTGTGAAGCAGACTGTGAAATTGCATTTCACTGCTGCAGGGCTTGTTGTACCAAGCTTTTAAGCAAAGAGGTGGTGCAGGGAGAGACTGTAAGCCCGCAGAAGGGTCAGGCAACATAGCACCATGGGTGCAGAGTGCAAGATTACTCTTTGCGATTACTTTGATACCGCTCCCTCCTGCTCCACAAAAGCCCAGAAAAACAACCAAGTCCAGTGACTCAGGACTTTTTCTCCACCCTCAGTGCACTAGCCTGCATTTCTCTGAAGAGGAGAGTGACAGCTGTCAGCTGTAATACCCGACAGGGAAACCATTCTTGCTCCTTGAAGCACAGCTCCTTCTGTTGTTCTATACGGCAAAAAAGCAATACCTGTTTTCTGATTTTTTGTGTTACATTCCTTAAGAAAAGAGTAATAGAGTCAGGAAGGAGCTCAGCTCTCCAGGGAAAGAGCTATCCTCTCCTCCCTCCACTGCCTCCTCCCTGACCCTATTGCCCTTTACTATTTTTCTTTCCCCTGCTCCCAGTAGAGAAGGGAAAAAAGGCTGATGAGAAAAAGGCTGTAGAGACTGTTGGGAAAAGCATGCAGCCAGACTTTGCTGTGCAGAATGAAACATTTCGTAGGCATCCAGGGTGACTGGGCAGTTCACTGTGACTCAGACGCCAAGTTGACTTAAAATCAAATCTGGAAGCAAGAACTCACCTGGAAGAACACGGGAGGAGGTAGCAGGGTTGTGTATGAAATTTGAATTTTGTGCTGAATTTTAGAAGGTTAATGAGTCCCAATTACATATTATTAAGCCTGTTTCCTTGAAATTAAAAGCCACTTCGAGAAAGCTTGTTACAAGCTCTAGGCACATCTTCCTCAAAGTATGGGTCAAGTTAGGGTCTTGACTCACTTTACTACTGACCATACCAGAGTAGGTCATACCAGAGTAGGTATTAATTAACAGCCACTGGCAGTGACATTACTAGATGTATAGGTTGAGGTATATGGGGTAATGTTTTCAGAAGTGCCTAAATTCCCGTAGTGTTGCTGAGAGTGAGCACAGATACAGTAAGCTTGACTTGTAGTTTGGGCAATGTAACGATTGTTACCAAGCTCCAGACTTTATCCCATTGCGACTGTGTACGACAGAAAAATTGTTTGCTTGTAGAAATGGGAACTTATCTTTGTATAATAAGAGTACTGCATATCCTGTGAGATCCTAAGTCACTTATACCCCCTCCAAAAATTATTAAGATACCATCTGTGTTCGGGGCATCCATACTCAATACCTTAGTTTTATGTTGTTCACAGATTCTTTGCTGGTTAAATATGCTGACCCCTCAGATGGGCACAATTTCTTTCAGCAGATGGAAGAGGATGGACTCTGTTCTGGAATTTTTTATTTTTAAAATATTCTCAGGCAATATATTTGGGTAGCAAGCACTTACCTTACCTGCAATTCCTATACGTCCTACCTTTGATTACTAGGAGACGAAATAAGTTTGGACCAAAAAGTTTCTATTGATTTTGTTTGGGACAGAGACAGAGGAAAGAAGTGCAGAATATTCTGGGAGGTTTTGTGACTCTAACATACCAAAAATTAAGAAGCCACAATCTCATGAGGCAATCTAGTGTCAGGCTACTCCACATAAGCTGTCTAGCAGCCTGTCGAAATGAGGCATCCTGGAGTTTGACAGAATAATGCTCTCGGACCTTTGCACAGTGTGCTTATAGAATATCAATCTTGGATCTGATCAGCGTGTCACAGCAACCTTAGAAAAATATGATTCACAGTGATGAACTTGAGAATTGATTTTACCGAAGCAGAGATAATTCATGCCTCCTGAGCCATCTGATGGCCACAGATAACCCACCTAGGTGGAAGGTTTTTCCTTTGATGGGTTATGAAAATACAGAAATCTCTTTATCAGTCCTCCTTCTGCTTTTCTTTTTGTTTCCTTAATCCTTGGTCTGTACTCTCAAGAACAAGTGCCAGTACACAGATAATAGCTTTGGGAGGTATGAAAAATTTAGCTGTTTTGATACTACGTTTTGAGACGCTGTAGAACTACCATCTTTCAAGACATTTCTGATAAGCAGGAGGGGGGAAAAAAAGACTTGTTGGGATTAAATTTTAATATTTTACTGGTCTCCTTGGCATATGTGTGGTTTGCCATCTGGAGCTTTTGCTCCGTTAAGCTACTGCCTCAACAGATCAGAGATCTATTTCTCTTCTTAATTGGTAAATATAATTTAAATTACTTCAATGTCTTTTAAAAAGATACCAATAGCTTTGATACATTTGCAATTTGACTTTTTTTTTTTTTTTTAAAAAGTATGCTGCTTTAGCTTTCAGCCAGGTTCTAGAGATAGTAGGGAAGGCAGAACTTGTAATTTTAGTTTTTACTATTTGTTTTGTATTTAGCAATGCAAGTGGAAAGTAAATAAGGAGGAGATTGGCCAGAACTTGACTGCAGACCCTGGCACAAAACAGTGATAGAAGCAGAGTTTTTCTTTGCAAACACAGTTCCATAAAGGTCCAAAAAACAAGTACATTAAGGAGACGTTGGAAGTAGCTACTCCTAGTCAAAGTTCAAGTGCTGATCTTAAGTCTTAATTCTTTGCTTTCTTCATTTGGACTAAACCTTTCTTTCCTCTCTGAAAAATCAGAGGGAAAGAATAGAAGAGGAACAGTTCAGAAAGCCATGGAGATCCATCCAGCTGGTACTGTATAGCTCTGGTCCCCACACTGAAGGCTTTGAAGATGATTTTTAAAAATGGTGAGATGTCCTTGGTGGGGGGTCTTCTGTTAGCCAAAACCACTGACCACTCTCCTCCAAAGTGCAGAACTAAAGGAAGAAGAATGGACCAGCACTGGTTCCTTCCTCTCCCAAGGCTGCAGAGGGTTTCATTTCCATGGATAACCATTGAAAAAAGCCTGGCTACTCAGCTTTGCCATCAAGGGGGACTTCACTCATGATTTCATCATCGATTTTGGAAGACATCTTTTCCTCAAAGTATTTTTTTTTAAAGTGGTAGGGATATAAAAATTGAAAATTAAAATAATCCTCTGTTTGCTTTTTCAGTGTGTCAAGACTTATTTTTGTGCGACATCTAGGGGGTGTTCTAGCAGTGGCAAACATCAGGGGCGGTGGTGAATATGGAGAGACCTGGCACAAAGGTAAGTCAGTCCAAGCAGAGGAACAATACTGCAGACTTAGCAGTGAAAATTACAACATTTTCTCTTCACTCCTTGTTTGATGCTCACATTTCGTTTTGCCTTTTACGTATTCTGTAGAAAAGTAGTTTTTCCTTACTCATGTGTTAGTTCTGTAACTTTGTCTAGTGTTATCTGATGGTTTTGGTTAGATTGTTTTAATTTTTGTGACCTACTTAATAATCGTTTTGCACAAACACAATATTTTCCAAGAAAATTCTTGTGTTTTTTTTAAAGCAAGATCAAGTTCCCTAGACTTAAGGATCTGAAATTGAAGCTATTTATCTTGAACTGATTTTCAAAAAAATGTCTGTCTATACTGCAGGAGACCTGGCTTGCTTTCATACGCTTCTTTCATTATTTGTGGGTGCATATGGCCCCACAATTCTAGATCCCCAAGACAGCAGTACTGACTATTTCGACTTTCTTGGTATCACACAGAAAAGATAAACCATTTGCAGAACCATACAGAAGGTGTGAAACTTTGAGTTCAGAATGTAACTTTGCACAATTTATGAATAGGCCTTTTTTTTTTCAATTTAGTGAACGTGATTGAAATTCGTATGACAACAGTCAGCTCCACAAGTGCAGTGACATGTCATCCCCTCCACACTCTCCTAGGGGGTCCAACTTCTTGTAGGCAGGTGTTTGATCTTTTTGCATTTTTTAGTCTGACTTTTATGCTGCAGGGAAACCGAGTCATTCACTACAAACCCCAGCGTTCTGTCCATGTTTTTCCTATCCAGTCTTTGACTTAATCCTTTGCTTGTCTTTGTCCACTTGCCTTATCGTTGAAAATTTTCTGCATCCCTTCACCAGAGGAAAAAGCTGGAAAAAGTCCTAGTCATTTCTGTAACATACCCATCATTATTTAATCTACCAAGAATCTGATGGATAAGTTGCTTGGAGACGTTGCCAGCAAGGCAAGTGCACCAAAGCAGTGGTGGTTATGATGCCATGGGAGTAATCCATAATAGCTTTTTACCAAACAAAACGGTATTCCCAGATCGTTACATCTTGGTTTTACTATTTCATCTGTGGTAACTTTTTGTCTGGGTCATTTCCTTACAATTGAGTTAAACATGTAATAGTTTCATAAATAGAAGCTCTATATGCTTGCAGATACAGGATATTATTGCTAAAGATGAAGTATCCTTCATTAATTTTAATTTGCCGATTGGTTTGTAATAGGTTTAATAAAATTTATCTTAATGTGATAATGTTTCTTTGGTCCACCTATTTCCTGCTTAATTTTAACCCAAGTCTTCTATTGCAGTTGCATAATAAGATATGTATCTGTTCTTTGTTAATTCCAGAAGCAATTAGGGAAGTCTGTTTGCTTAGGTTTAATTGCATAGATAGGATTCTGACCTTACACCAGACCAGGACTTTGAGCGAAGAGTAAGATTTATTTTTCCTTTATTGCCACACATTTGAAGACTTTTCCGTTGTTCCATCATGTCAATGGTCTTGTTAATGTGAGAGTGATGCGTACTTGTTAAAAAAAAATTTAAAAATTACTGATCCTAGTTCTACAAGATCTGTATGACAATGTCAGACTTACCAAACTTCTGCAAAATAGAAATGAAGTATCCAGTGTAAGCTGGGTGTCTAAGATCACTGGATGGACAATGGAGATAGAGAGACACCTCCAGATGATGGCTCATCTCACTTATTTTAGGGTAGAATTCATTGTCCTGGAGGTTCCTGGACTGTAGTGGAAACTTTAGGCAATTAGCTTAGAATAAACATCCAGCTTTTAAACAAAGTAGAAGGAATTCGAGTTGAACTTCTGCATCCACTGAGCCCCTCTTACCTTAGCCTTTGCTACAGGAATATGAAGATTTTCTTCTCAGTTCCGAGTTCTTTCTAGCATTTAATTGCAAGAGAAAGAATATACCAGGTCTAAGGTAGGATAACCTTTGAGGAGAAGCCAGTTTTAGTCTGTTGCCAAACAAGTATCTGAAGAGGAAAGATTATGAGATTTGGTCAACTCTGAGTTCTCCAAGTTGGTATACTTCTGCTCAAATAGTTGAAAGATTGTAGGGCAAAACCATCCTTTTCCTTCTGTGTCACACCCTGGTTTGAGAACTGGAATTCTTACCAATGTCGTTGTCTGGACCTGCATTTTCAGTCACGATTTATTCCTCATACATCTGATTGTGTCTGGAATTTTGTTTGACAGGATGGCAGCATCTTAAGCATTTCTGTATTGATAGTTAATTAAAAAATTTCAAACCAAGATGCCATTCTTAAATCCCTTTTTTGACCATAGCTATGTATCATCTGATTTGAAAACAACTAATAAAAAAAAAAGGTAAATTACCAACCACATATTCTGTGTCCAGGAAATTAGAAGTGCTTATTTTATACAGCTTATTTTATAAATTGAAGCTTTATTGCCTTAAGAAACTGTCACTGAGTTTAATGCTGTTAACGTACCATTAGATCAAACCTCAAGTGTATTGTGTGTGGTAATTTTGTATATATTTTGCAATGCAAAGCTTTTAGCTTTAATTTTACTGGTTAGGAACATTACCTGGCAGTCACTCCACAGTATAGGTATGTATTATTCAGAGTTTCTGAAAGCATTAGAGTTATCGACAGAACCATCTTATACTCTCTATACTTTCATTTTTGCTGTCCTTCTGAGCTGCATCAATTATTAAAATGTTCATGAAACTGGAATTGTTCCCAGGTATTTTTGCACACATGTTTTTCTGAAGAGATGGTATCAAATGGATTTTATGGCATCAACTGATTTGTTTTATTTGTGTGCTAGGTGGTATCTTGGCCAACAAACAAAATTGCTTTGATGACTTTCAGTGCGCTGCCAAATACCTCATCAAGGAAGGCTACACGTCCCCAAAGAAGTTGACTATTAATGGAGGCTCAAACGGGGGCCTCTTAGTTGGTAAGAACAGCTTGGATATTTCCTAGGTTTGGTGCTGGATTTATCAAAGTAACCAGAAAAAAAATTACGAGATCGTGTTTTCAAAAGTTGACAGAATGTCAATGCATTAATATATACCAGGTGTTAGTTACATATGTACAATTCTACTTTATTTGCTGTTTGCAACGGACATTGGATTTTGCAGTCTGTAGCAAAGGCTGACTGTTAAAAGCTATACTTACAATTACTGTCTTGTGTGGCAGAGCTAACCTTGTGGTAGAATCACACTGTAAGTAAGAATGCTTTAAAAACCACGTGGGTTTTGATTTTTCCTTCTTAAGGCTAATCATTACACAATAATTACTGAATAACCAGAAATCTGTTATGTAGCATCAGGAAACTTTCTGTGGTCTGCAGCGTTAGCCAGAATCCCACGTCGTGCAGTCCTTCATCAGAGTTTCTTGTTCACTCTTTCTGTAGTCAAGCATTCTTGTTCTTAGAGAGCAAATGGAAACATGACAGTTCTGCTTTTAAAACCTTCGTACAGGAGCACGTAACAATTTCACTCTACTTTCATTGTGTAGTTAAAACATGACCACAAATAAAGTCGTGAATGTCTCTGGTGATAAATGGAAAATACAAGTACAGCTGCTTGAAAAAGTCATGAGCTTTTGAGGGGCTGTGTAAATGTAGCACTTTGTTACAAATGCGTCTTGCTCACGTGTAATTCACTGCTGTGTTCTTAAATTCAAGGAAATTAATAGCCTCCTCTTGAACAGAAAAGCTTGTCACAAAAATGTCTCATAGTCTAAGCAGTATTTAAAGAGCTACAAAATTTATTTCTTATTAAATCCCAGTGTCTGAAAGTAGTAGAAGAAAAAAGGAGGTGATTTTGTTCAATGGTGAAAGGAGAAGGAAACACAAATTAATAATATTGGGGTTTGTATTTTTTTTAAACAGCATGAAAGGGACATGACAGTATGACAGAGTTGAGCTACTTGTGAGAAAAAAAAAAGCCTTTCAAGCGCATAAATCACTGATTTATAGAAAAGGAGCAGATTTACTAGATCTGCTCTTTCTTTACTCTTCATTTTACACTGCTCCCTACTTACCTGCTGCTGAATACTGGCTCTATTGGTTTTATTTTATTTTTCAGTGAACCAGCATAAGAAACTGGATTTGGATTTATACAAATCTTTGGTCTAAGCCATCTTGGCTATTCCAGCATTCTTATTTTTAAACAGCAGTCGTTTTAAGATAAATAACAAGTACCTGTGAAGATACATTTTTGCTTTGTAAATACATTTGTGCATTGTAAATAAGAGCACCAATAGAAATGGATGAATATGGTACAGGATTAAAGGGTTTGCACCCGATTTGGAGAACAAGCATTGCACAAGTCAATTTTATGTGAGTGTAAATATAGCTTTGGAAATGCAGTTAAACTGTCAACGTGTTACATAGATTCTGAAAATGCTATTTTATGGTTACTTGGACTTCAGTTTCCATCAGGATGAGATTCATCCTACCCAGCTGTAGCGTGTTTCTGGCTGAACAAGTCAGGTGGGCTCCCTGTTTCAGCAAGGGGAGGCGGGTGCCATCTGCATTCCAGCAGGATACAGGTGTGTGAGGAATCTAGACCTCCCTGCTCTGAAAAATCTGTTGTTAGAAACCTTCCCCTGCACTTGCAGATGGATTACAATCCAGCTGGATTTCCATGCTCTTGATGAGCCAGATAGGGATTTTCCTTGACTAGAAATTTTCCTTAGTAGAATTAGGTGAATTTAGGAAATTCTTGTAAGTGCTTTTTCATCAAAGCAGAACTGAAATTTGCAATAGCTGTTCATGCAACGCTGGAGAGCGTAACTCATACTTTAGGAGCAAGGACCCGCTGCCGGGTTTTCTCAGTTCTCATTTTTCTTGAAGAAAAAACTGACAAGGAAGGGTATTGTCACTCTTCCAAAATACTGTTTCCTTTTAGTCTGACGAACAGGAGGCATCTCTGAGGAGTGCAGAGCCTTGAGCTCTTGCCTCATTCAACTGCAAAACAAGCCTTCCTTGTCTCGCAGCATGATCCCAAAGCTGAGGAGAGCAGCACAGCTGTGAGCTGAAAACCTCCTTCCTGCAAACGCAGTGTTTGACCTCTTGTGTTTCCTTAGACAAATAGTTCTGAGGTTTTAAAATCTTACTTTTGTCCTGAATTTTAAAGCTCAAAGTATGTGTAGAGGAGTAAAATTCACAAATAAATTGTCATTTCAGGTTGCAGTTTATTAATGTGTATAATTAAGTGTTATAGCTAATTAAAGGGGTGCAGTGGGAATGGATGAGTGTCTCCATAAGTGTTTTCTTACTGTAGCAACTATTTAGGGAACTAGGAGCAGCAATTTTTTATAAAATTCTGAGCAGCACACAGTGCTTCAAGAGGCACTCAGCAATAACGAGTATTAAAATTAAATGTTATGATAGTTGTTTTGTTGTCTGTTCTTTTTTTCCTACCAGAATATAATTTATATTCATAAAAAGAAATAACATGAAGGGGAAGGATCTGATCAAAAACTTCAATTAAAAAGATAAAGAGCTTTTAAGTGGCAGCAATTTAAGGCACTATATATGCACCTTATGAAAATGGCTCAAAAAGGAGTTACGTGTCAGAGATGACCAGGAGTAAAATCGCATCCTTCAGAAAACAGAAGTCAAGTTCAAATGAAGAAAATAAGCTCTGAGAGGGACTGAGAAATCAGGAGAATGATGAGCAAATTGCTTCCAGTATAAAGACTAGCAATGAAAAGCTTTCTATGCACATCAGAAGCAGGAAGCTGTCCAGAGGATCTGTGGGATTTACAGGTTAGTGAGGTGTAAAAGCAGCACTGAAGAAAGATAATGGCAGAGCAGGACAACTAAATGGTCTATTTGTATTGATGGTCCCTCCTGAGGAGCGTGGGGAGTTCCCTGCACCAGAGTCTCTCTTCACGGGGAATACTCAGAGAAGCTGACTCAAGCTGAAGCATCAGCACAACAGGATTTGGAATAAATTGATCGGATGAAAAGCAGTGTGTTGCCAGGACCAGATGGTGCACACGCAGGATCCTAAGTGAACTCCGATATGAAATTGCAGGCTACTAAGCCTGAATATCTGAGGAACAGAAGGGGGCAAGTGTAATGCCAGTTTTTAAATGGTTCATGGTGATCCACAAGCTGCAGATGAGTAAATCTGACTTCTCTAATGGGCAAACCACTTGAAACCAGTAAATAATAGCTGACATATAAGGAAGAATTTTGCAGGCTTGAGTTACATCTTGCAAATCTGTTAGAGCTATTTGAAGGAGTCGGGAAGTGTATGGTGTGTAACGGTGATCTAGGTGAGGAGTTATTCCTGGATTTTCAGAAGCTTTTGACAGGGTCCCTCGCATAAGGCTATGCAAAAAAGTTCTTGCTGAGCTGGAAGAAAGGTCATGTCATAACAATATCCTGGTTAGCAGAGGCAAAGAATGAGAATAAACAATCCATTTTCACAGTGGACAAAAATTAGGATGCACAAGAGTTTGGGAAAGAGTATACTGACATATGTGTGCAAAGTGATTAGCTCTGAATTAAGGAAGAGATTCTGGGATCCATTGTAGTAGTTACATGAAAATCTCAGAGCTCTTATTTCTTCAGATTCAAAAAAAAGCAGGGGAAATTGTAAAATCAGCAGGCAAGATGTAAATCAAGCAACGGAAACTGGAATTGAAGAACTTAGTGCTACAGGATATGATCAACAGTAGATGAATAAACATGAAGAAAGGAAATAGGTGTATTTACAGAGGATAGGTGTTTCGATAGCTGTTTAACAGGATGGCTGGAGAGAACTCCAGCTCAGGGGAAACCTAAGCAACTAGTTCAAAAGCTGATAATGTGCAGGAAATATCTCCCAGTATTTGCTTAACGCCTTTTCCCAGAGCATCTGCCAGTTGCCAGTCTTGTAAGTTGAACACGGAGCTAGATGGGCCTACTGTGGTTATTTATAAAATACATGAGGCAAGCGTTGTTCTTACAATGTTGTCCTTTCCAGTAGTAGGAAGACAGAAATTATAAAAGAGGAAATACAACAGTAATTTGCTTAAGATGACATAATTCCTCTGATTTTGTAGTAGTCTGCTTTTATCAAAACTCTTTTCATACGGGTTCACATAGTAATTATGGAAGAAAACATTCATCAATAAATGGAGAGCTTTTGCTCCTTAATGCCCTTTTATTGATACTAATATTAAAAGTTTAAACAGTGAATCATTTAGAAAGCTTCAGTTCAGTAGTCCAAAAGCTTACGTACCTTAAAGTGTATTTCTCCTTTAAAGCCAGTTTGCTAGTCTGGAAGGCAGTTTTCAAAGAGCAGCATGTTTGGTGCCTGAAGAACAGGGAAATAGCTCTTAAGCTCTTTCAAACATACCATCTTTGCAAGTTATAATTTTTATCCATTTGTGTATTTGCTTTCAATTTTGCTTAAAATTCTATTTGACGACATACTCACTGGCAGTCTTCTCCCAGTGCTATTGGGTTTATATCAAGATACTTTATATTCATGTTTTTTGGCTCCAGATACTATATGGTAATCTATATTTTTTCTCACATTGTTTTAACTTTACAGTTTTAACTTTTTTTTCTTTCTAAAGAAACTTTGGGTTTATAAAATACAGCTTTTTGGAAGTTGGTCTTTCATGAACTCGGCAGTGGACGTTTCACTGCTGCGGTTAATTCTTTAAGATACAGATACTAATAGAATTGTTTTCCTGTCAAAGCTGCCTGTGCTAATCAGCGCCCCGACCTATTTGGTTGTGTGATTGCCCAAGTAGGAGTGATGGACATGCTCAAATTCCACAAGTACACCATCGGCCATGCTTGGACCACTGACTACGGTTGCTCCGACTGTAAAGAGCAGTTTGAATGGCTGTGCAAGTAAGTGCCTTTAAATACTTCTGTGGTTGTTAAAACGCATAGTCTGCTCAACAGTTTCAGGTTGTCATGATCAATATCTATTCTGAGAATTATTTCATTCTTTCCCATGCTGGATTTGGGAAGTTCAGCATTTCCTTGCAAGTCAGTTTTGCATGAAAGACTTCTCTTCAAAGCCCTGTTGAGTCAGCTGGTCATTTTTTCAAAGACCCTGTTCTACTAGCAGCTTTAACAACTTGTAAGGTTTTTTCTGCATATTGTATCCCTTAGGCTGTGACAACAGAATATTCTCAAGTGAACCACTGCATAAATTGTATTTTTTACAATGGGGGAGAGACAATTACCATTGTGATTTGTATTATACAATATGGATGGGATTTATTTGTAGGAATTGAATGGCAGTAGACCATAACAGGATATTAATTCATTTCTTAACTCCTTGCTGAGAGATCTGGAAAGATTATTTAAAAAAAAAAAAAAAAGAAAAAAGAGACAAGAGAGACAGCTGTGTAAGAACAGCAATGATCTGCACATTGGATATGGCTAATAATGAGTTTGTTAGAATAAGTGCCATAATTTTAAAATATTTTTCTGGAACCTTGTCTTCTGTTATTGCATTTGTATTCCTTTAATAATGAAGACTGACATTCCAGGAGAACACTTCAGACACACTGAACATTTTGGCTGGTCTGAAATTTAATAGAGTGTTTAGATATTAAAAAGTACATGTGCTACAAGTACACTGAGAGAGATCTAACTTGATCTAATGCATTTATTAAAAAAATAAATCAATGTCAAGTCCAAATACTAGATGATCAGTTGGGCGCATTGTAATTAGATTGTTCCACAACCTCCAGTTTTCTTATTTAAGCTTTCACTGGGAAACATGTTTTTGTAAATATAGTGCACAAAACAATTAACAAATTTCATAATTCATCTTACATCAATAGATAACTTAGATAATAGATAAAATATTAACTGATACAAAAATGATCCAAATAATCTTTATGATTTTGAACACTGAAACTTGCCTGTACCTCTGTGAATTCAGATATTGTGAAGAGGTAAAGTAGAAGCAAAGCTGTAAGTCCATTCTGTGATTGGCAGAAGTGGGTCTGTAGGAAGGAGTCACTCTATACGTACTTTCATACATTCTTACTCACAAAATCTCAGTGAATCATTTTAGAAACCTCGTTTATGGCAATACCTGAAATAATTCCTTGCCTCCTTTTCAACAGCTGGCAACTGCTTATTAAATGTAGGAAGATATATATGTAATGTTGCTTAGATATTGCCTTTACAGATACCCAAAAAACGCATAAGGCAAATAAAGTGGCATGTAGTATCATTTAAATTCTTTTCAAAACACATCATAGTCTGCAAATTCTCTTACGTTGTTCCTTAGATGAAAATGAGGAAGCCAGGAATCTGTTAGGTTATACATTCAAATATTGTCCTGTGATCTTAAAAATAATTTGGACTTACTTCATGGGTACTCCTCCAAGTGGGAAATTAATTCAGAAGTAAAGCAAAATTTCCCTCTGTATTTGCTGTCGTGAAATAGGGGGAAAAATATCCTATTCTTTGATTTAAGGACTGTAACATTCTTCCTAATGTAGTTTTGTCTAAATGAAGTATGAAATGATTAGATGGAATCTTTGTGACTTACTATTACATTTAATTTCTAATGCTAGAGACTACTTTATCTTGAGATATGTAGATACAACTTATATGTTATGTTACTGTAGCTAAAAGATGTGAATTCTCTTGCAAAGAAAGCAAATCTTGAAAATTAGAGTATTCATTGCTCAAAAATAGCAATCAAGGTCATCTACTGAAAGCAGGAAGACTGACAGTTCTCCTTTCCGGTTCCTGCCTGGTGTTCCCTCAGAGTACACGTGTGTTCAAAGCTGGCCTAAATGTTGGAGGGAACAAATGTAATACCTGTACAGCACTTGGTGGCTTACCGTCAGAGACCGCTTCCAAATTTGCATGGAAAGAAATTGTCCACATGCAGACCTGGACTACATACATATGCTGGGAAAAACTCTCGATTTCCCTGTTTCCCAGCAGGATGGATCCTGCTATGGACTTGACAGCTTTTGCTGCAGTTTCCCTGTTGCCCGTTCCTGCTATTTTTGGCATTTCTGTGCGGTGTATGCATATGCCTCTCTGAAATTGAAGACATTTACTCACTTAGCATTTGAGAGCCAGAGATCTGTGGCCAGCACCGTGTACCAGTTGCCAGTAGTGCATCTCTGATTTATGAACTGAGAACTGTAGTATTCTGAGTGCTATCAAATGCCACTGTGGGGATTTCAGTATGAGAGGACCTTCTTGTTGGGTCTTGATGACAAAATATGTAAACATTTGTGTGCTCTTCTCAGGTACTCTCCTCTTCACAATATCAAACTACCAGAAGATGACGGCATCCAGTATCCCTCTACACTGCTTCTCACAGCAGACCATGACGATCGTGTGGTCCCTCTGCATTCACTGAAGTTTATCGCTACTCTGCAATACATTGTGGGCCAGAGCCGTAAACAAACCAATCCGCTTCTCATCCATGTTGACACCAAGGCTGGGCACGGAGCAGGAAAGCCAACTGCTAAAGTTATAGAAGAAGTGTCAGATATGTTTGCTTTTATAGCACGATGCCTAAATCTTGATTGGATTGAATAGTTGAAATGTTTATTACTGTCTCCTTTACCAAACAAGGGCTTTAACACCATTTAAGACCAACCAGGCTACTACTTGGTGTAGTACTTACATTTAAGAACTGCAGTTTAATATTTTATTGATCCAATCTGCTATGGAATTTTGATCTTCTGTGCTTCCTTCTTTTTGGCGTTTCTTTGAATTTCTTTTTTACTGCGTTCCAAAGTACATTTTGAAAAGCATGTTCAAATAAATAGCTGAGGTACTGTTGGTGCTGTTGTGAACATTTAGATTCCAGAGTAAGTGCTAGCTGAGCTTATTTCCTGTAATCAATTTTAATGTATTTTGCACCTATAAACATATACAGATCATCTGTAATTAAATGTAAGTACTGTCCACATACAAGGACTCTGAGCATACTTTATTTACACAGTAACTTATTTAAGAATGTAAATTGAAGGTGTTCAGTGATAACCATGAAATACTGAAGAGATGGTAATCTGGGTAATTAAGTCAAATATTATTAAAAAGCTTATATTACATGCTGTTCGTAAGTGTGTTACAGTCTATAATAATGATGTTACTAAATTGTTCTTTCTTTCCAAAGAGACTTCAAAATGTCATCAGTTTTCTCTTCTGTCATTTATTTCCACACAGAAGAGAAAATTGGAGGCCGGAAATCTTGATGAATTCTTAGATTCTCATTGTAATCTCAGTCAAGCTATACAGATGCTTTTCAACCACCCACCTGCTGTTAGCTCTTTAACTATTTCTGAAGAGTAGACCAGACACTGGTTTGGAAAAAAAAAAAAAAAGGCAAAACCACCAGTCAGCCCAAAACCACAGCTTTGTCCAGATTATTCAAGCTCAGTTTTTCCTGATGCCTTTGACAGAATGTTCTCTAAGAAGCCAAAATCTGAACATCCGTATATAACCTGCTTCTGGCTGCAGAACAGCAAGAGCTTGTAGTCGGACTGCCTCATGATTTGACACAGGCACAGTATTTGAGCTGCCACTTCATGCCTTTCCCATCTAGGCTGTAGAGCTATAAAGTAGATGTGAGTATTTGCCTACTGTCTGTCTCAACTCTGATGCACTGCAGCAATCAGGGTTTGATTTGCACAGCAAAAATGGATTCTACCAATTATTACTAGTCTTGTTGCCTCTCCAGAAAACACTGTCTGCTTCTCAGTTTTAGATGAACTGATACATTCTTCAGAATCATGCTTGTCATATATTCATACTTAGATCCTAAGGCCTGTATTTTAACCCTGGGCTCAGGAGTTTCATCTCTAAGCAAACAGTGTCTCAGCGCGGGAAGAGGAGGGAATGGTATATAAGAGGAGTAGGCTGCTGTAAACTGCAGCAGAAATAAGAATAAAGTGTTTCTTTCATGCTCTGGGGCTTCTGCTGATTCCCTCTGCAGTCCAGGAAGGATCGTCCCTCCCAGACCCTTATTATGCATAATTTGATTTTAGGAGGGGAAAAAAAAGAAAAGTATTTCTGTTTTCCTATGAAATACCACACTTAAAACCTATATGTGATCTGGGGTTTATTTGTGATCCAAGGGCATTGCAGTTTTACCAGATCCTTTATGAACTGATGCATTCTGATCACAGCATTGAATTAAACAATCAGAATATGGAGTTAAGGGAGGGTTTGGGTTTTTTCCCTCCAGGCTATGAAAACAGGGTTTGGGTTCAGCACCCTCCTTTTCCCAGAGGTATGTGAACTACTGTCTGTGATCATTGGGACTTTCCAACAGCTTCTCTGCGTGGCAGAAACACAGCACATAAAGCAGCGCCATCTCCACTTGTATCACCTCACGGTTGCAGCGTCTGGCGTTTTATTGAACGTTGCAGGATCATCAACAGGGCAGAGCTTCACCTTGAGAGGAGAGCTTTGCAGGATGGAGAAGTGTCTGGAAAACGTGGCCCTCAGGTGTGCGTGAAACAGAGCTGATCTGAGTCAGTGCATTGAATTGCAAAGCCTTGGGCATGGCGGCCACTTCAGTCATCTCTTCAGGTCTTTGTTCCTAAGAATGTTTTTCCTTGTTCTCCAGCTACTCAAACACAAAACTTCTGGCAGAGGCTAAAAATCATTCTTTTTCCTCCTGAGGCTTTCTGCTGAAGCTGCGTTCCCTAAATGGCTCAGTATTGGGCAGGTGACCAGTAACGTGGGCAGTTTGGAAACAGGCATTTCTCTTTGAGTGGCAATCGATAGTATTGAAGGTGGAGTTGGCTTGCTGGAGACACCACTCGCAAAGTAAGAGGTGTTCAAGAGTATCCCTTGTAGAATGCTGGTATCTCTATCAGGAAGGCATTGTGTTTCTGTAATGGGGTCTTAATGTTTAATAGGGTCTTAACGTTGACATTTTAATTGATCTTAATCAGGTATGCCAAGCCCAGGATTCAGGTGCCAAAAAAGTGATGTTGCAGAGCTGTCCTAGTGGAGTTGCTCTTTTCACTACAGGAAGGGTCATGTTCCAACTGGAATCTGTAATTAGCTCAGAGCCAGTAGTGCTCTTGTAATGCAGTGGGGTTTAAACCTTTGGGGTTTGGATTAAGTAGACCTGGAGCCAAACCATTCCGGCTGTATAAAACCTAATGAAATCTCTGTTAGTCTAGTTTCAAGGTTAACATCTTTTCTCTACAGTGGCAATACTATTTTATGAAGAGGCTCTGTGTTTTGTGCATTTTATTTCCAGTACATGAAGCAAAACTCACTAGCTGGGCAAGGTAACCTCCTCACAACTACCTGTTCTTTCACACTCATGTTTCTTAGAAAAATAGATACCAATGTTTTGTGCCAAAATCAAAACGAGAAAAATCTGTAAGTCCTGTAAGAGGCTTACACTACAGAAACCAAAACCTGAATATTTTTAAGTGGAAATAACTGAACTTTTTACATATCGCTCCTTCTGATACTCTTCACAACTAATGTAAAGATATCTTAGTTGTCTTTGCTCCCATGAGAATACATTTGCATCAGAGTTGATTTATGTGAAAAAGGTCAGAAGTATTTTTAAAAGCTGAGAGTCTTCATATTCTTCGCAGAACAAGGTATTTGAATTCCTTTGCATCAGAGTTAATTTACATTTCGGTAGCTGAAAAAATACATATATATACTGACTTTAGATAGGTGCTGCACCCTCCTCAGCAATTTAACCACCAGGGTCTAAGGGTGGAAGAGCAGCAGCTGGCCTCTGGCTATGTAAGAGTAAAGGATGCTCAAGGCAGTTTGGAGACACCTGTTCCTGGCACCTAGGGCTTCTCCTGTTTCACCAGGATTTTCTTGACTTGGCTTTGCCATCTGTCTGTAGGAAGGCAGAAACATGAGCAGCAGTGCTTTTGGATTCGATATGGCAAGCAACAGCTTTCCACCATCTATGTTGTCAGGTCATTTATTTATTTTTAGCCTGAGGTAGCCCCTCAGGATTGCCTGAGGTCCTGCCTGTAAGTCTCTTCCTGACAGCCTCTCCTGTGAAAGGGGTTTTCCAAGGGAGTAGGATTTAGGAGGGAGGGCTGAGGGAGGGACTTGGAAGCCAAGCTGGTAAACAACGGCCCAATTTTCTGCCAAGGTCTTCTACTTTGAAAATCTTTAGTAGGCAGCTTTTGTGCAATTGCCTCCTCCTGCAGACCTCTCAGGATTTGGATAGTCCTTGCTGTTTTGGTAGCCAGGCTTGGCAACTTTGTTCATTTCCCTGTTCTTTTAATTACTTCTGCCTTACGGTGCTGCATGGCAGGAAAAGAAAGGGCATTCCCCTGCCTTTTTTTTTTCCTTGCCGGTGCAGGAGGAAGAGGTGGGATAGCCTTCCAGTTCTCACGTCTCTGAAGATAACCAAGGTGTGTCCTCAAGATAACATTGTTTCTGAATAGTCTCATGTCTTCACTTTATTCATGGCAGAGAAATCCCAGAGATGGAGCCTCTCAGTGGAAGCTGGACTAGCTACTGGCGTCTGCAGAAATGAACTAAAATTCTGGACTAGGAGGACTGTGGTTTGGCCATTCCTCCTAATTTCCATAAAAAGATTAACTGAAAATTCAACATTTAAAACCGAAGCTGAGCAATAACATGTCAGTGAGAATGTGTTCTGTAGACATCCCTCCGCCTTGCTAGCAGGGGAAGCAAGGAACAAACTCGGTGTTCGTGCCCTTACCCATAGCAGGGTAGGTTTAATGCTGAAAGTCTGAACGGCAAGGGTCGGTTCGTGGTGATTTTCACTGAAGGTTTCTAGCTGCCGCAGCAGGCACAGCACGAGAGCGGTACCTGATGGATGGATGGATGATGCCTCTGCAAAACGTGACGTTTCTGGCCTGCCACGTGCTGTTCAGAAAACTACAGTTTGTGCACGTGCACTGCTTTCAGCGCCTCTCAGGCCTCCTGTGTGCAAAAAGGAAGGAGATATTATTACTGAACCCCTTAAGGGGGGGGGGCACACGACATATGCTGTTTTAAATAACGTGAATTAGGTAGTGCTAACTGAAGCATTAATTTAGATATTTGTCCATAACCTAAACAGGGCAATATTAGGCCCAAAATATTATCTATAATTTTCATCTTAGCATCACTGTCAAAATACTGGGGAAATCCCAGAATCCCAGAACAGTAGGGGCTGAATGAGACCTCTGGAGATCATCTAGTGCAACGCCCCTGCTAGAGCAGGATCACCTAGAGCAGGTTGCACAGGATCGTGTACAGGGGGGGTTTGAATATCTCCAGAGACTAAAAAAAAACAATAGAAAGGGCTTGATTTTGTAGGGCTCCTATTGACCTGACCCTTTCAGTACTTCAGGAGACTGGATGCACATTGACTGTGTGGGTTCCAAAAGCAGCATTCCCCCAGACACGGACGGAGGTGGAATTGCCTGGTTTTAGGGAACACAGTTGTATTACTAAGGTAAGATTGCACACAGTGAAGCTACAGACCAGCTGTGGGTTAAGCTGCATGAAATACCTTAATTCAGCAAAGGCGCTCACAGGCAGCAATTCCGTTTAGTTCTTGGCACCCTTGTTTCCATGCTGCTTTTCTTCCCCGGTGAAGAGCTGTGCTTACCCTCTGACGTCTCCTCAGTAGAAGAACAGTTGAACGTTAAGATGTATTGCATTTCAGTGATGCCATCAAATATATTTTCTTCTCCTGTGGGACTTTGAAAGTGTCAGAAGACAAGAGCAACAGCGAAAAAATTAGTGTTTACTTTGCCACCTAGCAGCCATTGAACAATTGTGAGCATACTCATTAACAGAGGAATTTATTCATTAGTTACACACCAGTTAATGCAGTGTCTTGAAGTCTGGATGAGAACGCTTAGCTGGTGAAAATCTGCTTTTGTGCTGCTTTACGCTTTTAGGCTGTTTCTGGTGTGCAACAGCAGCATGTCATTTTGACAGCAAGTGACAAAGTGCTGTAATGGGACTTTAATTTCCTTCCCGGGAAAGAAACTGAATAAAGGGCTAAGGCATTTCACCGTTCGGGATCCTTTGGAGCTGTAACAGGAGCGGATAAACAATACTTAGTGTCTTCTGACTGTTTCAAATGAAACAGTGTTGTTTCTCAACAAAATAGGATGTTTTCTTATTTCTTTATTTCTTAGAAGTTCTGCTGTAGAAGCAGCTTTGAAATGTAGGTATGTGCAGGCATCTATTTCAATAGCTGGGCCAAGCTGTTAAATACTTCCTACTTCGTATAGTGTTAACAATTAACATTCTGCTGCTGAATTTGCTTTTAGGTTTAGTTTAAAGCTTCTCAGTATGAAAAATGTCTGTTCATCACGAACAGCATAAAGCGGTAGAACTAAACCCATTCATAGGGACCCAAGCTTCAGCTCTTGCACTGTTTACCTCTCGTCTTGCGTTTCACTGGGCAGGCACACGTACTAGGAAAACTTTGCATTACAGTAAAAAAGTGAAGTAAACATCTATTATTGCTGCCCATAAATTGCAGAGCTTGGGAAACCTCCGTTGTTGACTGTACGTAAACAAAGCTCCAGCTGTATTTTGCAACTAAACGGATTGCTTTTCCTGACCGGAGCTGCTCAGACCTCCTTGAGCTTCGAGGAAGCACACATCCGCATCTGATCTTTGCAAGAGCACCCATCCCTCACAATGCCTAAAAGCAAAAGTTCTTGAAACCCCATATATTCGCAATGTGGTTGTCCTCTAGCGCTAGCTATCAGAGCTTTGGCTGCCAAGGACAAACTGGAAAACATCCTCCTCTCACAGATGACAGTCGCTCGCACAACAACCCAGTCATTAAACAGTTTGCTGCCGTGGGCCTGCTGCCTATTCTTCCTGCCTGCTGGAGCCTTCCAGGGCCTTTGCTCTTGCCAGAGGAAGTCGATTGAGGGGGAAGGGTATCAAAGTTACAAAATCGTTTCCAGCTAATGAATTAGAAACCTTACTGAGACCATTTCATTAGAGGTTTTGGACAGCTTTCGTTATTTTGGATGCTTGTTCCCTTTGGTAAGAATCAGGCAGCCTGATCTGCCAACTGGGAAGAGCAACGCTGGGGCAGAGAAATAGTCACCATGATGGTGGGTATCACCTGGAGAGGCGTTCTGGAAAAGATGTTTTCTGTTCATTGGGATCGAACACCAACGAGCACTAATTTCTGCTTTAGGAATCTAATTAAGATCAAGGAACATCTGTCCATCAGAGCATGAACTGCAGAGGGATGTTCTGGCCGCTTCAGTCCCTCAGAGTGGCCATGGGGGACAAGACACCTATTGCAGCAGGACCAGTCGGAATCATGGGGAGCAATCACCAGCCAAATGTAGATGTGTCACATCTCTCAGTGGATGACAGCATACAAACTGTGTGCCCTTGTTTTGGGGTGCACAAGCCTTTGGAGCTCCTGTTTATGGAGCTGAAGGAAGAGCCGTCTCTCCCACTGCCAGAGGCTGGCTTTGAGCCACAGTGGCTGTAGCTTATCCCAAGCTCCTACACCAGCCATTGAGCTGGTGCTTAGCTGTAGTCACTGAACCATGAAAGTTCTCTGTTTGGCTGTTATTTTGAGCGCAGAGGATGATGTACCAGAGACTTGAGGAGGGATGTGATAGATTGACTCATTTAACCACTCAGCCACTTCACCCTGCTCTGCAGGCCTTGGTGCGCATAGGCTTTTTGGGTTGCCTATGGGCCACAGTGCCATGGGGCCACCTCCACTAGTTACTCAGGGCAGCAGAGTTGAAATGGAGGGCAGATTTTGGTCAGGACAGCTGGGCCTCTCTATGCAGCTTGAAAGGCATGGCAGCCTCTAGCTGAGCCTTCCTTTTGGCCACCACCAAATGGCTGACAGGGATCTAAACCCCTGCAATGGGGGGAATCCTCCGCAACTGGAGCAGTGCCCAGGTGCCACCCCATCTCGGGTTCCCCTGTGAGGTTTTACATCTTCTATTTTACCTGTCAGCTGCAGCCAGTGCCACGTGGTGTGGTCACCAAGGTTAAGTCCCTCCGGACAGCCCGGTTTCCCTGTGCGGCAGCTAGCAGTGGCCTCAGCTGTTGGCTGGGGGGGAGGGGAGCGAGGAGGACACCAGCACGGACTGTGCCCTCACCGACGAGTGCAGTCCCACAAGGCCAGACTGTGGCAGGCAGATCTGGAGGGGGTCTGGTAACGGGACCCATCAACAGCCTCTGACACGGCAAGCAATGTACCGAGTCTAGAGTCCACCACACAGGAACAAAAGCAGATGGGGCCAGAGCCAGGGCTGGGGAGAAGCTGCAGTGCCCATCCACAGGTCCATGGGGGAGACAGGCTACCCACAGCACAGGTACAGTAACAGGTTACCAAGCACTTAAACACTTGCCGGGTTAGTTTTATAAATAAAACTGAGATTTATTTTTCAGTCACTGGATAAATAGAGGCTCCTCCTCTCCAGGAGCAGACATTTCTGCCTAGGGAGAAAACAGAGTATTCGGATGTCCCCGGAGATGACAATGTCAGTGCCGGTGCTGCAGGACTTCGGACCCCTGGATGCTTTGTGATGTAATTATACCATACTAAGGCAAGGTGAATTCCAGGGATCTCCCATTTCCCAGTAGAGGCTAAACTACAAAGTTAGGGTCACTCTTTTTTTCCTGCTGGGTCTTGAAATCCTTTATTTGTCTCAGACCAGAGGCCACTGCTTCTCTGAGTAACGGGGGAAGGAGGGGGGATCTGCTCAGGCTACACACACCCGTAGGTGAGTTTGTTCAGCCAGGCAGCTAAAGGTTGTGCCTTGTGTCTCCTGACTTGGGCCTGTCTTTAGCAAACGTGGCTCAGTGTGAAGTTCTATTCCTCTTTGAATAAATAAACCCCTCTTTGTCAACACAGCTTCCAGCGTTGCACACATCTGGTCAGGCTCAAGCAGCTGGTGATAAATCACTCTGGAAAAAACAAACCCCCCACATTTCTTTTCTTCCTCTACTTGGTGCCCAGGTCTGATACTTTTCCAGCTGACACGAGCCTCAAGGCAGAAGTCGGGCGCTAATCACTTTTGCCTGACTGCCGCGGTATAATTCAGAGGGTCTTGCAGGACCGGGGGCACACAGCCCCACACCAGCAGGACGCACGCCCCCACGCAGCACGCAGCCCGGTGACACCGCACTGGCAAACCTCGGAACAGGTGAAAACACCGCGCGAGGTTCAAGTGCTAGGAGGCTCGTGCCTGTCTCCGCAACGCAGAGCCGAGGAAGACTCCTGGGAGAAGGGCTGCCGGCACCGCGGGCCCATCTACCAAGGCTGGAAGGACAGCTGCTGCCGCCTGTGTATTTAATACCTCTGTCGTCATCCGGCCCGATGCACCGGCTCGCGGCAAGGCTGTGCTGTCTGTCCGCACGCCAGGGCAATGCCCACGCTTGACGTGGGTCTTGGCTGCAGAGGAAAACAGGCTTACATGGGAACGTGGGAAATATTTTCAGAGCCTGAGGTCTGTAGGATCACCTGCCCTGCCTCAGCAGAGGGCCTCCGTGCTATCAAGTTGCAGGGGCGACCTTTCTCTCCTGCACCCAGAGCTATTTTTTTCCAAATTTATTAACATACTTATCTCATTTGTGGGTTTTCTCCGCTATTCAGAATGACAACAGATGTCTGAGGAAGCTAATCCCTCTTACGTTCAAGCCATAGAAGGCTGTGGAAGCCTTTCGGAAGAGCATGTCATCCTTATCTCCAGCACAAACTTCCATGAAAATGCCAGTTTAGCCTAGAAGCCAGCTTCCCAGGAGTCTTCCTCTTTACAACCAAAATGTGGAGCTGACTTCCTTGGCTTGCCAACACAAGACCCCCACAGACCTATAGATAATTGAAGGGAGACACAGCGAGTGTTAAGCCAGGAATGGCAGCCAAGGCAAGGCACCTCGGGACCCCCACCCTTCCCAGGAGTTACCAAAATCCTGCTGCCTGCTCGTTTGTTTGAGCTGCCCTGCTGTGCTGTAAAGCATGAGGCCAGCAGGAGAAAAGCCACGCAGGAGCCTGACCCTGACACGGACTAGCCAAGGCCTGTCATTCAGTGTGATGGAGAAGTCCAGTCAGGTCAGGGCTCGGGTGCAATGGAGACCTCTAGCTCCCAAGGGAGCTTTCTGGCCTGTGTGAGGGACATTGCTGGAGGGAAACCATGAATTGACAGGGTTTTCTGCATTGCAGTTTCAGACTTAAACACCTAGAGCCTGTCTGACACAGATCCTTCTATTGTCTCTGAGCCCAGATCTTACAGCAGCAGCTTCATCCTTCTCATTCTCCCACCCCATTCTCTCTACGCTGTACGTTACAGGAGTATCTTATTTTCTTTACCTGCTTTGAGGTCCACAAGGTGTTCTCATCTTTCCTAACCATACCACGCCTACTCACTTTTCAGTCTTTGACCTTCTTGCTGTTTTAACCCTGTCTACTCCTGGAATTATCTGGAGCTTCAGCATGCAGGAATCACTACAAAGCTTGTGGCAAAAGCAAACAAGCTGCAGGCTCACACGCACATGCAGAGACCTTTCCTTGGGGCTTTGCTTAATTTCCTTTCTGCTTTGTTCCAGATCACTTATTAGAAATTCAGAAATCCCTTGAGCCAGTTTCCGAAGACGAGCTGTTCTCCTTGGGTGACATATGGTTCCCACACACGTGGCCCTCCAAAGCACTATGCTTCACTCGAATCTCATTTCTGGGATGCAAGAGGGACTTGAGACAGCATGCTTATTTTCCACGGACGACTGAATCCCACCCATCAGGAATGTTTGGTACCAGTGTTACGATTTCTGTTCTGCCCTCTGGTTTTATCCCTGCTTTCACTGTGCTTTCACCATCTGCTGCAAACTCCAGCTGTCATCTTTTAAAGAAACACTTTTTAAACATTTGTCATGGCTCTGACAAACCTTCTCTCCAGGTGCTTCTGTAAGAATTGGATGTCCCTGGTTAACAGTCAGCACCATCCGACACCCAAGACATACCGCTCCTCTAAACTTCCCCCTGCTCTGTTTAATTAGCTCCCCTAATTGGAGCTAGCTGGGGTTTAGCTTCTGTTATTTTTTCTTTTCCTTCACTATTTCACCAGGGCAAACTGTCCCTACTGACTGCTGCCACCTCTTGTGCATCTCTGTCATCTTCTGGAAGCTGCCAACAAAAGCACTTGGTGTAAGTTTTGCTTTCCACGCAGCTCGCGGAGCTTTCAGCCCGTGCGGCGGCTTCACCTCTACAGCAGCCGCTTGTCCCACTCATTGTCTCAGAGGCACAAGTTCCCCAAGACGTCGTGGGATTGTCCTCCTGCAAACCTTGTGCTGTTTTCATTACTGCATCTTTTGAGGAGACACAAATAATGTGTCTGGCACTACATTTCCCTATTGTCATTTCAGGTAAACACAGCCAGCTAGGTCTAAATCAGACAAAATCCACCAGAATGGAGGAGTTTGGGGATCCCTCAACGTGAACCACCATCCTCCCACCCTGAGGTTTTCAGCACTGAAAGACAAACACTGACTGGCAGCAGAAGGCAGAGTCCCCATCCAAAACACCACAGTCGATCCGAATCTTCCCCTTTTGGCAACGAACTTTCAGCTCCAACCCAAAAATTGCAGGGAAATTTTCATACTATGTAGTTTTGAAGTTGCAGCATAGATGGTGCAAAAGGACCCTCAAATACCTTTCGAGATGTTTCAATATAACTTACTAGGGCCATTCTGCCACTGCTAATTTTGTGCCTTTATTTAACAGAGTCCTTGAACAATGCTGGGAACTGCAGGTCATTAATTACCACTGCCAACCTCAGTGATGGGACGGGCAAGAGCATAGATCAGGGGATGGCTGGGGGGGGGTCTGCACT
>VWZZ01005923.1:835023-856306 GCA_013399095.1 Psophia crepitans
TGGGGAGCTGCAACCCGTCCCGGGGATGCTCCTGGGGAGTTCTGCAGGCTTTCCAAAAATAGTGGCTCCATCTCAGCCCTGCCCCTGGGGGAGGCTTAGCATCAGAAAAGTGGCAGCCTGACACCTTGCTGTGCCTCCTCACTTCAAGCCCTGGGAAGTCCTAACCTATGCACTATCCAGTAAAAACATATTCGCAAATATATTTAGAATTTAGAACAAAGAAAAAAATACACCCCAAAGACCCCAGATCCCAGCACTGATAAGGAGAGACACTGAAGATACTAAGCCTCCTCTGAAATTTGGCAGCGAACTGCATTGGTCCTACGTTGAAAAGATGGAGCAAAAGTAGGAAAGCACATATGAAAACCAGGCAGTCAGACACCTGTTAGGAGAGACTGAAAATTTAGGAATTTTTCATTCAGAGAAAAGTGAAACGGGAGGGCCTGAAAGATACATTGACAATAAACACTGTAGAGATGGTAAATTGGATACTGAAATCTGCACTTCCTCTAGAAACAGAAAAGATGGTAAAAGAAAATAAAGAGGCAGAGATTTTACAAACAGTGAAGTTTCACACAATGCATGATTAATCTGCAGCACTGCCCGCCACCAGGTGTTATTGGGGTTGAGTGCTTAGCAGAATTTTGGAAGAAAAAAGGCATATTACATGCTAATAAAAACATGCAATCATCTGCGATAGCTCAAACTTGGGGAAAAAGATCTGCAGAATTTGGAGAAGAAAGCACAGAAGGTAGATGACAGTGCACAGGTCCATGGAGGTAACTCTTACCACACAAGTGTGGACAACACCCTCTCCACTGGAGCCCATCAGTTTTACCTACAATTCACTGTTGAAATGGGGCAGGGGGTGGGGGGAGAAGCATGGGCATCCTCAAGTCTCCATGACGCATTTGGATTATTCATGATAGAGAGATGGCGGGAGAAAAGTGAAGAAGAGGTTGTGTAAAGGAAACACTTTGCTTTGTTCTTAAACCCCTTTTCAGCCCTTGCCATCTCTGCTGAATAAAGGAGCTGTAGCAGAAAATGGCTGGAGCCATCTAACATTCTGAAAGGAATAAGATTATAAGGAGTAGCTCAAGTTTTCTTTGAATGTGACGCCCCACCACTGCTGAGGCTTTTTCAGCCAAAGGACTGGCACCTCTGCGCTCAGTCCTTGCATTTCTCCATCCCCTGTGATGATCTGAGGTAGATTTGCTGGCCTGTGGGAAGGTTAAGAGCACAGTGTTTCAGAAGAGAGAAACAGATAAAATACTCGGAGATGGTTTTATGCAAAGGGCTACGTAAATACCCATGCGTTACTCTTATCTTACTGCTTGGATTCATGCAAGGGTCTAGCAAGGAGTTTCCTGATTCCTTCGCTTTCTGAACAAGACAGAACAAGCTTTTGATGCCAGCTCCTATTACTAGAAATGCCTTTGAACACCTACACATCTTTCGCTCTATTCGCACTGAATTATGAGCTCATTCGACAACTGACAGCTAATTAACCTGATTTCATTCTTTTTTTTTCATTCTTTTTCCTCCTTTCTTCCAATTTAACTGACTGCACTACAGATGCTAACATCGAAGCCAGTGCAGTCTTGGTCTCTGCCTTTTCACTGTCATTTTCCATCCCTGCCACTTGTGCAAAACATGATTTTCAGTCTTCTGGCCAAACTCAGAAATAATGGGTTCAATGTCTTTTCCTTATTTTTCTCACTGAAATGCATGTTCCAAAATTAATTTTTAATTGAAGGAAATGTGTCATTTGTCTAGGAAAAAAAAAATAAATTAAGCACATCTATCTCAAAAGAGAAGCAATTTGAAAATGAAATTACTTGACTTTGCCAATATTCTGTGAGACACTTATCCAAAAATTCACTGAATTTGTCATGAACCGTGTGGTCCTAAAATATGGAGTCCTGCTTGCTCCTGTTGTTGCCCTTCATAGTCCTTCACGCGCTAAACAATCCTACATTGCCATAAGACTTCCAAGCTTTTTTTAAAGCATTTATAAGCTTAAGGGAGATTTTTTTTTTTTTTTTGGTATGTTGCCACTTTCAGTTTTGTAATGCTTCCTCAAAGAACAGGTCTGCTTCTGGTCCTCTGTTTTTTCCTACCAGATTGCTGCTGGAACGTGCAAGCTCTCAACAGGAGCTAGTGCACAATACCATTAATCAGTGCCACCCACCAAATTCTTGCCAGTACCTCAGAGTAGCACTTGGGGGAATGTTTCTCAGACTCCATTCATAATCAGTGACCCCTTGCTTATTATTTTTACTGCAGTGACAGTTTTGCTGGATCAAGAGAATTCTCCATGTGTCCTCCGCTGGATTTGCAGCAGTTACATTTTTAGCCTTCCTAAATTCATATTTAGCTGCAAGTTCCTTCCCTGTTATAAGTCTCATCTTCAAATGCTTCTGCCCCGTGGATGAAAACCGGCTTCGGCCCCTCTCCAGCTACTTTGTGCAATGGGTCTGCACCACAGGAGCAGCAAGCGCGCCTACTTCTTTTCCCTCTTCCGCATGCTTTGTTTTCCCTTTCCCTTAGAGTCTCAGACAGAGGCAGCAGGTAAAACTCCCATCTCCAAGGGGGAGTCTGAAACGGTAGTGAGAAATTGTGGATTTCAGCCTCCTCCATCACTTTCATTTTTCAGAAAACCAGACCTGACCCACAGCTCAGCAGCGGCGCGGGAGCCACCCTCCTCCCAGGGCTCTGCAGTCCCACGCGGCAGCCAAGCCTTGCTCCAGAGTCGTGCCCAGGGCCCGGGTGTGTCACCTCCCACCAGTGGCACTTTCCACTGGTGGTCACCCGACCTTGCTGAGGAAGGGCCACCTTTGCTATCAGAAAGCACGGTGACACTGTGGACGCGTGGGGCAAAGGCAGGACCAATTCCAGCAGTAAAAGGGGCACTGGGATGCGGGCAGGGGCTGCCGTTACTGACGCATGGCATTTCCCAGTAACGTTACTGGAAGCCACGTGTGCACTGAGCTCACTTTGAAGGAGCTCGGGGCAAAGTTATCAGGATCCTACTGGGAGATTTCTCTTAAGCCTTTCAGACAGTTCAGGTCATACAATCCCACTTTTAGTTCATTCTTGCCCATTTGCCATAGCGCTACAGCGAATCTCATGGACATATCTTCAGAGGGAAAGGGAAAATATCTTTTAGTGTGCCAGCAGCAAAAAAAAAAATAGTTCAGATTAACTGCCCTTGTCAGCTTTACTAACAATGCCTTGTGCAGATTTGTCCAATCTTAGTTAGTGTTATCTTCATGCACAGTGAAGTATTAGCTATTGTCTCTGTCATAAGCAAATAATTCCATTTCTTTAGCAGCGTGCTAAAACCCAAAAAAGAAAAATTGTCCTTCATAATTCCTGACAAGATTCCATTATACTGAAAGGGAAAAGTGATCTTGTCTTTTACGAACCCAAAAATGATGTCTTAAAGGCTGTGATGCCTCTGTTACACGCAGGATATTTTTTCAGCATCAGTGCAGTTACTCTTTGCCATCTCATCCATTACGACCCTCCAAGTCTTCCTTTCATGTAATATGGGAGTGTGTTCTGTGGAAGGTACGCAATGACTTTCATGTCACATCAGAATTAATCAAAATATCACAGAGAAAATGCATATTGTTTTCTCTCAAAACCTTTAAACCTAATAAATTCTCAACAGAACTCTGTGGTTTATAATAAACAGATAATTCTTAACTGTCTGAATAAACTACGCAATACTGTTTCAGCATATAGTTTTATACCTCTGGGGTCTTACAGCAAAGAGAGCTGGAGGAATCCATGACAGCTGAAGATGAAAAGACAAAATCCTTCCCTAATATAAATTCTCCTAACTTCATCAAATTCGAGCAAGCGACAATGATTTACACTTCTCCAGAGTGCTTTCAGCACTGCTTCTTTCATAAATACAAGGATGAAAGTGGGAATAAGAAAAAGTAGAATTATGGATAAATAAAGCAGAGAACAGAGACCGCATGAAGTCTGCCAGGGACCTCTGTTCACATGTAATTCAGCTCGGAAGTGCGTGTGCTTTATAGCTTTATGTCATACAGGAAAAATAAAGATACATTTTTAAAAGATCTTTAGAAAAGTAACCTGTTATGTCCCACATGACCCTGTGTCAGATAAGCTGACCTGTGGTTGCTAAGAAATACCAGTTCAGTGGTGTGTCATTAGGGGAGCAGTTCAGTTGCCCACACATGGATGTCTAGTGACATTTGCATTGGAGATGCTCTCGGGCATTCCCCTCAGCCTCCGTCTGCTCTTCCAAAGGGCAAAGGCATCCCAGGCTTGGGTGGTGTGTGTCAGCCCTGCACAGGCAACTCAGGCACCCTTGGGCATCTCAAGTTGAACAACCTTCTTACCTCTGGGCACCTGAAATCTGCCCTTGGAAGGGACCCAGCTCTAGATTAAGACACCTAAATTTAGATGCCGACATGTAAGCCACCTTAAGTGCTTGGGGGTGTCTGAGGGTTGCACAGGGCTGGTGGATAGGACCCAGGCTCTGCAGGAGACCCACAAGCCACTGGAGAGGCAGTTGGAGCTGGCCAGGATACCCCTAGGCATCTCAAATGGCCATAGGTGCTCAGTTTGGAGACCTGGATGCAGTCCTAGGTCTTCACTGACCATAATAAGAGCTTGACCATAATAAAAGCTTGGCCATAAGAAGCACAGTACATGTATGCCCACAACAGGGACAGTAAGACTGAAAGACTTCCACAAGAAAAGTCCTGAGTCACCTAGGTATTAGCTGCCCCAAGAAAAGCTTGGTTATTTTTACCTCCTTTGCCAGAGCAGGGTTTGAAAGCAGATACTCAGTCACATCTCTGCCACCCAGTATCTTTGTTCTGAGGAGATTACTCATAACTTCACAGTCCAAGTGTTTAAATACATTTCAGTACTTCCCTAATGCCACAAACATAGAATTTATACTCTACTCACTCCCTTGGCTTCAAAAATTGAAAGTTTCCAGCAACTAGAAATACAACTATAGTCTTTATCAACAGCATTTTGTTATATTCAAGTGGGTTTTGTCCTGAGATGACAACAAATGAGACTTAGACACAAAGTTAACTCTTTTCAAGGGTGAGCTCTCAGCAGCTGAATTAGTGCAAAGCTTTTTGGTGACCAATGTAAGTATGGACTTCAAGGTGGGTTTGGCGTTACTTCCAAGTTTGGCAACTTAGTTCATCCATTCAGACACTGAATCTTTGCTGTTGGAGTTTACTTCATATGCCCATTTTTTCAGTGGACACCATTTATGAATGCTCTGCAGACCTGAAAAGTGACGTTGTTGTATATTGGCTCCCAGGGATACTGGGCTGGTTTTCTGACCTCACATGGTTTCTACATTGCCCTGGTTTCAGCTGGGATAGAGTTAATTTTCTCCCTGGCAGCTGGTATAGTGCTGTGTTTGGGATTTAGGATGAGAATAATGTTGATAACACACTGATGTTTTAGTTGTTGCTAAGTAGTGCTTACAGTAAGGCAAGGACTTTTCAGCTTCTGCATTAATCTGTTCAGTACAGGAAATATTTTCCAGTGGTTCAGAAGAAGTGGAGATCTCATCCTAAGCCTGGTATAAATGCTCCTGCACTCACCTCACACCTACTTTGCTGTGCCCCAAACAGAGCGCGCCACAAAAAGGATTTGGGCACCAAGCTACCACTGCCTTGTCTCTGCAGGCCCCTAAGTCCAATGCTCAGACATAGACTCTCGAAATTTTTACTTGGATGATTTCCAATTCTATCGTAGAAGCATCTAGACTTCAGTGCCTAGATTTCTTAAATGCTATCTTTTGCACATGCAAACACATGTTCTGGCAGAGTTTAGCAATAAGGTATCCAGCCCATACTTAAACTTCATCAGGTCCTACAAGCCAGACACTCAGTACCTTGTATGTAAAACCCATCTGGGACATCCTACCAGAGCACACACCCACCCTGTCCCACATATAAAATGGGTGTGAGGGTACCCCACTGACTGGTAACAGAGTAAGCAACACACTAAAAAGTCGTGTTCACTCACCAGTCCAATACATAACAGTCTTGGCTTCAAGTGGAGAAAGAGTGGGCCACACCTCTTCTTCCTACAGGCTACCCCAAAGTTCATGAGTGAAGGAATGGTTGAATCCGTGTCTAGCCATATGTCAGAAGGGCAGGTCAACAAGGGTGTATTGGGTTTTCATGGCAAGGTTTTGGTAGCCAGAGGGGCTACAGGGGTGTCTCCTGACAGAAGCTGCTAGAAGCTTCCCCCATGCCCAATAGAGCCAATGCCACCCAGCTCCAAGACAGACCCACTGATGGCCAAGGCCAAGCCCATCAGCGATGGTGGTAGCACCTCTGGGATAACATAGTTAAGAAGGGAAAAAAAATCAAAAAACCGACAAAGACCAGGAGCAACTGCAGCCAGAGAGAGGAGTGAGAAGATGTGAGAAACTTTGTAGACACCAAGGTCAGTGAAGAAGGAGGGGGAGGAGATGCTTCAGGCACTGGAGCAGAGATTCCCTTGTGGGCAGTGGAGAAGACCATGGTGAGGCAGGCTGTTTCTCTGCAGCCCATGAAGGAGGGATGATAGGGCGTAGAGATTCTACCTGCAGCCCATGGAGGACCCCACACTGGAGCAGGTGGCGACACCTGAAGGAGGCTGTGACCCTGTGGGAAGCCCACGCTGGCGGGACCTGTGGGTCCATGGAGAGAGAAAAGCCCATGCCAGAATAGGTTTGCTGTCAGGACTTGTGACCCTGTGGGGTCATGCTGGAGCAGTTCATGAACTGAAGCCCATGGGAAGGACTCACATTGGAGAAATTGGTGGAGGACTGTCTCCTGTGAGAGGGACCCCAGACTGGAACAGGGGAAGAGTGTGAGGAGTCCTCCCCCTGAGGAGGAAGGAGCAGCAGAGACAACATGTGATGAACTGACCACAACCCCCATCCCCATCCCCCTGTGCCACTGGTGGGGAGGAGGTGAAGAAATCATGAATAAAGATGAACTCAGGAAGAGGTGGGGGAAAGGTGTTTTTCAGATTTGGGTTTGTTTCTCATTACTCAACTCTGATTTGATTGGTAATAAATTAAATTAATTTTCCCAAGTTGAGTCTGTTTTACCTGTGATGGTAACTAGTGAGTGATCTCTCCCTGTCCTTATCTCAACCCAGGAGCCTTTTGTTATATTTTCTCTCCCCTGCCAACCTAAGGAGGGGAGTGGTAGAGCAGCTTTGGTGGGCAGCTGGCCTCCAGCTGGGGTTGACCCACCACAAAGGGCCAGTGGGTGAGAAGAGGAACGATGCCACCTCCTCACTTGGCTGTGAGGGAAATGCCCTGGTTGTGAGAAGGGGCAAGCTCTGGTGCTTATCACAGCCTCATGGCAAGGGAACCCAGCCACGGTCACATGCCTTTTTGGGACCCTAAATCCACCTAAGTCTCAGGGAAGAATGTGGCATTTGTTAGCATTTTCCAGAGAGCTCCAGCAGCTTCCCAGGCAGCGTGCTGGGCTTCACTGGTGGCTTTCCCTGCTGTCTGTATGGAAAGTGGGGACCCACAGAGCCAATTCCACTCTCAGAAGGGGCCAAAAAGTCATGAGCTGTTCAGGACTGCTGCTCTCTGTAGCTATTCTTCTGCTGGTACATGCGAGAATGATCTAAAAGGCGGCTTTTTTGCCTATTTTCTAAGATATTATTTCAGGGAGGAATGATGGGTCTATTTAATGAACAGCACAAAGAGCATCTGGTCTATACAGAAGAAAACAACAAACTAATTATAAACAATCCTGTCTATACCTCCTATTCCCAATTTTTTAATTCCTTCTCTGATTTAATTTCACTTTAGTATTGTTTCAGGGAAATAAGATCTTTTGCTTTAAGACTTCATCTGCTCTCGCTTGTCATAATTTAGAAGCTAATAATCCTCTTCATGACATCACACGCACTCGCTGAAACCCATTATGCCAAGGACAAGTTATGACAGTCTCAGGCATGGGGAATAAGAACAACAGATGAGAGACAGCAACACACGCAAATTAACTGCTAAAGAGAAAGAATGATGTTGTCCCCTTCCACAAGCAGACTTCGGGAGGAAGGAAAACAGCCCAGCAGTGCTGCCTGCACCCCAGGGATGCTTTCTAAAATCCCTCGCCCATCGTTAGCAGCCACGGAATTGATCAGCCCAAAGCTGCTCCTCTTCGCAAAGGAAATGTAGCGGGCTACTAAAACACGGTGTTAAACACAGCCTAGCACTTAGTGTAACCAACTCTCCGTTAGCCTTAGGTTGCTTTTAGTACTGAGTAAAAGCGTGGCTTGACTCCAAGTAATAGCGTTATCGCTCTTCCCGTGCAGTTTGAAACGATGTTCAGTGTTTTTTAAACAACTGTATTTTCTTTGATCATTTCTAAAGGATAGGTAGCGCCATGAGCTGGGTAGGAGTGATAAAGACGATGGAGATGTCTTGATAGCCCCCAAGCCTTTTCAGTCTCATTTTTAATGTGGTTTTGGCCAAAGGAGTCCCATGTTTCCTGAAGAACCTAATGCTGTTGATAACATTGCAGCGTACTACAGTCAGGTGGTGGAAACATGTTCAGAGACCGTGATGGTCACTAATGCAGCTTTTACTCAGAGAAGGGGTGCACCATGAGTGCTTTCAGCCGGGAGAGACAAGGAAGAAAGCTGGATTGGGAGAGTGCAACACCAGGCTTAATGGTACAGGGAAAAAACACAGCATGTCCGTCCTTTCGCTGTAGGTTTCTGTTTCCAAATTGCAGATCAGGAACCACTTATCCTTAGACAAAAAAAAAAAAAAAGTTCTGCTTTTTTTTTAAAAAAAGAAGTTTAAAACAGCTTTTTAAAACATAAGAGCAGATTCTTTAAGGTGATGCCTTGTCTCCAGCAGTGACTGCAAGCAGGCGTACTCCGAAGGGAGAGTACAAGAACGTGGCAAACATGCACAGTCCTGCTGCCAGGTACATTTCCAGCACCCTGTAATCCTCAGCAAAGCTCTTTTCCACCAGCTTGTTCTGTGCCCTTTCAGTCCATGCAGACTTTGAGCATCCATGATGGCTGTGAGCAGGAGTTCACAGCCCAAGGACACCCTGAGGGTGGAACAACCTCCTGTGCTGCCACCTGAACCTGCCACCTACTGCCTTCACCTGACAGTGCCTCATTCCTCTACCAGAAGGGGAGCACTGTTGATCCCCTCTTTCAATGCCTTTCATGATTTCACAAACTTCTATGAAGGACCCCCCCCCCCATTTAGTTGTCCCTTTTTCAGATTGTTTCATTCCCTCTCTTGTTGTTCCTCATAGAGAACCAATTTCATATTTTTGATCATCCTTGTTGCCCTTTTCTGAAACTTTTTCAGCCTTTTTACACTTTTTTGAGAAAGAAACACCAGAACTGCATGCAGTATTAAAGGGACAACCAAATCATGGAGATATATAGTGGTATGATGATGACATCCAGTTTTCTCTCTCTTCCCTGGCAATTGTTAATACTTGCTTTGCCTCTTAGACTGTGTACTGATCACAAGCTTGAATAGTTTTCATGGAGCTATCTATCATAACCCAGAGCTTTTGCTGTGAGGGAAGCAATCAGCCCATCTTTTTATATATGAAATTAGGATTGTTTCTCCCCCACCTTCTTATTTGTCTACATCAAATTTCATCTGTTGTTTTATTGCCCACTCAATCTGGCAAGCTCCTTCTGCAACTCCGCACAATCATCTTTGCCATCCTGAATAAATTATTACCTTCGTACCACCAGTAAACCTCACTCTTATGCCCCTTCTATGTCATTTATGACTGTGTTGAACAGCACAAGTCCCAGTACAGCTTTTCTTGCAGGATCCCCCTTAAAATCTTGCTTCACCATGAAGAATGACCATTTGCTCCCAGCCTCTGGTTCCTTTCTTTTAGTAATTTATTTATCCACACACAAACCTTCCCTCTTGCCACACAGCTGCTTTGCTTCCTTAAAAACTTTTGGTAAAGGACCTTGCTGAAACTCTTTTGGAAATTCAAGTATACAGCATAGCCAGCTTTTTCTTATTCAATTGCTGTTGACATTTTCAAAGAACTGAAGGTCTGGGAAGGTGATACTCATCTATAAAAGCTGTAATGATTATTCCCTAGCAAAAGGGATTGCTGTTATTGCAGCCAGGAAAACTTCGACAGTGAAATGACAATGCGGGGAATCCAGCATTGACAAAATGACATATTTCCCAGAATTCATTTCCAGAGGAAATCACCCAGGTCGAGAAGTCAGCAGGATTCAAAAGAAGGTTGTGCAACCACGCTCAGAGTTCTCCTTGCTTGTTTTCCACTAATCTTGGAAGGGATATTGAAACTCATGAATCGGGGCTTAAACTATTGTTTCAGTACAAAGGATAAGGATGAGTTCTAATGAAGCTTGGTAGAGGATCCCATTCCTTTCTGAACACTCCTTCATTTGAACCTGATCTGACAAAAAGTGAAACGAAACTCAAAGGGTCTGTTAGCAGGAGAATGAGACATGGAGCTGTGACCTACGGAGCTGGTCAGAGGAACTGTCTTCCTGCTGATCTCCAGCTGCAGCACCACTTGCTTGACCTGTACGTGAGGATAAAGACTAAGACTAAATTATCTGAATGAAGCTTTTCAACAACTTACTGATCTTTGTTTTAATGCTGACACTCAGATTATAATATAATCTATCCAAGATCTCAAAATCTTAATTTAAATGACGAAATATCCTATTTCTAATCCTCATAAAATAACTAGTAGCACTCTAAACCCAAACTCTAATTTGTTCTTGGTATTCCTGTCTTGCATCAAATTCAAGAGTTAATCGTGATCTTGTAGTGAAGTTACAAACAGTTCTTTTTTGGGTTAAAGTGTTCTTGTAGCTAAGAATGCCTGTTGTGTAGTATGTTAGTTAATATATACCCCACCTATGTATTAATTAAGGCGTGATTGTCAAGAGGTAGAGGCGTAACTGACTAATCGTTAGTTTGACCAGCAGACCCTGAAGAACCATCTGGAAGTGTCCAAAGTATTGAGAAACTAGGGGAAAGGTAATTTGGGCCAGGGTAATCGCGACCGCCGACTCATGGACCACCTACCTCAATTATACCACCTGCTCAAAAGATGAGGGTGGAGAAAAGAACTGGGCATGTGTTCTAGTTTGCATACTAGGTGAAGAAACCTGAACCAATCACTGTAATTGGGGGTGTGCTACTTTGTGATATTTGTGTATAAATATGGCAAGAGAACCGGCACCAGGTGTGCTTGGTTTGTGGAAATTCCACCCAGCACCCATGCCTGAATAAAAGCAACCTCTCTCCTGTGTGGGGGGGAATTGGCTTACTGCACACCGGGCAACAAATCCGCTTTTTGGACAACAGTATCTTTCTCATATTGGTTTTCCCTTCCCTTCCCTGATGAGGTTCTCAGACTGTTCAAGCTGGATCTTGCAATATTCGGTGTATTACAGCCAGTGCTACAGCATTTCTTAGTGATAAACCTAAGAGCTGATCAGCACATGGGGAAATATTTTGGAGCTCTGCAGACATAACACTCGGGTTTGTTTGTTTGTTTTTAATTTGTTGTTTCTTTACTTCACAGATCTTAAAAGAAGTATCCTAAATTATGTTTCCACTTTTTTTTCTATGTAATACTTTGTATCCAGTGCAAATAATAATGAAAAGCAAAATATTAAGCCTCCAGGTTCCACCTTGCTTCTTGAAAACTTGTGGTCATGATTTCCAGGGCACCTACACGCCTCCAGGACTGAGCTAGCACCGACAGCTCGGAGCTAGCTTCCCACAAACTACATACATCCACTTTACAGCTGTTGCATGGAAATACCCTAGCACAGTAAATTAGCACGCTCAGAGGGCTGTGATTTGAAAATTAGCTTGGGTAGCTCTCTGATGTGTATCTGTCTGCACATGTTTACTTCAGAAAGGTATCTACTCTTTAGCACAGAAACGGGGGAAAAAACTTAGTACAAGATATTTTTTATTTACTCCCCTTCGATTTCCATATGCAGCCCACGGCTGTAGTGTCTGAGCATGCCACCCGTGCTCAGACACTCCAGACATAATTCTCTGTGCGTGCAATAAATGCAAAAGCAATGCAGTTTTTAGTATCATTTATTCATTATTTGTGTGCAGTGATACACAGCCTATTGGCATTATGGCCAGTAATCCACACTAACAAGCAGAATGACCATCCCAAATTTCCAGTCTTCAAGCACACAGTTCAATGGTCATTTTCATAAATACTTCCAGACAGCTTTGCTTTTGAGAGCAATCCCGTTGATTTGATTTCAGCCTATGTGTCTGCAGTTAGATCTGTGTTACTCTTTTGGCTGAATATGTTTAGCCGAAACATACACTGCAAATTGTAAAGGTAACGCCAGAAAAGGTGAAAGAAAAAAAAGATATTCGCAGTTGCCATATACAAGTGCAGGCAAACATGCCTGAAAACTGCTTGTGGAAAGAGTAATTGAGATACTCTTTTAAAGTAATTAAGCAACTAGGAGAGTTAACTCAATTGAAAGACAATATCCTTATTAAGGGAGAACAAGATAAAGGAATATGTTGACATGGATGACACTTTCCACAAAGAATAAGCTATTTCTGAAATCCCTAAATTGAATTTCGATTGTTATCCATTTTCTTATGCAAGCTTGTGTATGTGTGCCTGGTATGAGCACACATATCCTGAACTCCATCCTCCCCTAATGTATTGATCTTCCCTGCCACTGGGCTGGCTCGGCAATATACATGTACTGCTAATACACAGCAAAGGTGCCTCATATACGTGCTGTTCAGTGAGAACACGATCACGTTCCCGTTCGGGGAAAAGAACTCTGCAAGCCCTGACATACTCGTTAACCCAGTAATTGCTGCTTTGCTGGCTGTTCCCCTTGGTCAGTCTGGTTCTGCGTACCCCGAAAAGAGTCTGGGCGAGCACCTGGAGGTGAGGAGCAGGGAGTGACCTGCAGGGCACGATTCAGAAGCCAGATGCTCTCTGGTGCCAGGGAAGCCCCAGGTGGGGATTCTGGAGGAAAAGGCAGCCGTTCTGACGCTGCACCACACAGCCAGCGCACTAGCACTCTATTGCTCATACTTTTTCATCTGGGCCTGAATGAACGAGGAAGGCAGAAGGGAATTCACACGTCAGGAAGCTGGGTATGGCTGCTGCTTCAGGGTGATGCGCCTGGTTAGCCAGAGGCTTCTTGGCAGTAACAAGGGAAAATGGATTTTGCCAAAAGTGGCTGAGCAGCTCTCACACGGACTGCTCTGCCCAAGCAGCCCGGAGAGCTGGTGCCAAGTCAGGGCCTGGCTCCAGGAGGAGACGTCTACCTCCCTGCAGCCAGCACCTCTCCTCCGCCGCACCCCCCCGCATCGGCTCGCAGCCCACAGGAGCTGCTCCCCCTCTGCGTGGCAGCGCTTGGAGGCACTCACCATCCTGGCACCCATTTGTCTGCCAGCCGTGGCAAGCGTCTGCCTTGTCCCGGCCGACTGGGCTGTGGGATCTCACGGCTGAAGGTGGCAAAGTCAGTGCAACAGCCGCGACGTGGGGGTTTGCCGCACGTGAGGCTTTCCAACAGCTGGACCTACCCCAAATCTTTCCTCATCCAGAGCTACGCCCAAGCTCACCTGAACTCAAGGAGAGTCTCCTTTCCCATAATGGATTTGGAGACGGCCCTCCCTGAGGGCCACTGGCTACACTTGGTGAGCTGCATGTGTGAAAACAAAGGCAGGTTTGAACCAAGAAAGAGGCATATTAATACGTGCAGGAAACTGTTCTCTTTGATGTTTGGTTGGTTGTTTTGGTTTTTTTAAATGTCATTTTTCCCACAGGTAAATGTTGCACTTTGAAGAAAAAGAGCACTATCAAGTGCCATCAGCTGTGGTTCAGGCACTCTGCCTTTTCTTTGTTATCCAAAACATTTATAAAATATTCACATTTTAAGAACCCTTACTTTGCTCTTCTGTAAGTTGCTGATTTTGTTTTGCCACAGCCTCCCTACAAGATAGCTCTGAGTATTTCTTTTTACTAAACTTTTGCTCAGATCAAATATTTTTTAATACAGAGAGTATTAAAACAGTCTGAATGTTCTTCATAATGGAATAACTGTATTTCGGTCTTTCCTTTAACTTTCATCGATTTTGGCTAAACCACACACCCTGAAGGCATTGCATCCGACAGCCAGGTGTGGGACACTCCTACTCCTACCCCTCCTCGTTTCCCATCACTGTAAATTGGTCCCTTCGCATTATGCAAGATAAACCGTACTAAAATCATTCTCCAGTGCTTCTTTCTTTCTATGTAAATGCACATGCTGATTTACTAGATTAAAGTCATCTGCTTACTGACACCTAAGGAGTTGGGTATATGAACCAACATTATTAATTATCTTCACTGACATGAAGCCTATCGGTGCCAAGGACAGGTGACAGCCAAGGTTTTCTGTGCCTGGTGCGAGGGAGCCGAAAGGAATACTGAGGCTCAGGATTTACTTATTTAAAGTCAGTGCAAAAGCATTTTTCTCTGCCCGTGACCACTTTCATTAAATCAGTCCTAATCTTTCAACAAAGACGTGAATGCCATTATGCAAATAAGCAACTGCTTGTCAGGCGTGCAGAAATGATGACACCTATACAAAGATTTCTGAGGTTCTTTAATAGTGGCGGTCCCTGAACTTCATAAATACCAATTTGTAAGTATTGCACTCAGCGATAATGATTTTTTTCTGTGAAGCCGGGCACTTTTAAAGCTGTACCTTGAAGCTGAGAACTAATGAAATGTTTAATATTCTGGAATAACTCACCTCCATGCATGAGAATGTTGCAAAAAGGCTCCCATCTGATGACGCCTGTAGCTGGCACGCTACGCACTGCATTTATCACAGTGCTCCAGATAATATTGGTATTTAATGACTGTGCGCTGATAAGCTGAAGCTGGATGAATAGACTGTCTTCCATCTCGTTCTGCTTAAGGTGACATGAACTTTCATTTATGTCACAGCCACTTGCAGCTGTTCAGATACGCTCTAAAAACGCTGCAAGGAATACTCTATCAATCCACGACTGAACGAATGACCATAAGAATGAGTCTGTTGTCTTACTGTCTTTGGGTTGCTTTAATAAAAGCATTTGTATTCCAGGAAGGAGGCAAGAATATAATTAATCATTGACACAGCTGAATAGGCACATTGTCTAAGTGATTCATTAGGAAGCAATTTCAAGAATATTTATTTTGATGATATACATTTTATAATTCATTAGCAACATAATAAAGTGAACACTCAAAAGAATCCATTTACTATTTTTATACCTTTGAATTAAATATAACTGCATCCTTGCTATCTGCTACTCTTTGTGTCTGAAGAAAAACGCAAGAACACTGATGGTGATGGATACAGTTAGTAATACTGGGAACCTGTATTTACAAGGCTGAAGTCCTTTTTGTATTGATAACCACAATTCAAAACAGAAATGTGATATACATGGTGAAATTCAGCCTCACAATTTAGTATTACTGATAACAACCTCAGAAGATAAGCCTAGAACTGAACAAGTACAACTACATGTGAGAGCAGACATCTGCAATGATTTTTTCCATACTCCAGGTGCACTTCAGTGTGTGCAGAATATGGGCAGAAGGTGGGAAACAGCAATGCAGCGTTCCTCACACCGCCACGCCACTCCCCGTACCTGCATGGAACTAGGGCTGTACCGCGGTGGCTTGGCATGCTACGTGATTTTTCTCTCTTTTAATGTTTCAAGAGAAAAAGTTTGGTTTGAAGAGGAGGCTTTTTTGACAAATATTTGAGTAGTATTTCTTAAACTCCCTAAGTCTTCGTGGCAAGTCTGCCCACTAGGGCCTACCTTGGTTCTGTTCACTGCTAGGGCTCGATGACATACCTTACCCATAGTTTCCACCTGCAATTAATCTAGCACTTTTCGGTAGATACATCTTCCTAGCACCAAGAATGAGAGCTGCAGTGGATGAAACAGGAGTGAAATAGCCTGGTATCTGGGTCAACTGAAACTGGTGCTGCTTTGAGTTAGTTCAAACTTGTTTTTAACAAGAAGATAGGCTTCCCCAGCCAAAGAGACCTTCTGCACTGGCCGGCACATCTGGTCATCTGGATCTTTTTAAGCAAAGATAATAAATTATTTAAAAGATCTTTATCTATTCTTAATGACAGTGCTTGTGAAAATAACTTGATTGGTAAGGACTGAGACAGAAAGCTTCTGGGAAGAGATGAAGGGAGGGCTGGAAGAAGGTAAAAAAGCAAAATGAGCAGTGAGAGTATAGAGTTAAAAATAAGTGTAAATCTAAAAGCTATTGAAAACATTATGTAACTACTAAGACATTTGACATGAAAGCTTAGGCTGGGAATTACAGGTTTCCTTCCCTTTTCTAACAACATCTAGTAGGAGGTTGATGACAACTCAGAACTTCAGCAAGAGAGAGTATCAGATACGTATCTCAGAAACCATCTCCATGCCTGAAGAGTATTTAAACATTTGTGATGGAAAGCATCTGCTTTATTTGCCTGACTGTAACATAACCTTTTCATTTTCACAGTTGACGTCTTCCATAGTTACATAATGCTCTGAAGAGCTTTTAGATTTACACTCTGTATTTTTAACTTTATATTCTCACTCCTGAGCAGACACTTCGCTTGAGGTATGGACTGAACTACGACTCTGCAGTGATGCAAACGTCAGCCCCGTGAAGCACCTCATCTCACAGAGCCACGATTCAGCCGCACCCCTCCCCTGTGTGGGCAGTCCACCGTTTACCTAACAGCCTCGTGGCTGAAGCACCCACCCGAGCAGGTGGAGGTCTAGAACAATTCAAATATACACCTCTTTTTTTGCCATGCAAGCACCTCCCGTGCTACACTTGCCAGCTTCTCATCACCTGGCCATACTCAGCCTCTGAATGAGGCAGAGGTGCCGTGGGGCAGTGGTTTTGGCACACAGTCCAGCTTCAGTGTTGGCTTCCAGAATTGTTTCGGTACTTGGCATTAAACTGTATTTAGCTGCAAAGTGGAAACACTCTTGAGAAAAAGCAGGTCTTTCCTCTCCCACGCTGAGTGCCCCAAGCATTGGGCTTTCAATCCACGGGGGTTTTGCACCCCTCTTCTTAGTCCATAGAAATCCTGGCCCCTTCTCTGGTTCCTACATCTGACAACAACTGAACTTTGTGCAGGGCTCAAACCTTTGAGGACAAGAGAAGCAGGGTCTGAGCCTGTCCTTGGCTCTGCCACGGTCCGACACAGTGACTGAGCTGAGCAAGGGCTGTTGGCAAGTGCCCTGAGCAGAGAGACTCTGGCCACATGCAGAAACCAGAGAGGGAGTCCCTCTACAAACCTAAATCCAGGAAAGCACTCACTGAGTGAATTCAAACATCTCCAGCAGCAGCAGCCACAGACTGAGACTCAGGTATTTTTGTTAACAGCTAAACCCTACGCTGGATACTTCTTCCACCTCTTCTAGATGCTGGTGTCTGAAATGAGCTCAGGTTGGGAAGAGCCAGCTTCCAGAAGGAGAAATTCCCTCCTCTGTGGTCAGGCTGCTCCATGGTGTGAAGTCACTTGGTTGGGGAACTCCATTTCCCACACTTACAGAAACCTGGGTGGAGAAGCAGCTAAGGCTCTCCACCTTAACTGCAGCTGAGGGTACCTAATTCCAATTCTATTATCTGAAAGCCTTTAAAAGTGAAAAGATAAAAACTTAAATGCCCTATTTAGCATTTTATTTGACTGACGCATTAATAAAAGCCATTTGATGAAATTAAAACTATTTCATCTGTACCTGACAGGGAATGCTGTTAATTGAATGACATTTTTAAAAAAAGTTTCCAATTTGAATTTTGCTCAGTTCTGCAGGCTGCCTATAATCTGAACTACAGGATTATACTGTGTTATGACATGACTTGGTTGATGTCTTGCTTGTAAGAGGTAGCAATAAAAACTAGTTTACTACATGCATGCAATCCTGATTCTTCTTACTTCAGTTGTACCCACAAATAAAGAGCGGAGGGGTTTCTGTAGGAGGACTCAGCTATGCAAAATTCTGCTAAAACCTTTTAAAAGTACATAAAGAGTTTAATTCTCAGTCCAAAATGACTAAGAGCCTCTACACAAGAGCCTTCTTTCGACTATCTGGGAAGTACAATATTGCATCCACAGAGGAAAAGCACATTGCTTCTTAAAGAGGTAATTCATCATGTCACCTGCTACCATATCCCCCCCGCTTCATAACTTATTTTTATTGACCAAGGACAATGCAAGGAAAGAAAAAATGCAGTAGAGATTTATTAAACATTTAAAAAGTCTAAGAAAATATAAAAAATCTCCCCTTTAAACAGAGTTATTGATAACTTTCCCTCCTCGAGTACAGCGTGTTGTAAGAAACGCCATTACTTTACTTCAGAGATAACGGAGAAGGCAACCACCTGGCGTTGTAAGTCAGCCCTTCCTTAAGCGGTTACTGAGGACATAGATGGGGCTGCTTGCTAGGCAGTGAAATCATACACTGAGCTTTTTTCTTCCTGTGTCTGGGGGAAATCACCGGCACTCCCAAGGGGAGGCCTGGTGCCAGCACTCCGGGGGCACTTTTGGGTGCCTGCTCGGGGAGCCCTGCCGCGGCTGCAGCAATGCTACGGGCGGTGTCTGGAGGCAGGGCTGTGGAAAAGCCCACGGCGAGGCAATGTGCTTGTTTTATGGAGCTGTCAGACTTCTCATAGGATGGATCGTGCCCAGAAACAGGTGCATCTAAGGTACTCCCATAAATCTAACAGCAGCTGTGAGCAGAGAGCTGTTTACCGCCAGCCAGAAACTCACACCATCCGGTTTCACGGCTGAACAGTAGGACTGGCCCAAAGACACCAGTTCAGGTGTTCAGGTTCCTGTCCAGCCTAGCTGGAACAAGTCTTGCACTTTCTGCTGCCCCTTCCTATCTGGCCCTTGCTGGCTCCTCAGCCAGGTGCCATCCCACCCTCCGGCAGGGTGTTTGCCACAGCCGACCCTCTCAATCCACCCAGGGCCACAAAGTCTCCTACAGCTCTTCGGGTCTGATACTGGATCGCAGAGTCTCGCCACAGGCTCTCTTGTAAGCCTGCCTTTACGTATGACCTTTGTATCTTGCCATACTGCTGCAAAGAATAGTATTGGTTATACTGTGGGTTTACGTTTACTATATTATTTGACCTTTTAAAAACAGTCATTTAATATTAATACCACAAGCAGTTTAAAATGTATTAAAGAGTAATCCGATGGCTCAAGTGGCCAGGTCAGAGCACGTTGGGCAGTGCTAGTCTCTCCTCAGCACGCGGTGGCTCAGCCGTTTCATTATTGCCTCCCTTGGATCTCTCATCCAGGCCTGATTTTCAAGGCTAGATTGAGGTCATTTGTAGTCTTGAAGTGCTAGAGAATATTTGATGTGGAGTTGATTGAACTGAAATAAAAATTATTATAGTAGAACTGTTCCTTGGTGATCTAGATCATAGAATCATAGAATCATTAAGGTTGGAAGAGACCTCAAGGATCATCCAGTCCAACCATCCTCCCCCCACCTATTACCCACTAAACCATGTCCCTAAGAACCACATCCAACCTTTCCTTAAACACCCTTAGGGACGGTGACTCCACCATCTCCCTGGGCAACCTGTTCCAATGCCTGACCAGATGTCTGTGGAGAATTACGATAACTGTTGCTTCCAACTAAGTACAACTCAAAAAGTGTCTTATTGATGTGCCATCAAAATACAGTGTTTTTCGTGCTTCTTTTATGATGATTAGGAGAAACATGTTTTATTTGATATAATAGTGGTTTATTAGAAAAATAAAATCTCAGCAGAGATTCAGTAAATCAAATCTCAGTAAATCAAAATACTTTAGCATCCTTCTTTTATTACGGATTTGCCTATCCCTTTGCTATCATCCCAATGAAGAGTAAATATAGTGGGCAAATTTATGCCTGATGCAACCGGTGATAAATCTGAGTAAGGGGGTGGGTACTTTCAACTCCACCCAAGTACAAAGAACAAAAAGAAAAAAGAAAAAAAAAGGTAAATCTGCAGTCTCAGGTTTGCCACTACAGAAATCTCTCAAATGATACTGCCAAAACTAAACAAGTTGTAAAATATCACATGCAAAGCATGTCTGAAAGGTACTTGGAGCTACGCTGCAAAACCCTTTAAATGTTTTGTTAACTACAAGAACCTGAGTACATACTCGATTAGACTTATAAAAACACTTTTCTCTCTCAAAAATAATGAATATAAAAACAAGTACTGCAATCGGAAAATGGAGTTTTGAATGTATGTAACTTAGGATAGCTTCGGGTTAAAGTGCTCTGGCTCTTTGGGTTTTTTTCAAGTTTTAGGAGAAGTGATTATTCAAAAAATTTATGCATCTTCTTCATTGGTAAATATGGAGTTAAAAATCTTTGAAAATAAAAGAACACCCTTGGGAAAGCAAGTTCACAAGGGTGTTAAGAGAAGCCTTAATCCCCCTACCTAGAGCACGACAGGTTGTTCCGTCCTTTGACTTGTGGGGAATCCAGTGTCACTGCCACCGCCCCGCCGCACGGTGAGTGTGTCAGCCTACCGTGGGACCTCCGAGCTGGCCACCAGCAAGCACATGAGGCTCTCCAGACTCACTGTTTGAAAGATATTATTGCTCATGTGCCAGTTATAGACAAATAACTCCTCTGGAAACAGGAGCCGCGCATTTAATATGCTGTGATTGTGGGGATATTACCAACCTGTAAGTCTGTCTCCTTCAATCAATATATCCCCTCTCCCCGAGATGCAAAATGATCACCAGAGCAACTGCGCGGCTCGCTCGCTGAGGGGCTCTTCTGCTGACACTGTGCCGACACTTCTGTGCTCGGGGCGAAGCACACGGCTGTTCTGAGGCACTGAAGATGTGTACAAGCAGATGCACTAGCCATGCAATGAAGGCAACCCCGCACGCGTGCGCCTCCCTTCTGAAGAAACATGCTGCTGGGGTGAGTAGGTGAAAGAGCAGAAAACTGCATTTTTATTTATTCCAACCCAATAGTTCCGGACAGCTCAACCCGAGGCCGCAGTGCCGAAGCAGACGCCTCCCTGCGCGCCCCAAAAGCCGCGGGGTTTGCGCGCACGCCGCGGCCAAGCGCCCGGGCTGCTCCCGCAGCGGCTGTAAGGCGCGCAAGTTTAGCGGGGAGCACCGGCACCCCCGGGGGGTCTCCGCGGGCAGCGGCACCGCCTGCTCCATCCCCCGCCCG
>VWZZ01005923.1:856934-883202 GCA_013399095.1 Psophia crepitans
CCCCAGCACGGCCCGGCGGCGCGGTGCGGCGGCGGTAAGCGGAGCGCCCGAGTTCAGCCTCGGCTAGAAGTTGGGAGAGCTCTGCCGCGTCCCGTGTCTAAAGAAGCGGAGCACAGTGCGCTGCGCTGCCCCTCCCCAGGGGTCTGCCCGAAGTGAGACTCTCGGTCCCGGGTTTAGGTTTATTTGCTGGGAAAGCGAGGTCTCTGCTTTCTCCTGGGGCGCAGCTGCAGCCCGCTCGCAAGAGCCGCCGCAAGTATCGCTGCTTTCCCAATCCAGCTCGGGGCCCGGGGGTTCCTGCCTCTGGCCCGGGGTTTGCTCCGTAGGCTGCCGTTGTTTGAGTCCTCCCTCTCCCCACCAGCAAATGGTAAGAGCAGATGAACCCTGAAATTAAGATCTGGTTTTGCCTTCGAAGTTCTTTCCAAAGACACAATGAGCGATACAAACCGCTTTTTTTCCCCAAACTATAATATTTTTTTCCAAACATGTTTTTTCCAGACTATAATGTCTTACCACGTTTTCTTCAGCTGTTCCGTAAAGCTTTGTGTGCGTTTAGGCTGTCAATCACTTTATGGGCAAACGTTTTATATAGCTGGTCTCGTGTGGTATTGAATCATGGACCACCTGGTAGTGTTATAAAGATGTCATTGGTGAAATCTGGCTTCCAGAACTAAGGTTTCCTGCCACTCTGTTGATTAATGGGAATATGATTGTATCCATGCAAGTAAAAATGTCTTCACTGACCACAGCAAAACAAGAAGTGGTTTCCACATCTGCAGAACTGTTGTTGTTCAGGCTTTCCACAAAGTTCTGTGTGCTGCCAAATAATAAACTAGCTTAAAATGTCAAGTTTTAAAGAAATGCCTTGCCTGCAAAAGAGCAAGTGCACTGCAAGTCCTGCAGTGAGGTGGATAGGTATTGGAAGAGAAAGCAGTGTAATACAGGGAGTTGTGAAAGCAAAGTGTGTGGCAGGGAAACATTTTATAATGAAAGCTGAGAACGGAAAGTTTTTAAGCATTCAAGAAGAGAGTTATTAGCTGAAGCTACATTTAATCTTTTTATTAAGCGTGCAGGGATTTCAGAGATGAGATTTTATTTTATCGTTTTAGTGCGTTCCACTACCTTGCTAAAAAGCACTCTCCTCAGTGTCTCCAGGTGGTGACACACTGCCTGTGATGGGGCATGCCGCTCTTCTAGTGGTTAATGGGGGGGGGGGGAGACACACGGTTGGACTAGATGATCCTTGAGGTCTCTTCCAACCTTAATGATTCTATTCTATTCTATTCTTGCGCAAAGGGAAGTCAGATATTGTACAGTGAACAAAGCCTTGGTTTGTGATTATGTTATGTGATTAAATTAAGAGTATTCTGGCTCTCAGAAAACTAATGAAAATGATGCTAAAATAGTGCCATGTGCAAGCTTATGCCAGGCTCTGCTTTGTGGGTAATCCCTGTGACACTCGTTCCAATAAAGCAGACTACAACTGGACTTCTAACCCCAAACCCTCCAGTAAAGGCATATCATTTCAGCAGCTCCATTAGGGCATCCTTGTTACTTTTCACGGTGTTTCACTCTGGTTTAGAGCTCACAGGGTACATAAATGTGTTTCGTGACTCAGCGTGCTGTTTATCTGTTCGAACACATGGCTCACGACTACTTCTCCGCAATCCAGTTGTACGTGCAGGTGTAGGGGGGTGAACCAAGCCTGCGTGTTTATGTCTTTTTTGGGAAATGAGGTTCACCTCAGGTGGTTGGTTCCCTCAGAGTACGTTCCCGTCCAAAGGCACTATGACAGCATGCAAACTCATTTAAGCTGAATTCTGCAGGATTCAGCTGTAGTTCATTAACACAGTTTTAAAGCATGTGTGAAATATGCATTGTAGCTGCTTTCTCTATTACTAATTTAAAAGTTGAACTGTAGAAGAGCTTGAACTTGTTCTTCACTTCGCAGTTTTTATTATAAAACACAGTAAAACAGACCCCCTGAATTATTATTTGGCCAATGCTGTTCAGCGTGCAAGAGCCCTGCTCAAATTTATCCAAGTGCTAGCAATCCATAGTGAGTTTAAAAAATGTGTGACTGTCCTTCCATATTCATGTTTCCTAGGAGCAAAAGACCTTAAAAAAAGGAGGGAGGGGATTATTATTCTTACTTTGGCAGGAATACCACAAGTACTTACGGTTCATCAGTTCTGATTCAAATTGGAAGAAAGTCTGTTTTTTTTTTTTTTATATCAGATATTGTCTAGATGGTAAAATAGGTAGCATCTTCAATATTGGCCTGGCAACCAGAGAGTATTGCATTGTATATTTTACGGTGATAAATGAGCAATTGTTCAAGTACTGTAAGCTGTGTATAGTAAGCTGGTCTTTAAATATTTAAAGACTGAATAATAGCGGCTTCACTGTATGCAGTGCTTCTAATGAACCTTAAACTATTCTGTATTGGTGTGGGGTTTCTTTCTGTCTTCATGCCCGCCTCCTGCTCAGCTTTTTTCCACTTAAAAAGATGAGGAATTTGAGCGAATTATAAGTAGAATTAGGCTGCGGCCAAACAAGCTCCGTGAATTGAAAGTCCCGTGAAGAGGCTCCCGTTGAAGTGCTTTGCTTTGCAGACAACGTTTCTGCATACTCTGCAGCAGGGAGACAGGAGTCGGGCCCAGCCTGGTGAGGAGGACAACCAAGTCACCGGTCTCGTGCTGTTGGTGGGCTGTTTGTGTGGACCATTGACTTCATTGTAGAGGTGGCCTTGGGGTGTCTCCAGGATTAGGCAGCAGCTGACCAAAGGGGGTTCTTAGCTGAAAAACCTTGAATGTGGGAGCCTAATTTCTGCCTCATCAGAGCAGGGTTTTGGCCCCCAAAAGTCCCGCTTGGCTGGTAGTTATTTCTCAGTGAAGCACTGATGATGATTGGATGTGCTCCAGCTGCTTGTTTTGTAGCTCTGAGCACTCCCAGGATTGGTCTCTCAGAAGGTGTCTCTTCACTCAGATGCTCCAGGGGTCCAATTCAGCAGTTGCAGCCTGCACAGCCCAGGGGCGTACTGGAAGGACTGGGAAGGGTGTGGTTTGACCACTTTTCTTAGGGCCTCAGATGCTTTACCCTCCAAGTGACAGCCTGCACTGATCTAGGAGTGAGACATGGTGATGAGACACCAGTGAGATACAGGGTGCTTTCCTCAGCCCAAGGGAGCGCAAATCCATCTTCCCTGCTCCCATGAGGGTGCCGCGAGTGACTCATTTCTGCTTGTGTGGCTGGGTCACTTGCTGCCCTTCTTGTTGAAGCTGTGATGTTGTGCAGAAAGGAGACTGAGCAAGGGAGATGCGCGCTGCGGTTGCTCTTTGTTCTGCGGTGGCGATGCTTGCCCAGGGAGCAGGATCCTGAGGCTCAGCTGCTGGGGTAGCATACGTGTTTCATGTTAAAGCATTCATTGATAAAACATCCCACTCTTCGAAAAAAACATTGCCAGGAAGGGATACTGGCTCCACATGGATGAAGGTTTCTGCTGGAAGGTATATAGGAGGAATAATTCCAGAGATATACCTGTCTTCAGGTTTTTCTGTTGTCTAAAGAGACAGAGATAGGCTTCTAGACTTCATTGGGAAGACTAACTGTGTAACTTTCTAGGTGTATAAAACTTCCTTATATTAAGTAACTTACCACAAAAGCTGAGAAGACATTGTCGTGGTCATCTAATCTGACTTCCTGGAGAATAAAAAATAGAATCATAGTAAATCAATTAATTTTTTAATAATAGGACATTCAGATTTATTTTAGGTACCAGACAGCGTCCTGACTTCTTTCATTCCCAGCAAAGGAAGTCTTTAAAGCCATCCCGTTATGTAATTACCTCTCCTATGTATGCTTGTGTATCTTTGTAATATCTAGTTTTATAGTGACAGATTATCTTGGTACCTTTGTCTTTTGGATTGGGAAGTCCTTTTCTTCCTCATCCTCCTTCTGTTTTTACTACCTGAATAGGTGTTCTGGACTGTGATGAAGACGCAGCCTTCTCTATGTTGCACAGGCTGCATTTTTTCCAAGAAAACCATGTGTTTTCCAGTATTACTGCTTTCTCAAGGATGTAGTCTCAAGAAGTTTAAGGTAAGCTAGGGTATGAGCTTGTGGTGTTAGATACTGTCCTAATCCCTGCATGCATGCTTTGAGCCTGGAGTGGGTTCAAGGACAATTTATCACTGAAAACAGCTTTTTAAACTGCCCATAGTTGCCTGTCAGCACATCGCCATACCTATGTGTAGGTGCGTAGCTTCTCTGGGCGCTGTGTGAGTTGAACACTGCATTGCAGTTAGGAGTCTGGTTGCCTCGGTCCCTTCGGGTGTCTAACGCCAAGTGAACAAGTGCAGAAGGACAGTAGTGTGGGGAAACTGTGCTGCATTGACAGGGGAGAGGGTGCTACATAGCCAACTGTTGAGAGCAATAGGTGTCAGCAGGGGCCAGAGAGGAGAGGGGCAGTGGAAGGAAGGGGTGTGTTATTGAAGTATGCAATTACATTGCATGTTAGAGGAAGTACTTGCTAAAATTATGGAGCAGCTTCTTTTTATACGTCTAAATGGTGGCCAGACCAGATTTAACTTGCCAGCCTAGACAGCGTGCTTGGAGCTCGCCTCTCTGGAAGCGGTGGGCGCTGTGGCCAGGAGGGCCACCCTTGGCCAGAGGGACTGCTTAGTTCCCGGCGTAGCTGCTGGAGCAACTTCGCTGGCTGCTGTGGCCACTAGCTTGTGTGTAAACGTCATAGAATCATAGAATCACTAAGGTTGGAAAGGACCTGAGATCATCAAGTCCAACTGTCAACCTAACACCACCATGCCTACTAGACCATGTCCTGGAGCGCTGCATCTATGCGTTTTTTGAAGATCTCCAGGGACGACGACTCAGCCACCTCTCTGGGGAGCCTGTTCCAATGCCTCACCTACGTCTACACTGTAGGTGGCTAAAACCAGTGAGACAAATCCTGCTAAATCCAGCATAAGCTCATTTTGTACATGAAAGCATATATACTGTAAAGGAAAGTCTTCCCCTTTGCTTCCAAACCTGTAGCAAACAATTTAGTTCATCCAGGCTGGTTACAGGATCAGCATGTATGGCTCTGCGGCCGGTCAACATGTGCAGGGCGAATGTGCTGAGGGCTTTCTGGCTGAGTATTTGGGATAAACAACTGAGGAATGGAGTATTTGAACTCTGAAGAGCTTTACTTTTGACCTTAATTAAAAAGACCAAAGAGAGAGCTGCTGATGGCCTCAGGGCTTTTAGGGTTTATTTTTTGCAGAAATTAGTTGTGATCCAGACACAGTAACTAATACTCAAAGCTTCTCAAAGCTGAATTTCAGTCATCAATTACAAAAGTGGGGTGAAGAACCCAGTTTTCAAGCAAATTAAAAATGTATGTAATTGTAATTCTTTGTGGGAATACTCCAGTGTGTGGGGAAAATGCCCATTTGAGGAGGGGGGAGTTACACCGTGTGCATTTAAATTACAGCGTACATTCATTGTTTTGGCTGTTACAGTGTATTTGCTTATATAAAGTTTTAAGTTGCTGGCAGTTGTTTATTTTGGAGAGTATAAGTGAAATACTCCGTTTGCTGATTTGAAACTCCAGCAAACTCGTTGATTTTAACACTTTCTGATGACAGCTTGGTCCTTTCAGCAGTGCTGCTGTTTGTTCTAAAGAAGCCTGGGTGGCTGTATACTGCTCACATCCCTAGTCTGGGCTGATGTTTCCCAGCACTTGCTTCTGCTGGAGAGGGTGGGATGTGTGGTGGGGCAGAACACTCAGAAGCATCTGCCTGTGTTGGCAGGGCACGTCTCCTTCCTTAGCTGGGAGGAGACCTCTTCCATGCATGGTAGTCGCATAGCAGAAACTGTGCTTGTGCATGGTGCTCCTTCTTCTCCACGGACAGGGTAGAAAGTATTCAGCATTTACTTGGGAAAGATACAGTTCTTCAGGCTTGTAATCCAAAATATCTACTTTAAAAGGAGTTTCCCACTGAAGCCTGCCTGATCATCACCATCAAATGAAACTGTAGTGATAGCTGTTCACCACAGATGGGACAGCTGAAGCAGGATGTCAAACAAGGCCACATCAGTTGGCACGTTCCCTGTCCTAGTAGCTAAGAACACTGAAGCATCTCAGCGAAAGGATGATGTCCCCACAATGTGCTTACGAACTCGATAATGCCATGCTACTGCAGGCACTTTGTAGAGGGGTCCTCCATGGAGGACTCACAGCTGGGTTTGGGGTTTTTTTTTTGTTTTGGGGTTTTTTCCTCCCCCATGCTTGTGGTAGGTGAAAGGTTTAATTAGAGTGCCTGTGCTGAAGCCCTCAAGAGTGTAAATTCTGGGCTTGTAGGAACTATGAGGAAAAATGTGAAAGGCCTTACCTAGCACTAAATAGCAATCAAAATTAGATATTTGACGATGCTTAGACCCATACATACTGTTGTCTCTGCTCTGTGTAATACTTCCTAAAAAAACCTCCCAACAATTTTTGGCTCCCAAATCTTAGAATAACTTCTGGATTAAAAAGAGGTGAAATCCTGCTTTCAGCCTGTAGGTCACTGACAGCAAGCATGCCTGCTCTTCACCACAGCCCTGAGACACCAACTCCATCTAGTAGTTACCAGAGAATCAAAGAATGGTTTGGGCTGGAAGGGACCTCGAGGACCATCTAGTTCCACCTCCCCCGCCATGGCCAGGGACCCCCTCCACTAGACCAGGTTGCCCAAAGCCCCATCCAACCTGGCCTTGAACACTGCCAGGGAGGGGGCAGCCACAGCTTCTCTGGGCAACCTGTGCCAGTGCCTCACCACCGTCACAGGGAAGAATTTCTTCCTAACATCTAAACTAAATCTCCTCTCCTTCAGCTTAAGGCCATTACCCCTTGTCCTATCACTACGCTCCCTGATAAACAGCCCCTCTCCAGCTTTCCTGTAGGTCCTCTTTAGGTACTGGAAGGCGGCAGTAAGATCTCCCAGACTACTTATAGTAGTCTTCATCAGTGTTTCCAGAAGGTTTGGTTTTGCCTGCACACATTGAGTAGCTCAGGAGAGTGTCACGTTGGTGATTGAGTTTGTGTTCTGTGCCAGTGCTGGCCTCCCTCCTTTTCCCTTCCTCTTGCCTGGATGGAGGGAGGTCCTCTCCAGCCTGGGTGATGCTGTAGCACAGTGCTGTACCATGGAAGTTCGCATTGTGGAGATCTACTGAAGTAAGTGGGAATTTTGCATGCAGTCTGTTTTGCATATTGTCATTTTGGAAGACAGGTTCCATTCCAAAAATAAGCAGTTACAAATGCAGAACAGTTTTTCCAGGCCTTTGGCTTTGCATGAGATAACCAGCTACCTGTATCCTAGTGGTATGCTGTTCTTTCCAAATTATTTTGACCCATCTTGTCATGAAGAGATGTTTTACAGCAGTGCTGTGAGCTGTAGTGTGGGCAGACTGTGAGTGCTCTAAGGGATTGAACACTGAACATAAATTTTGTGAAATTATTGCAACGCCATGTTAAATTATTGCAATGTGTGACTTTACATGACAAAAAGACATTGGTAATGAAAAGTAGATTACAGTACGGATCCACGGTGGTTTTGTTTGTGGCACGCGTACAACTTCGCATGTAATTTCTCAGTCATGGTTCCATTCAAAACTGAATTTTTTGTAGAAATTAGGGTCTTTATGAGAACTGCTCAGAGCAAAACTTTGGCAATAGTGTAGAAGTATTAACAATAATCACGGTTATCGGTGATTCTATTCGAAAAAGCTAACAATCAAGCAAAAACTGTATGCTGCTGATTTTTGACTGTGCAGTGGAAATGCTGACTGCATTCAGAACACAAGGTCTGGGAACTGCATGTTCCAGTTTTGTTTTCTTTGGTGCAGAAATCTTACCCCTGGATCACAGAAGTACCAGGTAAAATTCCCCATGCTCTTGCCAAGCCCAGGTAACAACTTCTTAAATGATGCGATCTTCATCCCCCATTCTCCAAGAGGTAAATCCTGCATCCCGGGGGGAATCCTGTGTCAGAGTATTTGCGTAAAGAGACAAACAGCAATGCTCATGGCTACAAAGTACCTCATTCTTGTAATGCTGGTTCTTCCACTGCAGCAGAATATTGAGTACTTTTAATCTGGAAAGGTTCCTTGCTTTTTAGCTCTGATATTTTTAAGGGTCAGTGACTTCCCTATCACCATTCTCGGAGAGGGAGAACTCTCCTCCTAACCTTTTCTTCTGAATTCTGCTGTTCTTGTTTAGGATTTTATGTCTTCATTTAGCATTAGTGGTTTTGAATCATGGAATTAATGTTGGGGCTTGAATAAACTTAAAAGAAGTAAAGCTGTTGCAGTTAGGAAATGTGATACGACTTTGCTTTTTTAATTTCTTAGACCTGTCACTGTTAAAGAAGCATCACTGAAAGCCGTGCTCAGTGATGTTGGATGCTTCGCTGCACCAGCAGTACTTTTTTGACTTCTGTGGCTCTTGAAGAGGAAAAAAAAAAAGCCACCTTTGATATTCTAGAGGATTTGACAATTTAGATAGCAAAATACTTCTTAGCTTCCCTGCTGTTTTACCAGGAAAAGAACCAGACAGTTTAAAGACTTTTGGTGAGTTTCAATCCTGATTACACTACTGATAGACTCTGCCTTTGCAATTTCTGCCATGTCTAATCTCACATGGAAGCATGTACTGTTTACTTTACAGACCTAGAAAGCTGGTTTTGATTTTTTTTAATTTATTTTGGTTTTTTTCATGCTTTCAGTTGTGTATTTTACCTTTTATTTAACTCTTAGGAATACATTATAATATGGAAACAAATAGCATGTTTAACCTTTTACAATGTTGAACAATAAAATTATACAAGGTAGAACTTGGAATGTTCTAAAATGGCTTTGTAAGTACCCTTTGAGAAGTATTTTTGTAGGACTACTTAGTTCATGTTCTAATAACATAATCAGTATAAAGCTGCCTTTAAGCTTTCTAATCTTCTTCATACATGACAGCTTTTTGCCTGTCATCCTTGGAGTAAAAAAGACCACCCCTCATGATGCTTGGGTTTCCCTTATTGTGGCGTTCGGGGGTGTAGTTGGTTGTCTGTGGGGACAGAGCAGCCTTGCTCAGCTCAGTAATGGTTGCAGAGAGGCAGAGGGGGGAAAGGAGAGTGGTTTGACAGAAATCCAAAGTGAGATGGAGGAGGCGAACAAGGGAGAAGAGTTCACCATCTCTTCTTGTTCAAGAGCTAGGTAGGGCCTTAAATGAATCATAGAGTCATAGAATATCCGGAGTTGGAAGGGACCCATAAGGATCATCAAGTCCAGCTCCTGGCTCCACACAGGACCAGCCCAATCAGAGCAGATGACTGAGAGCATTGTCCAGATGCTTCTTGAACTCAGTTAAGTTCAGTGCTGTGACCACTTCCCTGGGGAGCCTGTTCCAGTGCCTGACCCCCCTCTCAGTGAAGAACCTTTTCCTGATATCTAACCTGACCCTCCCCTGTCGCAGCTTCATGCCGTTCCCTCGGGTTCTATCGCTGGTCACCAGCGGGAAGAAGCTCCCTCTCTTGAGGAAGCTGTGGGCTGTGGTGAGGTCTCCCCTCAGTCTCCTCCAGGCTGAACAAACCAAGGGACTTCAGCCTCTCCTCATAAATCTTCCCTTCTAGACCCTTCACCATCTTGGCTGCCGTCCTTTGGACACTCCCCAATAGTTTTATGTCCTTTCTGTACTGTGGTGCCCAAAACTGCACACAGTACTTGCAGGCACCAGGTTCATGACCAACCAGCACAGCTGCTTTCTCAGCAGTTAGGCTGTAGAAAGACTTGTCACAGGACACTGTGGATGCAATGTACAGGTTTACATGGATTCAGCAGTGATTTGACAGTTGCTGCAGTGTTCTTCGATACGGAAACATGAATATTAAGTTGATCCTGGAATCACAGGGCTACAAGGGGAATTGGATGATTGTCATGCAGTCTGTGGCTTTAGATAATAAAAGCCCTGATAGAGTTTGATTGATGAAAATAATCTTATAAGTAATTCGTCTTTTCTTCAATTGTCCAGATTAGATGAAACTACAGATGACATGGGCAAAGTCAAGACAACGCACGGACTGATGAGAAAGAGCATTGCCTCCTGAGAACGTTAGCCTCCTAGTTGATGGAAATCCTAAGTGCAACTTTACTACCAAAAGAGACCCTGATGTTATGTGATCATTGAGCAGAGTTTGCAAGAATGGAAAAGCAAAGGACCCCACTAGCTTTATCGCATAAATAAAAATTTCCAAGATTCAGCTGAATTGAAAAATTATTCCAGCCATGGGAGAAAATGCAAGTTTCTGGGAAAGTTTGATTTATGCACATCCTACCTGTACCACCTGGAAGCAAGAAGCTGAGGGATCTATTTACCACCTAGCCAGTATTCTCTTTGTTGTTGGCTTCATGGGTGGAAGTGGATTCTTTGGGCTTCTCTATGTCTTCAGCTTGCTTGGATTGGGCTTTCTCTGCTCTTCTGTTTGGGCTTGGCTGGATGTCTGTGCTGCTGATATATTCTCCTGGAATTTTATACTGTTTGCTATATGCTTTGTCCAGTTCATTTACGTTACCTACCAAGTTCGGAGTGTTTCCTTTGACAAAGAATTCCAGGAACTCTACAGCGCTCTCTTCCAGCCTCTGGGAATTTCCTTGACTGTCTACAGGAAGATCGTCCTGTGCTGCGACGCAGAAGTGGTTACCCTGGAGAAGGAACACTGTTATGCCATGCAGGGCAAAACACCTATTGATAAACTGTCCTTGCTTGTGTCAGGCAGGTTTGTATCAGTTTGCTCAGACTTACTGCAAATATCTTTATTTTTTCCCCTTTTTGAAAATGAAAGCAAAAAAAATATTGCCTGATTTGTGTATTGTTTGTTCATTTTCCAGGACAATAGATTAAATATTAATGCAAGTAATATAAATATTAATAGGCTAAATACGCTTGTCTAGGGACAACACTAACATAAAAACACTAAGCACAAAATCTTTAATAGCATAAAGAAAAGGATTTTAAGTCATTCTTTTCCAGACCACTGTATCATAGCACTTAAGAGATTAGACAGATAAATGGAACAAATGTGTGCTTCAGTCTTGAGGCTGTGTACCTACTGCCTAGCTGATGGACACAGCATCTTCCTTATTTTTCTTTTCTAGTATCATCTGAAACAGGACTTGAAGGTAGTTATGAAACTGAATATACTGAGGTAAACTCGGTTTAACAGCGATCTTGACTTTCATGCAGATTGTATTTAGTTGCTCTCTGGGGGGTGGGAGAAGAGAGAGAGTAAGGGAAAGCCAGAAGGCCTAAAAGCACCCTTCCATTACAAGGGGACGTAGTCAAGCCCTATTAAGATTTGCAGAACTGAGTCTACAGTTAATGTATATTGTGTGGCCCTTAGTCAGACCCTGAGGCAATAAATCCACCTGCTTGTACTCCCTGCTTACTGGAGATCCTTCTGGCATCCTTCCTGATGCTTTCCTGAAGGGAAACACTGGCTTCCGTACTGTTTACAAAGTGGTATTCAGTACTGGACCACCACATGTACGTGGGATACCCAGAGATGGTGGCCATGGTCTGTCTTTGATAGGACACTTTGTAGGTGCATTTTGAGAGCCTGCTGCATGGACAGATGGAATTTGTAGGCAGCTTGAAACTCAGCTGATTTAGGACTACTTGCAATGAATAATGTGGATTTTAGATAGTTGACCCTCGTGACACCCTGGTTCAGAGTATTCTTGGAGCTGTCTAGAAAGTACCGCATGGAGGTTGCTTTTGGTCATAGTCATACTGAAAGAGAGGTGTCCATCCTTCTACACACCCAGCCAGTCAGTAATCATGCAGGGAGCTCCTGCTACCCTCCTTTGTGCAGTATAGGGCTGCTGCCTCTGACTTTGTAAGAAGCGTTAGTCTTGGTGCAGAGCAGATGTGAAAAAGGGACTCCTACAGCTTGTTTTTTTTCTTTTAGCTCATAAGGTTCAAACACATGTTTCCCGCTTGTGTGCCTTCAAACTTACGTATGGTTCAAAAAGTAGAAATAAAATTTTCTTTTGGCTTCTGCAGAGGGCCACAGCATTCACACAGAAATCCTGTACTTCCATGCTGTTCTCCTGGCTCGGAGACAGTCCTGTGGCCATGTTAATTCCTGTCAAACATTGAGAGAGTCCTGCGTAACATATACTGCAGGGAACTCCTGCTTCCCACTGCCTGCTTTTGCCATTTTGTTCCCCCGGAAATGTGTATTTGCCAAACCTGGAAGTATATCACATGGCTTTTAAGTGAAGGAGGCAGAGTGTTACGTGCATTGGTCTTCCACCTCTCCAGCGCACCCTGGCCTTTCATGAGAAAGCTTCCCTGTTGCTGCACGGACCTGCCCGAGAAAGAATGATGTGACTTGAGTAAGGCCTGGAAATATTCCCATTTCAGTTGCACGGTTGCCCTGTATTCTCTTTCAACTGGCCTGATCAAGTTGTGTTCAAAATTATAATTAAGATACCGTTGGCCAGTGGTTGCTTTTTCATGCTCTCAAAGCTGTGTTTAAACTCCTCACACAGTAGAAATAACCCATTCTTGTGGCAGTTGTTGCTCCTGTGCAGGTAGTACTAACAAATTAACACGTCTTGTCTTGGTAGGATCAGAGTGACAGTTGATGGGGAGTTTCTGCATTACATTTTTCCTCTTCAATTTCTGGATTCTCCTGAATGGGATTCACTGAGGCCCACAGAAGAGGGAATTTTCCAGGTAAAAGTAGAGGGATTTTTTTTAATACTACAGAAACCTGTTCAAATACTAACTGGTTTAGAAATAAGTTTATTTAGTTGTGGGTTTTGTTTATGAAATTATACAAACAAGTGGCATTACATTAATTTGGGGCGGGAAGTCCTCTTTACCTGTTGCACTGCTTGTGCCATTTGTATCTGCTTTCTGTTTGCATCTTGTCGTCACAACGCACGGGGTTTTTTCTTAGAGCTAACCCGGGAGGTAGGCTCTGTTTGCATTCTTTGGCTGTGCTTAAAATCCAGCCCCGAGAAACCAGATTTGCAGGAGGTGTGTGGATGCTGGTGCTGAAGAGGCTTCCCTCCGGGAGGCGAGCCGGAGAGCACGGGCTGGGGGGAGGCATGCCGGTGGTGCAGCTTGGCACGGGGAGACGCGTGGGACACACAGTGTCCGTCTGGGCTGCCCTGCGATCCGCGAGCCCTCCCACTGCCGCCACTTGACTGACACACTGACTCCTGCCTGTGGGATCTGATGTCTTGTGTCACAAGTGCAAATGGCATTTGTGAGAGCTTTCTTTAGACTTTCCTTTCCAGCTGGGGCTGCTGAGAGCGAAGCGGGGAGCGAGGGGCTGAGGCTGGGCCGCGCCGTCAGGCGGCGCCCTGGCTGGGGCTGCCGTTCGGTGTGGGCACGGGCGTGCTGCCGCTGAGGCCCACAAGACGCAATCGCTCAGCCCATTCCCAGGCACACTGCTCGCTTGTCTTTTGCGTTGTCATGGTTTAACCTGGCAGGCAGCTAAAAGAGTCACACAGACGTTTGTTTGCTCCCCCCCCACCCCACCCCGTGGGATGAGGGAGGGAATTAAAAAGGTAAATCTCGTGGGCTGTGATAAAGACAGTTTAATAGGACAGAAGAGAATAATAATAATAATGCTAAAAGAATATACAAAACAAGTGACACACAGCACAATTGCTCACCGTGCAGAGCTGATGCTCAGCTAGTTCCTGAGCCGTGCCGGCACCCAACGCACCCCCCAGTTACATGCTGAGCATGATGTCATATGGTATGGAGTATCCCTTTGGGCAGTTCGGGTCAGCTGTCCCGGCTGTGTCCCCTCCCAGCTTCTTGGACACCCCCCGCCTTCTCATTGGCAGGGCACTATGAGAAGTCCTTGACTGCTCGGCAACAACTAAAACATCAGTGTGTTATCAACATTATTCTCGTCTGAAATGCAAACCACAGCACTATACCAGCTGATGGGAAGAAAATTAACTGCCCCAGCCAGCGAGGACGTGCATACAGTAGACCTCACAGAGCTCTCTGGCTGGATTAAAGGGTTTTCATTGCAGTAGGTACAAAGATGTGAGGTGGACATTACAGACACAGCCTGCGTGCCTGCTGAGAGAGAGGGGCTGCTTTCTCAGCAAGGGCAGCAGTGGCAATATCACTGCCTTAATTACCTAGCTAATTTTAATTTTCTCTTCTATAGGTAACACTTACAGCCGAGACAGATTGTCGGTACGTGGCCTGGAGGAGAAAGAAGCTGTATCTGCTGTTTGCTAAACACCGTTTCATCTCCCGCCTATTCTCAATTTTAATTGGGAGTGACATTGCTGAAAAACTGTATGCCTTGAATGACAGAGTGCACGTGGGGAAGGGGTTTAGGTACGACATTCGGTTACCAAACTTCTACCACGTCTCACTGCCAGAGACCCCTCCGGTGCAGCCCTCCCACCACCTGCAGAGAGGGTCCCCCCGACGCAAGCCCGTGGGGGTTACAAACTGTGGCTCCTTCAGCACACAGTCCTAGAAAGGCAAACTCTGCTGCAGGCGTTCCCCAAAACGATGAAGGGAAACGCGAAGGGGGGAAGCAGAAGAGCAGAAAGATGAAGGAGAATGCGACACAGTCAAGCCAAATTTGACTGACAAGTGCCATTTACTTTCAGTGGAGTAGCTTGAATTCTTCCTCTCTCTGGAGACAGTGGGTTGGCTTCTGCATTTTGACTTTGTGCAATATGTTTAGTTTTTGTTGATTCTTTTGTTGATCTTCATCTCCTTGCTTTTGGAGGAAAACAAATCATAACAGGCTAAAGTTCTATTGCAATTGTGGTGGCCTCTGTGTTGTGGTTAAAAAAAAAACCAACCAAAATCCAAAACAAACCTGCGGTATTTGTAATTATACTTTCTCAGAAGTATTTGCCATAATGAAGTATAGTCAGTATAGTCAATGAAAACAAGTAAGTTGTCTTCAAAATATATCATCTTGCTTGTAACATTCATATTTATTCCGTGTGAACATTGTCTCAACACTAAGCATATTGCAGAAAAAGACTAAGAGCCCGATCATAGTGGGTTTGGTTTTTAAAGAAATGAAAGGTTTTGAAATGCACAGCAAGATTCCTAAAAACAAACAAAACCAACGAATTCTGTCCCATGAGTGATTGCTTTCTCTCCAACTGTCCTTAAGAGGTATGATGTGAAAACAAACATGAATGTTACTGCTGGCATTGGAAAAGTAAAGCAGTTGTAACTGCTGCACATACAGCTTAGGGAAATGGTTGTGTACTGTTCCTGACAGAGTGTGACGCTATAGGATCTAGGTTTCCACAGTGTCAGTGCCATTCATGACATTTACAATAAATACCGTTAATCAATGAACTGCCAAAGCATTGGAGTTTGTTTTACAATATCCTTTTTAGCCAGGTTTGTCAGGAAGAAACTAATTAAGAAACAGCCATAGCAATAAATATGTTTTTTAACCAAAACATTCTTGTTTAGCTTCCAGAGTCCCTTCTGTGTGCCTATGTGATTCTTGATTTAAAAGGTATTCTCTCCCTAATTTTGTGGTGGTTTAATGGCCTAAGGGAGCACCAGCTCAGCCTTTGGTAGGAGAAAGCTGGTTTCAACCCTTGAGGTCACTGTGCCTTTGGGGAGAAATGTCTGAATGTCTTTGCTAACTCACCTTCCTGCTGCTATGCCTGATGCCTGCCAGTCATCGAAAAATAAGAAGCATTACTATTTTATGAGACTATATTGCTGCTTGATAGATCTGGAGGTAGATCAGGTTTTAATCTTTTAAAATTGCTGGAGTGTTTGGTAGGACAGCCGTTGTGTTTGTGTACGTGCAGGTATACACATGAGTTTAGACCTCAGGAGCTGTTGCTGGAGGACTTAAAATGATGATACAGCCTCATGCTTGAAAGCCAATCGTGCAGGATGCATTCGAAGTGATACGAAACACCACCTGTTTGAAGGACCTTCAGTGTAGAACAGATAACATTGTAAGGGTTTTGCTTTTGGCTTTATGTTCCTTCCTCAGAGAGGAGAATCTGCCAAACATAAGTACCGTAGTATGCAGTGTGATAATCCCCAAAGCCTGCCAATAAGCCTTCCGCACGCTGTGTTCTGTGTGCATTACTTATTGCGTGAAGTCCCTGAGCCGCAAAGCTACTTCGTCTCGGTCAAAAGAGAATTGAAAAAAATGCAAACGGAGGGTTCATTGATGGTGATGAATTTAGGAAATTACGGAGGCCCAGAGGGCCAGAAGCTGGCAGTGTGTAGTAAGGACGTACAGCTGTGTGTGCCCTCGTCCCGCTCTTGTCATGAGGTGCTGAACGTGCTGCACCGAACGTGCCGTGTGCTGAAAACCTTATGCTGGTTTTTAACGGCTGATTCAACAACAGCCCCCCAGTCTCTCATTCTGATGAAATTTCTTGTGGTATAAAATGTGCTGGACCAATATGAAGTTTATACTTGATGTTTTATGTGTTAACAGTCTACAAACATAAAAGGATTATAGCCTAGAAACATAAAAAATATGGTATTCTAGAGTTAGGCATAATATAAAGCATCTATTAGTGCTCTCAGTTTTCTTGAATATGTGAGCTCGTCCCGTATATGCCTATAAGAAAACTTGCCTTAGGGTAAGCATTTAATGAGCTAGTATGATCATCTTCAAAATAAGACCAAGGAGTTTTGCCTACCCAATTTCTGTATCAAGCTTATCCATTCTATTTAAACTATAGCATATTGCTTAGAAAGGTACCTGCTCTGGAGCGATGAGTGCTTCATTACATACTGAGGTAGTTTTTTCTCTGTGACTGGTGCCTGAGTTTCAGCCTGGTTTCCAACCACAATCCTCTGTGATGCTTTTCTCTGCTGGAGTTAGCTACTATCAGGAATCTCTGCTAGGACACGGCTGAGTCAGCATCTGGACATACTCTTAGCTAAATTTCCTTTAGCTATTGCTACTGTGCTTTTTGGGCTTTGAGTCACTTAAAAATTGTTTCCAGTTTTTCAGCATCTGTTTGAGTCATAACTAGCAGAATATTTCAGCTGTAGAATTTTGGGCATATATATCTAAAGTAATATGAGTACACACGAAAGGACTGGAAGTGAGACAGCAAGCCCTCTCCACCCATTTTTTTGTGGTTTGGGTTTTTTTTGATCTTGATAGCACTTCTAAAATGTACTGTAAAATATGCTCTGGTGTGTGACTCAAACCAATATTTTGGGAGAACTGCATGGTCACCTGATGCACTCAGACTGATGTTAGTGAAATTATAGTATGTTTCATGATATCATATACAGCCAGTCATTAGAGAGTTGGGGTTGTTCAGCCTGGAGAAGAGAAGGCTCCAGGGAGACCTTACTGCAGCCTTCCAGTACTTAAAAGGAGCTTACAAAAAGATGGAGACAAACTTTTTAGTAAGGCCTGCAGTGATACGACAAGGGGTAACGAATACTGAAAGGGTAGATTCGGACTAGATATAAGGAAGAAATTTTTTACAATGAGGGAGGTGAGGCACTGGAACAGTTTGCCCATAAAGGTGGCAGATGCCTCATCCCTGGAAGCATTTAAGGTCAGGTTGGACTGGGCTCTGAGCAACCTGATCTAATTGATGATGTCCCTGCTTATTGCACGGGGGGTGAACTAGATGACTACTAAAGATCCCTTCCAACCCAAATCGTTCTATGATTCGATGATTATTTATGGGTTAGTAAACATTTGGAGCTAGATGGAGCTCTGACTTGAGCATCATCCAATTTATGTTATTACTCAGGAATAACCATCAGTGAGGTGGTCAGGCTCCTTCATAACTGGCTTAAGTGAATGGATATTTGAGTCTACACTGCTTTGTGAATTGAGGACACTCTCAATGAATCCTTCTCTTGATCTGCAGTGATCCCCCTTTACGCACATTTTACATTTTTAACAGTTCAGTAATCTTCTATGGGGTTATGTCTACATTTGTATACTGTTACAGGTAAGAGTGGCAAAATCTGGTGCATGTGATGATTTGCTCATTTGCCAGCATCAGTTGATCTACCAGAGTTTTTATAATTGTGAACATCGTGCTGGAATCGCCCTCACAGCCTGCAGAAGGGTTCAGGTACAGGTAACAGGTTCTAAATGATGTTTTAACTCCGTCATGCAGCTCTGCTCAAAACTGCAGAATAAGCAGAGAGAATGTATCCCAACGTGCTAGTGTAACTACTAGCGGTATGCGAGAAAAATGGTAAGTGCATAACAAAAAAATCACTTTACGTGGTTGCCTGTGATAATGAAGGCTGGACTTGGTGACCGAAGAGGGCCATCCTGGTCCTCAGTGGTCAAGAATTGCCCTGCAACAAGCCAGCAAATGTGGTAGTGATCAAAGAGAGCTCTATAATGTAAAGGATGACAGCAAACTATACATACAGATAGAAGACCGCTGCTAAGATAAAGCTGGAAAAGCTGAATACATGCTTGGATGAAATTGTATAGTTTTGCCACACCACAAAAAAGGTATATACTTGCAGTAATTAAATAATATGGTGGTGCTACATTTCCAGCAAAAAAGTGCTCTATAGTTTTTGATTATTGTAAAGGATAAATGTAAGACGTATTTGGGCTCAATGTACAGGAAAAATTACAGTGTTGTACTGCTCATATAAACAGGTCTTGCAAACCATATGTTAAAAATGAAACAAATCCATAGCTATTTAGATAGAAAACTATTTAAGTAAAAAAGGAAAAATATAATATCTATTTGCTGATTTCAGACATTAACGGATTAAATATTTTTCTTTCTATTCCTGTAATAACTGAATGATTATTCTGCTACCCCAAGTGTTACTGCATAACAGATTTTTTTACAGTACAACAAAATAAATACCTTATTAAGCTGATTTGTTAGTCCTTCCTGAAAACATTTTGATTTCATTAATATGCATAAAAATGTAATAGGTTCAGGGTTCCAAAGGGAAAGCACCCATTTCTTTGGGTCTGTCTAATTCATGTTAGCTTTTCTTTCTTGTAGATTTTTGTGTGTCTGCAGTTTCTGCTTGCTCCAATTCTATTTCTATGTGAATCAACAGAGTTAGTTGAACTTAGCATGTAAATAAAGCCGCCTCATCCCAGTGAATTGAACCGTGTAGGTGGAGCTTCATCCATAGGATGCTGTAGGAGAAAGGGAGAGCAAGCGCTTTGTGTGTGAACCCCAGGATTTTGGAGTTGTGGCCCAAACCACAGCTGGCAAAGTCCTCCTAGAGCGTAGCTTTGCAGGTGGTTCTGCCAGCAGAGGGTTTGGACCCCATTTATTATCACTCTGCAGGCCACAAATGTTGTTAAACATTGTCATGGACCGGAAAAAAGATGAGACATTCCCAAAAGCTTGTGAGAGCAGCAGAATTTTATAGCAGTTATTCCTCTGCTGTGGATTCCCAGGCAATTTTATTCAGTCGGCAGTTCCACCACAGCTCCTAATTTGAGGGATCTGTGGTGTGTTGTGGGGGCAAGACTATTTCCCTGCCACGGTGGTAGGGACACTAAAGTCATATAAATAAACAACTGCAATAAATTAGTGGTGAATAACTATTTTAGCAGTGAATCTCATAGTTTTCATTGTTTCCACTAGTAACTCTCCACCCAAACTTGTCTAAAGCCTGGGAGATGTAATATAATTTTCTGTGAGTGGGGCACCTTGGGCTGAGAAACACACTGATACCAGAAATCCCATTTCATAGATAGATGCTCAAACCGTGTCATTGTATAGAACTGGGCAGCACCACCACCTTCTGTAGTAACCACATGTCCAAGGCAGGCATTAAAGCATCTCGGATCTGTGAAAGGTGGTGAGCAGGTCCCTGTCCCCAGGCAAGGATTCTGACTGCGTGATCCTAAGTAGCTGGTGGCCTGCTGGAGCCAGGCTTGGTGGGGGTGAGGCACACATCTCTGCTTCGCATTTCCCATGTGTAGGTTTTAGTGACTCCTGAGAACCATACAGGACGATCTAGATAGGTTTGGACTTCAGGGACCAACTGTAGGACATGGCTGCAAGGGTGGGATACCATCCGGCAAGCTATGGGATGGGTTTAAAACATGTTAGGTATGACCCTGTATCTTCTCATATGCATTCTCCTGTACTGGGGTAAACGCAAAATAACCTACTCCGGAAGAAAAGTGATGCAAGCCAGTTCACATCTGCTAGGGTACACAAGGATGAGCATCAGCAGTTACCACAAATAGCTGGAAATCCTTACCGCACTTTGTTCCTTTAACTCGATCATCTTAAAATCCTTAAAATTCTTAGTGAATCCATCTGCAGCAGATATTCTATTTTACTAAGAGATTTAGCTTAGATAAAATATTTTCAATACTTATTTTGAATATGAAGCAAAAACTGTCCCGTTTTTGTTTACAAAAGGTCAGGTCTTCTCAGATGACCTTTTCAAGCAGATATCCCTGGTGAGGTGAATGGGAGTACTTGTCAAAACCAGTCATACAGCACTGCGCTCTGGTTTTTACTGGGTTTCCGTTTGTTCACAGATTCACGGTTTGGTTGTGGCTTTTCAAAAACATAGTGTCCTTTCAGTCTATATGTTCATATTTTAAAGAACTAAAGAGTAATTAATAGTAGGGGGAAAAAACAACCAATAAATACTGATAGTCTGAAATCAGATATGGATCATAAAACACTTTTATACTGGTTTTGGTTTTACAGATTATTAGTACTTTTCTTTTTACCGTAGTCTTTGCCATTTTAGTTCTGAAACTGCTTTATACATTGGTATATGTACTTAGGCTAATACTACATGCAAAAGCAATAATCATATATATATATACACATATATATATAATGTGTATGTTCACTGTGGTCTGTATCCCTCGTTTTAACCCTAAATAATAGGGGTTTGTTTGTAGCTTTTTTCTTTACCGAGCAAAGAAGTGTAATAAATGTTCCTCAGAAGACTGGTCTTATTTATTCATTGAAATTAGAGGATTTTTTTAATTTATTTTTTTTAATTCTGTGTTTGTCTTTACTCTCACAGATCAGTCAAACAGTAGCAAGAAGCCATTGGGGTATAATATAACTTTGCACACATTTTGACAGTCATTTCTGATACGTGCAGCTGAAGTCCAGCATCTGGATGTACAAAGCAGCATAGTTGGGGTGACCCTAAACATGGACCAGACATTCCTCAGCGATTGTTTGGTGCTGACTCTTCTGAGATGGCAGAGGTGGCAGCTAATCCAGAAATTGGGTGCTTCTGATCTCCTCGAGGGTTATGCTCAAAGCAAGGTGTATTTCAAAGACTCTTATTTAGGACTGCTAATCTGATGAAGTGCATAAAATTCTCCTGCTTGATACTTGGGCTACAATCAACCTGTTCCTGTGCATTTGGACCCTACTTGGGTATTCCTGCTTTGTTTTTTGCTCTTGAACTTCTGTTCCTGGCATTTATTTTGGTTTACTGTCTTCCCCAGTCTGTTCCTTCATGGGATTATCCATTTTCTCTCCACTCTTGCTCTCTTCTCTGTGTGGCTTTTTGCAAAGAAAAAAAATAGCTTTAAAAGCGCTACCTCATGCCCATTCGCAGTTCTTCTGAGCTAATCTATTTACCTTTTCTTCCCCCTCGGAGTCTGGAGTATTTTCACTCTCAAATCCTACATGCTTTCTCTGTCACTTGTTTAAATAATCACACAGACTCATCTTCTGCCTCCCCCTGCTTTCTCTTCGTCCTTCTCTTTGTCCTCCTTCCTCAATTTGTTAAGTTAGATTTTTGGAATATTTTTTTTTTTTTAGTTCTGTCTGTCCTTCTGGATATGTTAAACACTTGATACTTCATTTCTTTTGTATCTTGAAATAAAATTCTAAATCCTCATCAGTAATTAAAAAAAAAAAATCCTAGAAAATACTAGTTTTTAATGATGCTAATGTGCAAAGTCCTGGAGATTCAAGCCTAGCCTTCATTTCTCAAAAACAGCCACTGGTGAATTTGAAACACACAGCTAAAGAGGACGAATACTGCAACAAACCATTAATTGCCGTTGTACCAACACCCAAAAGCAAACCTGCGTTTATACCTTGGCAATATTTGCCACTCCTTTGGTTTATACGGACAGTCACACAGGCTCACATAAATTCACAAAGATCTGTGCAGAGAGAACATTGTGAGCTGCGGTTGAGATGGATTTACTTCGGGATTAGCACAGACATCTTTGTGTGATCGTGTTGAAGTTTCTTTGTGCATGGAAGTTGTCCAAAAAGGGAACAGAACAATCACAGCCAGTTCGACCAGTGCTGCCAAACCCGCTGTAACGGGGACCCCTAAGAAACGGGCTGTCACCCAGCGAGGGGACGGATGCGGTGCAGAACACGGATGCAGTTGTCTTCCAGTTACGTGCAGAGTAAGAGCTGCCGCGTGTTAACCAAGAGCAGCATGCTGACTGCGTGTTGGGGACAGGCTCCCCGCCATTCCCGCCGCCGTTAGCAAGCTGCCCCGCAGGGCAGTGACAGGTGCACGGTGACCCCGGCCTTAGGAAATCCAATCGCTTTCATAGCAGCCCGCTTTTTTTTTCTCCTTTTGAGGGGTGGGGGGGGCAACCATGTGGTTTAGGCAGAGCTAGGGCACACGGAGCAGGCCCTTCCAGCAGCGGTCTCGGGGAACGCGCTTGCGAGCAGCTCGCAGGCTGGCGTATATTCATAGGAGTCGTTCACTGAGCAATTTCAAATAATGAACGTGCAGATTAAATTGTCAGCAGGAGACCACGCATAATTCGGGAGCAGGGATAATTGCTAAGTGTGATCGAATAAATTGTTTACTGCGCACAGTTTAGATAACTTTAACAGCAAACAATTTTACTCTGCCCTTACACCTCCGGATTGTGTACGCTTTGCATAAACATCTACGACAGCCAGTGCATCTGTTAAAACTTGGGTACTTTGACAGATCATTTTACAAGAAAGCTGGCTCCTGGCTTTAAGTTTGCACCAACCAATTACTGTACTATCGGTCAGGCAAGTGAAAGCCCTGGGATACAACGTTTTATATCTCTGATTCAGATGGGGTTCACAAATAGATAACCTTCTTGTATAAACGGGAGACACCCTCCCTGCAGAAACGGCATGGGAAATATTGCCAGGCGACACTGCGATGCATCAGAACGTGGCTGTCAGAGGGTCTGGGCTAAAAATGCGCCAGAATTCACACACTCCTTGTAAACAAACCTCCAGAAAGAATATGGAGAGTATTTATCATTCATAATCTCTTCTACAGAAATTTCCTTCTGATAAAACATAATTCTCAAGGCTGCTTTCAGGCAAAACCCAAATAAATATATTTTTTCTCCTGTGGAAAACATGCATAATTTCTCAGCTATATGGCACATAATTTCAGCATTTAGGATGGGATTTGTCTCACTGAAATGTGGCACTGCTGAACTATGCCAGCGTATTTTGTCTCGCTCCAGACAGTTGTCAAACGCACACAGGATTAATTACTTTCCAAAAGAGCCCCCTTGCATTGTCTATATGGGGAGTTTAGAAGATTAGTTGAGGGTAGGCATCTTTTAGACTGTAGATGCTGAGTACGCTTCCTGAAACTATAAATGGAAACGTTTCATAGATCTGACCATTGTCTGAAAATAGCCCCGTCAGCCTGGCACATCTGGGATCCCAGAATACAAAGCATTTGTTCTCTTTAGTGAAAACTTTGCCTAAAAAAGGCTATGGAATTGGGCTCTCCTTTGGAAGAGGCAGAGCGCTTGCAATTTTACAAAAAGTTACTTTATCCTCTGCTTAATAAAGTCTTTCAGTGCCTGGCTAGGCTGAATTGCGAAGCAGGAGAGGGAGGCTCTGGTCTCAGCTGTGATTCTGACTTCCGATGAGCAACATCTCCCCTCATCAGCAGCAGGTCTTGTTTCCCCCGTAATACAGAAAAACAGCCAGGCACCAAGAGGTTAGGGTATACTACCGAAGGTCACAAAGCAGGTTGATGGAGATAAGGAACAAGCCAGCAGTTTACAACATCCTTGTGACATGTTCTACTGCGGACCATTACTGTGGAAAACAACTAAAAAAATGGAGAAAGTACTTAAGCTATCAAAACTCTAATAGCAAGGGAGAGAAACATGACAGAGAGAAAGCCTGCATCAGTGAACAGCTGTCTCTGCTAACAAAATGCATCAATTCAACACAAACCTCTAAAAATTGATCCGGCTATTTGAAGCCAAATCCTCATCAATGTACATGCAAAGAGTTTTTATTTCTTGTCTCTGTCAGATTAATTTATATTAGCAGACTTCAGTGAACTCGTCCTTTATTGGCATAGATAGGAGGTCAATCCAAGTCTTTACAGTGGTTTAACAGTAGGACATTAAACTGATTTAATTAAACTAGCCCATTCTCCTACAGTACAAGACCTTGGTTTAAGAGAATAAACTGTACTTAATACACTCTGCTTAGAGAATGACTATGTTAGCTATGTAACTATAGGTAATGTTATCTGTATTATCTAATATTATGTGTGTAACTAAAGGTTCTGTAAAATTATGGCCATTAACATCTGTGTAGGACAATGTGCCATTATGCATATAAAATCAATGCTAGTCGTTCTGTTAGAGAAAGGAAGGGTTTTCTTCTACAAGTGGGTGCACCCCACAGCCCATCAGAGTTGTGTCTACACTCTTCATCTGCTTATGGTCCTCCTGGAGGGTCAGGAGAGAGGGGCAGCTCTCAGATGCTCCCTTATTTATCTCTTTCTGCTGGCAGCTGTGCTAAATACCACCATCGATGTTACCCACATAACCTTGGTTCTTTCCACTCTGCTGCACAGGGGAAATGACATTTAATCACAAATATACTGAAATGTAAAGATCCCAAGAGATTGGCTGCAATCACAACAAAGTTCTACACCTTCACATGGCTGCAAATATTATTAGTTCATTGCCAAGCTCGCCTCACTAAGATTTTCTGCACTGGGCTAAGCAGATACTGTTTATCACTGAGGCTCCCCACAAAAACTGAGAAGACCTGGATGATAATGAGAGAAGTACAAGGACGCTATAAAAGGCACAACTAGTACAACAAACTGTGCTCCTCAGATGCATAACATTCGGTAATGTGCTAGGAAACGCTTACATGTTAGTCTAGATTTGGATAGGAGCTCTCTGACGGGCTGCTTTGTGCTGCGTTTGGAAGCTACTTGGCTTTGCTCCAGCACTCATAGCTGAATATTATCAATCTCAAACACACGCTAGGTGCTATCGCTCATGACCGTTCCTGTGGCCATGCTATCCTGAGTTGCTCTTCCTACCCTTTTTCCAGCTCAGTTACTCCATGTATCTCAGGAAACAAGAACGACTGGCCAGTCAGAGGAAACACGGTACCAAATCAAGTCCTTCGTAATAAATTCATTACAGATTTCGGAAAATCAGGTCTTCGACCAGGCAGCGGGATGCATAAAAACCCTATTGACATGGCACGTTACTGGAAAGATCCAGATCTCTTGCCCAAGATGGAAAGCCAAGAACCACCATAACAGAGCCTCCTGGGACACATGTTGATGTGCACGTGTATAAACAGTTACTTCAAAAATTATCCAGGATTCTGTGTTCTTTCAAAAATTACTTCAGTATAATGCTGACCATATGCTCTTGGCTGCTGGAAAAAAAAAAAAACCAACAACCCAAACACTTTGCAGCTAGCTCATCAGAATGTACTGAAAGAGATTTTCTGCCTTTGCAGTCCTCATTTATCACTGTCGGTGGGTTTTCGGGACAGTCTGGGGCGCCCACAGGCTGTATCCGCAATGCCTGTCATCGCTGGGTGATACACATCAACGTCCTGGAGATGAAGGCAGGCTTGGTGGCTACTTCGCCGGTCCTGCAAGACTGGTGGTGCAGGACAGGGCCAGACAGGACATGGGCAGAGCAATGTGCCGACACGCTGGGACACGAGCGGCCGGCTTTGGAAGCACGTCATTTCTGGGAGCTGTCAAACTGCCACATGAGCAAACTCGGTGACATTTCTTAAACATTATGCTCATGACAGAGCAACCACGGCAGGTGCCAAGTTGAGAAGAGCAGTTTTATAAAGGCTATCGTGGCTCCTTGGCTCACCATGTAGGGAAAGTTCTGCTTGCTGCTCCTTTAGGGGAGAATTCAGCTCTTCTAATTTTAACCCCCCAAAAGTGAGGCACGTCGCCGGAGCTCTGGGTTCACCCTCCAGCGAACGGAGGCATCTCTGTGGGGTGAGTCACCC
>VWZZ01005923.1:883731-899712 GCA_013399095.1 Psophia crepitans
GGGCTCCGTGCGGGACGTGCCCGGCCGCCGGGGGAACGCGCCCCCCGCCCTGGGCTCCGTGTTCCCCCTTCGGGCGTTCGGAAGGGTTCGCTGCGAGCGCGGCTGCCGGGCGCGGTGCTGCCCGCGCCGGCCACAGCCCCGACGGGCGCCCTGAGAGCGGGGGCTCCGCGGGTGTCGTCTTGCGGGAAGGCACGGCCTGGGGGGTGGCTCTTTGGCGGGGAAAGGGGCGCGTTGCTTGATTATTTTATTTTTTAATTATGTTTTGAATAAGCGGCGGTTAGGTGTCTGCATGCTGTGGGCTAACATGGAGCTGCGGAGGCGTGGGGGGAACGCGGGGTGGCTGCTGGGGCCGCGTCCCTCAGCTGGGGCGTCCCGCGCATCCGCGTGCGGTGTGACCGCGCCGGGAGCGGGCTCCGGGCGAGCTTCCATGGCCGCAGGACAGCCGTGCCGCTGCCGCGCTCGGCGCGCCTGGGGATGTTTCTCACGGTACGGGTGTTTCTGTTAGCTGCGCGGAAGGGAAATGTGCTTCGGGTTTGCTCTACAATACGGTGTAGAGTGAGGCTGACAGATTTCTGTAGTTAATGATGCTTTTAGTGGGAATGAGCTTGCCCCAAGGAGCATACCGACATACATCTTTCCTTACGCTGCTTTCCCATTCACTTCTACTTTGTTATAAAAAGGAACTCGGTAACTTAAACTGTAATTAACTAAATTAGCCATAGCACTAATAGTTTGTCTTCAGTTCATGAAAGCAAAGAAAATGATTGTCTAAATTAGCTATGCAGTTTTTGTGCTACGTAGAAGAGTAGTTAAAACGTTCTGCAGATACGATTTTTTTAAAAAAGATCTGTTGTTTTTTCCTTTAGATTCGCAAAATCCGTCCACACAAACGGTGGACTGTAAAGTTGCGATGACTGTAAAGTTATCCGAACGTACTCGAGCAGAACGTTAAGAAGCTCGCTTGAGTAACGCTGAACAGTAACGGTGTGGGACACGAATAATACCGATAAAGTGGATGGCAGTGTTGAGTGGGACACTGTCCTGTGTCAGCTTGGCTGAGCTGTGCTCCTGTAACCAGCTGCTCTGAACCCTTCTGCTAGCTCTGCCCTCCGTGAATGTTGTGTGGGTATCCGTAAAACCCCGTTTGGTCTAAAGGCATCTTTGTGTCTGAAGGTTTAGGGACTAAATACTTCTGGGAATGGCTTTCAGAAGTTTGGCCTCTTGTATAAAGATGTTCTGAGTGTAGAAAAATCCTAGAGTAAGCTCACCTCATTTACATTCTGAGAATTTGTATTTTCAGACCTAAACCCATGATTTATTACCTTAAGTCTTTATCAAATTGGTGCACACAAAAAAAGGCTTTGTTGTTATGTATACTAGTTGCTGACAGATTTAATGTTAAAGTGTCATTGAGGGGAGTTTTTTCTGTTTCTTTTCTCTTCCTGTTTGGACAGCAAATTGGCTCGCGCTTTCAATCGGATGAGTTTTCAAACTATTAGTTTGATAAATCTAAATCCATATGACAGAATCACAGAATCAAATGACAGACAAATTGCTGGATATTAAAAACATTCTTTTAATTATCTGACTTATCTTCATAAAGCATACGCTTCAGTTGACACTATTTTCCTCAATTTTTCCAAAATTATTTGACCACGTTGGTTGCATTTTTGACTTCTGATGCTAATACATGTCCTCATGTATTGAAGATTTTGAAGTCTTATGCTGTATTAATCCTTACCACACTAGAATTTTAAAGGCCTTTCCAAAATTATTTTTTGGCTCTTTGAGCTAGCAGAGGGTAGGAAATGACAATTGCTTGTTCATGGGTTGAACAGCAAATTTTTTGCTAATGCTTCGATATTACTTGACAACAGTAAATGTTAGGACTAAAGAACTGGATCTAAAAATTACGGAGTTAGTATTTTGAGTATTTGTATTTCTGGTGTTGCCTGTGGACAAACATTTTAGGTTAGGGTTTGTATCTCTGCCTACCTTTTTTTACTGGTTCTTGAACAGGCTCCCTAGTTTAAATTCATGGGCAGCTCTCCTTCAGAGCCAGTGTCACAATCTGTCCTTGTGTCATTTTGCAGATAGCATCAATCTATTTCTGCCAGCTTTAAAATACCATCTTGACAGAGAAGTTCTGCAGCTTTCTGCTGTTTTCCGTTACGTTAGCCACGCTGCAATGTTTCCTTGTGGGTAGTTAAGTTCAAATGTGTTCACCTGAGGATTTCAAGATAGAAAGCACTTATTAAAAAAAGAAAGCACTTTTATTATAAGAAAGCACTTATTAAAAAAAATGGACATGGATAGATTTAGGCTCCTAGGTTCCAATTAAGACAACTGAGTAGGTGGTCCAGACTTTCAAAAGCATTAAACATCCTGTTGTTACAACTCAGGACACTCTATTGTCAAAGGCTTTAAATGACTTGGCCAATGCTTGTTGGAGGAACATCTTCCCATTATGACAGTTTATGACTGGTGGGTTGTGGCATCAATATCTGTGGCTAGCTAGTGAGGGGAGCAGTGTTTTGGCTGGGTTTTGGTGAGGGGAATGAGATTGTCATGGACCGTGTAGTTGACCGGGCTCATTGGGTTTCCAGTCTTCAAATGTGTGATGGTTTGTGGCCAAGCCTTGAAGAGTAAGGTAGCCTCTATTCTCCCAATGATACAGTGCAAAATTTTGCTATTAAAAAGTCAAGCATCTGGAAAGCATTGTGGATTTGTAATCAGATGCAGCTGAAGCTGCCTCTTGCAGCCTACTTTAGTCTTGAGATGAGTTGATGGACTTATGGCTAGTTCTGCAGAGAATCATGGAATATCCCGAGTTGGACGGGACCTGTAAGGATCATCAAGTCCAGCTCCTGGATGCGCACAGGACCACCCCAATCAGAGCAGATGACTGAGAGCATTGTCCACACGCTTCATGAACTCAGCCAAGCTCAGTGCTGTGACCACCTCCCTGGGGAGCCTGTTCCAGTGCTCCACCACCCTCTCGGTGAAGAACCTTTTCCTGATCTCCAACCTAACCCTCCCCTGTCGCAGCTTCATGCCGTTCCCTCGGCATAGGTGTGTGAGTTTGGTTGCCTTGTTCTCTTACTGCATAATGGCACATTAAGTGGTGCTTTTATTGGCAGATGACTAGGCAGTGAAAGACTGAATTTACGTAGAAACTCTGCTGATAACTTTTTGCAAGAGATCTAGAGATCCTGCTGTGCCAGTGTAGGGAGTTTATATTGTTTGAAAACAGGAGCCTGATCATGAGATGTGTGTAAGACCAGCACAGACACAGTTGCCCAGAGTTAGCAATTATCTTCTGTTTTATGAGGCATTAAAGTGCCAGTCCTGCAGCCTTGTATGGGCTGACGCTTTGGCTCCGTGTGTGAGCGGCTTTGTCGGGACAGTGAAACTGCTCTCATGGCTCTTGTTGCTAAATTTGTGTTAAAAATCTGAAGGAAAATAGGAGTGTGTTTGGATGGTGCTTGTATGGATACCTGGACTGAATTTGTTTGGGCACCGTGATTATTGGCAATGATTTAGTGTAGAACTTGTTTATACCAAACCCCCACATTTTAATTAACCTCTGAATAACTAATGTAGGAATGAAAAGAGGAAACTGAGCTCTTACGAAATAAGTGAATCATGTATTTTGGTAAGGATTAAATGGTTTTTTTTCCCCCTTTGAAAATAATTTTCATCCAGAGATACTGTACACTATGTTCATGCTGATGTTTGATCCTGCAAGATGCTTCTGCAAGTTCTGTAGCGTGGCTTAGCCGTGAGGGACTCTGGCATCAGGGAGGAACTACCACAGGGTTGAGGTTTTCTTTCTGATTTCTTTCTTCCCACTGCTTTAAAAGGGGTTTAAAAGACTGATTACGTTCAGAAATTGTCCAGCTTGCTTATGTCTTGTACACAAGTTGATTGAGGGGGGAAGTAATAAAAAGGATGAATGGAACCGAAGCAACTCAAAATTACTTCACAGCCCAAGAAGCACTTTCAAATAACAGAAATACAGAGCGTATTCCAGTCTGCAGGGAATATTGAGTGTATTAACTGTGACTCGGAAGTCTGCTGAGCAGATGAATTGCATGACGTTTAGTAAGCACACACGGCAGGGAGGTGCGCTGTCTCTGCAGAATTTATTTCAATGCAAGTCCCACCATGTTGCGTGTTACAGAGCCTGTTTGCTCTGTGCGTGTATTTCATTAACAGCACTCAAGCAGAGCTCCATATAATCTCTGCTGCTGTGGCACTGGAGGATCGTATGTACCTTGCTGGAATCAGGGTTCTTCTGTGTTTCTGATAGCCCACCTAGGAACAGTTGTGTTCCTCCAGCTGGGAACTGCTCTGGGTTGAGAAGACCTTCTGGAGTGCTTGTAAGGCTGACTGCAGTTCCCTGGAGAGACCAGCTTTTAACATTTTTAAAGGTAGAGTCTTGAAATCTTCCAGTTTCTTTGTAGTTTGTTTTTAATAGGATTTTTTTACTCTGTATTGGGAAGATATTCACCCACAGAGATTTTTTTTTTCCTTTTAATTGGCCTGAAAGGAAAATATGCTAGACTTATTTTTACAATAACAAAAAAAAACCCAAAACCAACCCTGTGTATTTTTAGATTGGAAGTCAGCTTTAACTGATTTGTTTTCTCCAGGAGTTCTGCAGCCAACCAGAGGTCTTGCAAGCTTGCTCATACTAGGTAGACCAAGTGATTTCCCTGAAAGACTGGCAACCTTGTCATAACTTAGCAGCCTGGGTATCTGCCTTTCTGATTTGGTAGCATCTGATCAAGTAGGATGAGAAACGGTAGTTTTTATTTACTGTTCTCAAGAGTGGTTGGGTTTTTTGCCTACTCTAGTTAATGTGTCCAAGATGATATGTGGCTTAGGATACCTCCAAATGATCCTGCAAATACTGCAAGAAAGCCAGAAGTTGAGGCTGGTTTTGGGTTTGATTTGGTATGGTTTGTTGGCTTTTTTTTTAAATCAACCAAGCAGCATGTGTTCCTCCCTTAAGACCTTATTAGGACCTTCCTTCCTTATGTAGAAGAACAGCTTTGTATGCTGTAAAGGAGATCTACACTATATAAGCCTTTTTTTCTTTCAATTCTCATCTGCGTTGTTAAGTTCTCTTAAATATTTACTTTGCCTAAGATCGTGGACCCATTCAATAAATGTTGGCCTGAACTGTGATTTTTATTTGTGTAGGACCAGGAAGAGTAGAAAGGATGTTGTGCTGAGCAATGACAGTTGTAGTAGCTAGTGTTCAGGCAGTGTTGTTTATGTGCATATGGTCCAAATTCTGAAATGTGCTATTTTTCAAGCGTAGCATTAGGTGAAAGAGATAATAAAGCATTACTGAACTATAGATCTAGCTTACCCTTTTAAAGCATTTGTAGATTTTTCTTCCGTGAATGATAATGGAAAAATATATCTCAAGAAGAGAGAAAATAACCCAAAATGCATGTGTGTGTCTAATATATTTCAGGTTAATGCACAGTGATTTTTTTTTTTTATTCCCCCTCCCCTCTCTCATTGCAGGAATCTCCAAAATGAATACTACAGCAAGGAGCCCACTCGCGGTTACTCCACTAGGTTTTGTTCCAGACTTAAAAAATGCCACCCCTGTGCCTTTCAACGAGACTGCATGTGAAAACTGGAAGGAGATTCATCATCTTGTTTTCCACGTGGCAAACATTTGCTTTGCAGTTGGACTGGTTATTCCAACTACTCTGAATCTTCATATGATTTTTCTGCGAGGTCTGCTCACCATAGGTAGGAGAATTACTCTGGAGAGATTTACAGCATTCCCATGACAGAAATAGCAGTTTGTGAATGTTACAGAACTTTCTCCGAGTCCTTTCAGCTTACAGGGAAATTCCAGCACACGTTCATGGTGGCTGTACTCTGCTGAAGGTGTTTTTTGTGCACATGGGGATCTGTTCTGATCCTGGCAGACCTTTTCTAGAAAGGTGTTATGTCTCTAGGCTCTTAAAACTTCCCAGAAACGCAACTTACGTCTTCAAACCTGTCTAGATGTTGACTAGAAAACAAGTGGGACTCCACTTACTTCAGACATGACCAACTGCTTAAAATTCATTCGATTCCAAATAACAGTTAAGTCTATGGATCCTTAAGGCTTTAATTTTAGGTTTCAAGTAAGTACACTGACTGGTATGCCTGCAATAGCTAAGGTTTTCCTGGAGAAGCTTGATGTCACCCCACGTGTTCTTTAACTGTGGGTTCAAACACGTGGCATTTGTGGATCACCAGAATGTGGATTTAGAAGTGTGGGCTTTTGATATGGAGTGCACTCTGTGTTGTCCTGAACTCAGTGGCATTTCTTCCACCAGCGTAGGCACCTCATCATACCGAAATTTGACTTCAGTGGAAAAGCCAAGTTTGACAAGCTTGAGACTGAACAATCATGGTTTCGTTTGTAACACTCTTGCAGCCCCACAGCTATTTTGAAGCCCCTGTCCTTTGTGTGGAACAAGGTGGTTGTGATTAAAGGATTAGTAGTGAGTTATTGCAGTGCAAAAAAGATAAGCCTAGGTGTATCACAACACAGAGCATGCTTAAGTACTTCTAAGTGAGAAAACATCTATGTAATAGTGTGGGTCAGTTTTACAACACAACTCCCATGGTTGAATTTACAACAGTCTTGCCTTTTCTTTATAGCTATTACAGGCCAGGTTATTCAAACAGACTGCACCGATGATAAGGGGCCTGAGCACTGCGAGACCTGTCCGTGTAGTTCTTGTTTTAAAAGCAATAGGAGCTCTGCATTTGCTGAGCTTGTTGCTTTGGTCTGCAGGTCGTGTTGCAGTTTGAAGAGAGATGGAATCAGTTTTGCAAGCAGAAATGGCAACTGGAAGCGAATTTATTCTGTGGGCAGTGGAAGTAATGAAAGCTGGTTCCTAGGGATCTGTCCCCTTTGCCGTGATCACCCTGCCCCACCTCTGTGCTGCTCCACACTGTCACTCCCCCTCAATACTTCCAGGCCTCGTATCCTCCCATCCCTTGCAGTCTAATTAACCAGCTGATCAAGAGTCATCACACTTTGATTTTTCTGATCAGTAATTTGGGACAGTAATTTGACACCTTCTCCTTGTTGTCTTTGTGTGAAACCTGAGGGAAAATTTATCTGTGACCACTGCAGCCATCTCTGTTGGGCAGTAGGCTCACAGTTATCTGGGAGAGACTCACTGGTGCGTAATCTATCCTTTGATAAGTATTGTCTTTGTAGGCTGAAAATAGTATCCCTAGTTAAACAGAACGAATAATGACAGTTGCTTTGAAAGATAAGGCAGAGTAAACTTAAAAAAAAAAAAAGGGTAAGCATTTGACATTTTCTCCTTTTCATAAAAGAGAATTCAGGTTTCTGCTGTGACCTTGTCAAAATGCAATGATGATGCTTCCTTTAAATTTTCAAAAATATGTGTATGACTTCAGATTATTTTTTTTTTAGGCTCTTATTTGTCTAATTAATGCAATACCAGTAATAGTTTTGTGAGCTACTTAAGTCTTTCCCTTTTTTTTGTACTTAAGATACAGTCTTCCCCTATCCCATTTCTACTTCATTTTAGTAACAGACCGTCGTGGGCTGCACCTTTCTGCTTTCCCCCATCCTGATGTGAATTGCTGTCGCTCCAGTATTTCAGTCCCGTGGTGCAGGACTGCAGTCTGCCGTCAGCCTGCTCTCAGTGCCTGCTTGTGGCACTGTAGTGATTAGCTCTGCTACCAGGGCATGCGTTGATCCACAGAGCCTAACTGTAGTAAAGCTTGTGGAATATATTGCTTTTCAGTGTAATTACACCCAGTGGACACCTTCTTGATGACTTTGTAGGGCCGTGTTTATTGTTCAGTGAAATTTAACTTCCTCTTCTTCATTTTTACAGGATGTGCATTGTTCATCATTTGGGCCACGCTCTACCGTTGTGCCTTGGACATAATGATCTGGAACTCTGTGTTTTTGGTTGTCAACCTTTTACATTTCATATACCTAGTGTATAAGCGAAGACCGGTATGTATAACAGCTAAATTGCACAAACAGTTTAGTAAGATGTAAGAAAAAAGAAGGTATGATCTGATGCAGTATGTGATTATTTCTCTGAAATCCGTATTCTTGAAAAAGTACTTGACTTTAGAAGTTACTGGCTGGTTTTGGCTGTTGTCTTTGGTTTTGGTGGTAAGGAAAAGATTACACAGTTTCTTTGCAGAGAAGGTTTTGCGTGTGTGATATTATTTTCCCCACCCACAGGAGTATATGCATACAGAAATAAAGTAGTACTAAGGTATATAAAATAGAGCATTCCAGGGCAGTCATTTTTTTTAAAACTAGGAGTTTGGGAAGTATCAAACTTTCCTATCTCACTTTTAAGTCTTGAACATCTTCTGTGGTGGGAAAGGAGGCTGATAAATTACAAGTGCCCTACAGACTGTTATTTCAACATAGAAACAAATGCCGATGTCTATTTATACATGACCTTCGCACTCTTAGCTTTGCTGACAAGTGCTTTAGTCCATGTTTTGTACTGCTGGCTTCCTTTTAAGTGCAAATGAAAGGTAGGTGAGATACTACTACTTTTTGAACATCTGTGGGACTCAAAGATAAGCAGCAAAACTGAGTAAGGTGTGGAAAGAACAGTATTAAGTGAGACAATCCTTCCTTTTATCCTGTCTAGTGCATTCATTGAGTTTTGAGGGTCGTGTCTGGGAATTTTGCAACTCCCTTTGTTGCCATCAGAAGGATGTGTTGGGATAGCTTTCTTCAAATGCGCTCTAAGAACGTATTTGAATTGTATGCCAAAAGTACAGAATTCTTTGCCCTGCCTTCAGCTAAATGTATATCCATTAGAAAGTCAATTTATTTTGTTAGTATTCATCCAGAAGTATATTGTTTCTGCAAAATGATTAGCAATTCAGCATTCTGTTGGTACATGCACATCAAAACTAGATAATCTTTAATATAATAGTTGCTATTATGTGCCAATCAAATATTAATGAAGTGTTAAGTGTTCAGAATGTTAGTATTGCATTCCGTAGCCTCCAAAATCTAAGGCAGATAGATTTATCATGTGAAGATTACAGGAATATGTATGAGCTTACATTATCAGCAGAATAACTCTGCCTTTGACCCAAATCAGACGCATCCTGGAAGCGTGTAACAGCTGGTACAAAGAAAAACCCAACCCAAACCTATCTGGAAATAACCTCTTCCCCAAATCAACACAGCCTGTGCAAGAAAGCAGCTAGGAAATTAGGTACATCCTCCTTTCTTGGTAAGGCAGCATAATGCTTGATCTCTCTTTCCCCAAGGACAGCTTAAAACTAGTTAGACTGATCTACTAGTAGACACTTAGATGTGTATATTAAATATTTCTAGTCGCTTATATTACCCTCTCTGAGAATAATCTTCCCAGTTAAAGGTTAAATTCCTCTTGATTTGTATTGCTAATGCTGTTATTTTAGACTGTTGGATCCATTTATGTGTTGTCATCAAGATACAGCAGCATGGTGAAACTGCGCCGTATTTCCGCTAATCAGCCATGGCCACGCTGCCCAACGCACCACACAAAATACTCGTTGTGATCATGTGAGGCCAAACTCAGCGTCTGCAGTTAGATATCCTGTGCAGGTACTCCAGTCTTAAATACGGAATGAGCTCATGTTCCATTCTTTTTCTTCAGTGAAGACACCAAGTAAGCGTGTTCTGCTTCCTCTCAATCCACTCACCAGCGTAACCTTTTAATATGATCTTGAGGCCTCTAGTCCTTCGATGGGAATTGGCTGACAAAGTCAAAAATTATTGAAAAAGGCTGGAAAACACAGCTGATATGAACTCATTTTCCTAGAAAACCAAGCCTTAAAACTCTGTATTTGTAAAAGTGAGTTGTGGCATGTGTCGTGGGAACATGGGTAATAATCCTTGGGTTCATACCCATCCAACCCTTTCCAAACATCTAATTAAAAGGTTATTGGAGAGTGAAGGAGCATCTTGAGAGGGGGACACACTGTTTTGTGCTTGAGTAAAAAAAAATCACTACTGAATTAAGAAAGAAGAACATTTTCTTCTGTGATTACAGTTGTATACTAAAAGCTATGTCAGCACAGACATGGGATTTTTGTGCATTATAGTATAGACTTCATCCGATTAAAGTGCCAGCTATTTTCACTAAATCCTCTACTACACTTGGTAGCAGAACTATTTGTTGGAGTTTGAGTAAGTGATAGAATTAGATGATAGGTGTGTTTAAAAAGAAGGAATTATGTAAGGACATGAAACTTGACTGATAAACTGTCAGTCACCAAAGTTGGTAGAAAATTACCTCTGAGAGAGGAAGGACTGAAGGACCTGCCCTTAACTTAGCTTTCCATTTCTGTAGCCTTTCCCTGCTGGCTATGGAACCACAGCAGAATGAAGGTGCTCAGCACTCCCATAGACTGTGCACCATATATGTGATGCAAAACCACAGCTATTCTTCTATAGAGTAAACTAGGATTCTAGGCAGAGAACGTTAGAGGAACATAGACTTTGGTGGACATCTTCTAAAATGCTGTGCAAGTTCAGGATTCCAACTTCATAGCAAGCTGTCAAAGAATTTAAAGAAAATAAGAGAGACGGTAGAAAGGCTGAAATCTGTATCAGTATGGCTAAAAACAACTGCAGAACAAACTCTGATAGGCAACCACAGCCTATAAGAAGAGGCTAAAGGTTAAATTGCATCTGTCTACAAGTTGATAAATTGAGTACATCTACTTACATGTGTTAACAAAGGAAGGGTTCTACGTACAGCAGTGTTCCTCCGGTATGGAGAACAGATTGACCCAAAGGTTAACATCTGGAGGGCTATGTGACTTTTACAGCTTAAAGCTTAGCCAGGAATTAGTTGATACACAACAAAACAGCACTACATGGCTAGTCTGTTAAGACTTACTATAATTTCTTAAACTTAATGGAAAGAAAACTACTGAAATTATTTTATTTATTAACATTGCATGGAAAAATACCATACTATTTTAATTGGTGTAATACATAATATTTTCAGTAATGAGTTTTAAATCAGAGGGGAGGTGGCATTTTCTGTGTATTTTGGTTTTTTTAACACTACTCTACACACCTTAACACTAGTTCCTTTTCAGGTTTAGTTCTCAGCTCACTGAGATGATATAGAAAGTTTTTTTAATTATTTTCAGAAAGACCTGAAAGGAAACTTATTATTAGACAAGGTACATAATTTGGGCAGAACTTCTGAGAGTGAATAACAGTTGAGTTGCATAACAGCTTCAGATGGGGCAGGATGAGAAGCGCTATGGAATACAAGACATAGGTGCTCTACATACACGTTGACTATTTTCTTAGGTAGCCTCAGTCACATTTTGATATTTAGACTGAAAACGTTCAGGACATGGGTGCTCCAAGAAATGAAAGGGAAGCATGTAATACTTGAGTCTAACAATTAAGAGCATTTTCAAAGAGTACAAATAATTATTTGTGGTCTCTACTTCCACAACAAAACAGTAGCTTTACCTCATGAAAATGGAATTGGAATCATCTTGTCTCACTTCATCCATCTCCAAGTTAAAACATCTCGTTTAAGCTGCTTGTCCAGAGTAATTCAATCCACCCACCCAATACCTGTTTAAGATGTGATAGTGGCATCCCTCTCCGCTGGCTAGAGAACAAGCCTACACAACCATTACAAACTACTACCCTAGTGTTACGTAGCCCTAGGTGAGACGCTGCTCTCTGTCACTGTGAGAAAAACAATTCAAATTGCTTCGTGCTGATCTAAAGTGTAACACAGTGGAGAACTGAAGTCTGGCTTTCAGATTTGTATTCCTACCACTGCAGCTGTGGTGTGGGAACTGTGGATACTCAGTTTCTTTGAAAACTAGGCTGTAAATGCCTAGTAAATTATGTGAATTTAAACAGTAGTTGAAATTATATGGAATTGGAGTAATAGCCCAAACAATATATGAATCCCTTTGTTACAGACTATAATCAACAAGCTTGCTTGAACTGATGCCTGGCAGCCTTTTTAGCTCTCTTACGCATTCTGTTTATTATGAACCTGAAAGCTGTTTTTAAGTGCTTTTCCTATAGAAGGCTAGAGAGTGGGGGAAGGGGAAATCTCGTGAACTAATTTTGAATGAGATTTTTTCTGTCTGCAACTACTGTATTGCCCGTCACAAAATCAATTTTATTTAGTCATCATCACAAATGATATATTTAAGGAAAAGAAAAAATGAAAGAATAATTACAAGTTAGTCACATTACAGAATGAATAATTGATATGTTCAGTTGTTAAATATTTATTTTATTAAACGGAGCATGCGAAATAGCAGTGAGTTTCTCTTCTGACCAGAAGATTATCTCTGTGGTTTTGACTCCTTGGAGCATTCCAGATTTGGCATTTTCAGTCTTGAGTGGAAGCTGAAAAAATCTAATCGGTGTCTCTACAGAGCTCTGACTCGGAGCTCTGGCAGCATCCCAGAATATTTCAACCGCTGCTGAACAAAACATTACACCTACCCGTATGGCTCATTTGGAACATGACCCACAAGCGTGACTGGGGGAGCAGTCAGCTGCGCTTGTGAAGGGTGAATAGTCTGTTACGAGGGAGACCATCTGAAATACATCTATGGTATGCAACCTGATCGATTTTTAAAGAAAGTTCTTGTGCCTGTTTTCTCTTAAGTATTGCACTTTAGAGGAAAATCATGAAGCCTGAATGATGTGCTCGTTAAGGGATTGCATTAACACTCCAGGGCCAAAGCCTGTCCTCAGGCCCGTATGCGTTGTTCTGAATTCAAGATAGCTACTCGTAGGTTCATCTGAGAAAGGAGTTTATCTCTGAGTTGCAGTGGTTGTGTATAGAAAGAGGTGCAAATTAAATTGATATGACTGTTAAAAATGAGGGAGGTCCTGGAGAACCGGTGGGCAAAAGCACTTGTCATCTCTAACTTCAGAGGCGTATGGAATGTATTTTGAAATCAAACAGTTTAGGGCAGTCCCTGGCAGAAGACAATTTCTCGTGCCAGTTTAAATTCAAACAAGTTTTGTCCATGTAGATGCTCTCTGAGGTGCTAAAGGCTGTGGCATAAGGAACATACAGGAAATTAAAAAAACCTTTGTTTCATATAAACGTAGTCAGTAGTGGAAGATCTGAGTAGCAATTGATTCACTCTAAAACCAGTGTAACTTGAGGTCAGGTGACGTACTGGACATTTGTAAGGCCACAAGCCCTAGTGGCATGCATCCATGAGTGCAGAGAGAGCTTGCTGATGTCACTGTGAGGACACTTTTGGTAATCTTCCAGGCATGTGAAGGACAAGAAGGTGATGAGGAGCAGTCAGCGTGGATTCACCAGGGGGAAGTCATATCTAACTAACCTGATAATGTTCTGCAATGATGAGTGGCTGGGTAGATGAGAGAGTAGTGTATATGTCCATCTTAACTTCAGTAAGGCTTTTGACAGTGTCTCCCATGAAATAGAGAAGCTATTCAAGTATGAGCTGGATGAGGAGACAGTGAGGTGGACTGAAAACTGGCTGAATGGCTGGGCTGAGAGTGGTAATCAGGAGCATGAAGTCTAGTTAGAGGTATGTACTGTACTAGCAGTGTAACCTAGGGGTGAATGCGGGGCCCGATCCTGTTTGGTATCTTCGTTAATGATCTGGATGATGGGGCAGAACATACTCTGACACAGAACTGGGAGGAGTGGCTGATAGGCCAGAAGGTTGGGCAATCAACTGGAAGGACCTCGATGGGTTGGAGAAACAGACAGACAGGAACCTAATGAAGTTCAGCAAGAAGTGCAAAGTCCTGGACCTGGAGAGGAACAACCCCGTGCACCAGCACATGCTAGGGGCAGACCAGCTGGAAAGCATCCCTGCAGAAAAGGACTTGGAGGTCCTGGTAAATGCCAGCTGGAACATGAGCCAGCAATGGGCCCTTGCAGCAAAGAGGGGCAACAGTATCCCAGTGACAGGACTGGAGGCAGTGGGCACAAACCGAAACACAGGAGGGTTCATCTGAATGTCAGGAAACATGTTTTTACTGTAAGGGTGATGGAGCACTGGCACAGGTTGCCCGGAGAGTTGTGGGAACTCCATCCTTGGGGATATTCAGAAGCCATCTGAACATGGCCCTGGGCAGTCTTGCTCTAGGTGACCATGCTTAATCAGGGGGCTTGAATCAGATGACCTCCAGAGGTCCCTTCCAACTTCCACCGTTCTGTCAGTCTGTGACTCTATTGTTAATCTTGTCTGAACATATATATTCTAGCCTTCCTGTTCTTGGTTCTGATAGCATTTATTGAGAAGAGATTAATTTGGAGGATGAGGGAGGCATGTAACAAAATGTTGACAGTGTAATGAAATGGAAAGATCCATTTAAATGTTTTGAGGAGGCAGCAATCCAGTTTGATTGACGCTTATGTATGGACAGATCAAAAAATCAAACCAACTGAATGCTTTAATACAGTTGTGGGTAGTAAACGTACATGGGTGCTGTACACAAAGTTGACAATAAGTTTGGCTATGTGTAAGGAAAATAAAATTCTCAGGAGTGCTGTCATGAGAATTTTTTTACATTAAACCCTTGGAAACAGGAATCGGTGTGTGTGTCACGTGGAGGCTGCATAAAATCCTCATGGCTTATAAACTTGCTTTTACTTTTCATGGTTTGAGGCTGTCTAGGTAAAAAGTGAAGTCTGCCGATTTGGGATATCCTTCTGTTGAGCTTTTCTGAAAGTATAAAGGCTGAGAAGTTATGAAATTGTAACAGCAAGGTCATGTAAGCACCCTTATATCTTCCTGCCTAGGAATTTAATAACTAACTATATACTGTTTCTGTGGGATTAACCCGCCACCTCTGCCCACTGGATTTTTCACTTCCAGAGTGATTCTCGTGGCCTGAATGTGGGATGGATGGCATCAGTGACTGAGGCTGTGTGAAATACTCCAAATATAGTTCCGCACATCTAGAAAGTTTCTGTCTCTGCTGAATTTGTTCTATATTTAAATAAACTTTAAATGTAACAAGGAAACCTTCCCAGTTTTCAAAAAAAATTTTAATTATGCTTGGTTTACTGTTTCACACACAGAGATAACTCTACCAAAAACATTCCAGGGAGGATTTTTGGTGTGGAATACATATATTTCTTAGAAGCTGAAGACTAATGTTTTCACCCTAAGATGCTCAGCTGGGGAGGCAATAGTGACAGTTTGAAACCCTCATGGGTCTCAGGCAGCCTGGGGCCTTCCATGGTCCTTCTGGATTCCCCACCTCCTCCAGCCACAAGGTGACCAGAAGTTTCTAGATTCTCACTGTTGGCTACTGTCAACTGAAAAGTAACTCCTAGACTCCTGTGTTGCTGCTTTCTCTCGTCCCTGCTTTTTAATATTGAAATAAAATAAAAAGTAGAAAATTGTCTAAACTTGGAATATTCTAATTTGTTGAAGTGGTGACTCCTTTTCTTCTTCCTCTGCCTTTTTTTCTTGGTTGCTTTTCCTTATTCTCTGTTCTATGTGTATTTTATCTTTTCATTATCTGATGCTTATTGTTCTAATTTGTTTTCCTCCCAGCAAGTATGCAGGCTTTGTTCAGGCTGTCTCTGCTTTCAGGGAGGCTGGGACACTGTCTCATTCCCTGCTGCCTTCATTCAAGAAAGACTTCCAGGCTTGGGGTGTCAGCCAACATCCTTTCCCTCATTTGCCATTGTCTGAGTTTGGGTGGGCTTGTAGATGTGGGATGTTCAGCTGGCAATGTTGGTTTGTGGGTTCCCCCCCTCCCCACCCCCATCACATGTGGTTTCAATATGATGGGTTTGTTTTTCAGGATTTGTAGTGCTGCTTTTCTATTGCAAATAAACCAAGAAGCTCAAGGATGAAGTTGGCTCCCAGAAGAGCCTGAGAGGTGGCCAGAATGAGGTGTGCATGTGGTATGGAAAATGCAGGAAACCTCACTTCCCC
>VWZZ01005923.1:899748-979494 GCA_013399095.1 Psophia crepitans
TTGGCTATGACATAAACAGACCTCTCAAAAGACTCCTTGTGTCTGATTTAATGTGCCACTTGGGTGGAACAGTGTCCTAAAGCACCAGTGAGCTGGCCTGGCTAATTTTAGATGAGGTTTTGGTCACCCTATCATAGGCAATGCTTGTGGATAGATGTTACACATTTACCAGTTCTTTCCTTGTGTAAGCATAGCAAAGATGTTCCTCAAACGTAGCAACTAAAACGTGAGCACAGTCTTACCCTTTTTTGATTAATGCCTCTGGGTTTATTGATGTCTTTTGGTTTTGCATTCTAGATCAAGATAGAGAAGGAGCTTAGCAGCCTCTACAAGAGAATGTTTGAACCTCTCCATGTGCCTCCAGAGCTCTTCCAAAGACTGACTGGACAATTCTGCAACATTCAGACTTTAAAGACAGGTCAAGCCTATGCTGCAGAAGATAAAACATCAGTTGATGATAGGCTAAGCATCCTGCTGAAGGGGAAGTAGGTTCTGTAAAGCTTGGGGACAGTCTTATGGTTTGTGTGATGGTTGAGCAGATTAGAAAGTTGTTGCAAGTTTTGTTAGTGTTTTTAATGACAGTTAGTAGCACATTATGGTCTACAGCTGAACAGTCTATAGCCATAGACAATTTTGTAGCACTGTTTTCAAATGCCAGTGATGTCTCTTACTGGGAGAATTTAAATCTCCTCTCGTGTGTACAACTGCATGGATTTTAGTGGGAATTGTATTTGTATAATACCAAAAGCAGTGTCTTCCAGAACAAGCAAGAGATTTCTTTGAGCCTTAAATGTCTAAGTGCATTTTCAGGTTTTAAGGTTAAAAAATATTGTGCATGAGGGAAGGAAACATCCAGCAGACGTTAAAACAACAGGCTTATTGGAATTGGTTCGTTGCATGTGGTAGGTGCACTGCCCAGAGACTGACAGGACCCAGGTGAGAAAGGGTAAAATAAATGCCCGTGGCCAGGCTGTAATCCTGAAGCTCTCACCAAGTTCTGGCCAATATTTTAACTGGTTTCTGTTGATGACAACAGTGACACTGGGTTTCATTGCTTTTCCTTCAAGGCACTAGCTGCTCATTACTGCAAAGCTAGTTGTCGAACAGAAGCCTGGTTCTGGTCTGGCTGGACAGCATAACCCTTCAGGCCTCGTCACTTTGAGTAGTGATGTTTTGAGGCTACACGCCATGTCTGGCAACTCAAATTGGCTGGCAGCCTGTTCTGCTTGGGATCAGTGGAGGTTTGGACAGGCAGAAGATAGGGTTGCTCTGGGGCTGAGGTTCCAGAAGATAAATGTATTTTTGCCTGTTACCTGCTGCTTTACCATTGTCGATAATCATATCTAAATGTAGATTAAATTAATCAACCTCTATGATTTTAACATGTTGTTTCATACATTTTTATTTCCAGAATGAAGGTGTCTTATCGAGGGCATTTTCTGCATAATATTTACCCCTGTGCCTTTATAGATTCTCCTGAATTTCGATCAACGCAGATGAACCGGGGTGAGAAATTCCAGGTACATTTTGGTTTAAAGGCATATGAACGAATGAGATTATAAAAAAACAGGGTATAAATTTGATCAATAGTTAACTGTTGGGCCTGCATAATTTTGCTAGCTCTCTAGTACTGGTGTTTCATGATGGACCATATGAAGAGTAACTTTTAAAATTAAATGCTGTAAAACAGTATTATGGTGTTCAGTGAGCTGTCTGGCTTTTGCTTTTCTGTTCTCTTTTGCTGTTTGCAAGTTTGTTTTGTATTAGGGGATTATTCAGGCCAAAAAATTTGAGCGTGCTTTACTGGAAAAGAAATGATGTAAGCAGTCTCATCACTGGTTCAAAAACAGAAAAGGAAAATTAGTTACTCTAATAATTGGTGCTAATAAAATGAAAGACTAAAAATTCAGGTGCTAGTAGTGTGACATTGGTGTTTATCTAAATGTGAAGTTGTTAAAGCAACATAAGCTGAAAGAGACCACATTGTTTTGAATAAACACACTCATATGGAGGACAATAATGATGTATGTCTCTAGCAATCTAGTTACACTAGTACATTAAAGGGTATCTTGTACTGTAGCTTGTGGGGAAAAAAAATACTCTTAGGGAAGGTTTTTTTTACATAGTACTGAAATGATGATTTTGCTGCTGCTTACTTGATGTTCTTTAACTGCTCCTGTGTAGTACTGACCGGACTGCGGCTACTGAGTGGGTACATCCACACTGGTAGCCTGGCAGAAGGGGAGGGAGGCAGAGCAATGTCGGCTCTAACACCAGTGATTGATGTCCTGTGTTCCGGTCAGACACTGGGCTGAATGCCAAGGAGAGAGAGTTGTCCAGATGTATTCATTGCACAGCAGTGAGGCGTCCTGTCCTGCGGCTCGGCCGCCCTCTCGGCACAGGCTGTTTCTCTTGTAAGCGGCTGGATACGAATCGGTTCCTCTGAAGGGAAGAGGCTCATGCCTCAATTCCTGCATGCCTTAAAAATTACAGGAATCTGGTGCAGTGTCTATCCTTCGCACTGAGTTCTGCTTGTTACTGCCATAGAAACACTCCCAGCGTTGCCATTGCACGAGGGCACAGATTCAGTCTTAAGGACCCCATCTGCTGGCAATGCTGGCAAATTCTTCCTCAGCCCGTGTGCTTGTATTACATATGGATCATGAAGTTAAAATCCGTGGATATGTCACAGTGTCCCCATTATTTCTTAGGGTTTATATATTTTTAATCTTACAGGAGGTAATGTTAGCTTGTAATAGCAGAGAGCACCGGATTTCTTCGTAGATCACTGCCTTTCTCTTGCAAAAACATGCTGTTGGGTGTCACCCAGCAGTGCAGGTTTTGGTGTGCCATTCCTTCTGCCAGCATAGGGGGGTGAACCTGGCAGGTCCAGTATCCCAGGAGAGGGTGCAAGCACCTCTGTTTCTATTGAGAGCTGAATTATCAGTAGCTGAGCAAACGGAGCCTTAGCTCAACTGCTAGAAGGTGGTACTTGTGGGATCAGCAGGGCTGACGGTGAAGAGAGAAAGGTGAAACTTAAAAAAAAATTGAATCACTAAAACCTCTTGGATGGAGACCTTTAGATTATATCAGTTGTTCCTGTTTGGTGACAACAATGTAAAATAAAACCAAGCAACATAGAATCATAGAGTATCCCGAGTTGGAAGGGATCCATAAGGATCATCAAGTCCAACGTCCAGCTCCTGGCTCCACACAGGACCAGCCCAATCAGGGCAGTGTTGACTGAGAGCATTGGCCAGACGCTTCTTGAACTCAGCCAAGCTCGGTGCGGTGACCACTTCCCTGGGGAGCCTGTTGCAGTGCCCCACCGCCCTCTCAGTGAAGAACCTTTTCCTGATCTCCAACCTAACCCTCCCCTGTCGCAGCTTCATGCCGTTCCCACGGGTTCTATCGCTGGTCACCAGAGGGAGGAGATCAGTGCCTGCCCCTTCACTCCCTCTCGTGAGGAAGCTGTGGGCTACGTTGAGGTTACCCCTCAGTCTCCTTTTCTCCAGGCTGAACAAGCCTGTAGGCCTTTTGGGATGCAAGTAGTGTCATTAGTATTGGAGGACTGACTTTATATGTAAATCTCCTCTAACATAAATGCTTTCACAGTTTGGGAACTCAGGAGAGATTTTCTGTCTCCTCCCAGGTTTTCTGAAAAACAAACTGGCCGTGCTTATTAGTTAAAAATATGATGCTAATAAATATCTGAGATGTTTGACATTTCTAAGTATCACGTTCTAAGGGATACAAAATTTTTTTTACAACTTTTATAGTTATTTTAACTGGAGGCACAAATAAAATGGTATCACTTATTTTAAATTAGCACATTTAAACATGCTTTAAAAATGTTTTCATGCATGCCAATTCTGTGTGTGTATTTTCTCAGGTCACCATTATCGCGGATGACAATTGCAAGTTCCTGTGCTGGTCCAGGGAAAGGCTGACTTATTTTCTGGAATCTGAACCATTTCTTTATGAAATCTTTAAGTATCTTATTGGCAAGGATATTACAAATAAACTCTATTCATTGAATGACCCAACCTTAAATGACAAGGTAAGCAACTGAAGTTGCGTTTGGGAATTTTCCTCCCACACACGAGTGGATTGTTACTTCAGTTTTAAGTCATCTTAAGGCACCTTTTTTTAACCTGCTGCTATCAGCTGCCGAATTCACACCCATTGACTTTTAGTGCCAAAGTATGAGTCAGTGCAACATTTCTGTCAGAAGTGATGTTGGTTAAAGTCAGCACAGTAATGTGCAAGAAAGATGAATAACTGAGACTAGGAACTGATCAGCTAACGCAAACGTTTCTAGCCAACTACTAGATGTGATGGCTGGTAGCTAAAAAGGTGCTTTTCCCTGGATATTCTTTCTCATTAACAAATGGGTGTCCTTGTACAAAGAAGCTTCAGGGTTTTTTCTTAAAAGTTTTGCTTGCTGGGGTCAAACAACTGGGGAATACTGTTTGGCTAGAAGAGTAATTTCAATATGTTTGAGGGTTGCAAATGCAAAAAAAAAATATTAGGATGATACAATGTAGTTAATGAAAGGAGGCATGAATTACATATAAAAGATAAATAAATATAAACACATATAAAATATTCAGTGGTATGAATATAAATAATTCTTTTTTGCATGTAGGGAGAATGTGTTGTACATCTCATGGTAAGTGGTCTGGGTGGAGTCACAGATGTATCGATTACCTTGTTTTACTTTCATTTTGTCTCCTTAGTTATGTGTCTTTTCAAGATTTGCACAGTAACTCAACTGCTGGTGTTTGGTTTTTTATTATTTATGTAGTGACTGTAGGTTCTTGTATGTAACTTATTTGAAGAACTTTCACCATCATTTATGAAAGGTTTTATAATTTTATAATACAGTATTTTTGTATTCTGTCTGTATTGATTTAACTCACACTAACTCAGAGCAAAACTCCTTCTCATCAGATTGCTCATAAACATCTCATGTATAGGTTAAATAGTTAGTTCTGCAAAGTTGTGAATTTACTAGAAAATGATCCAAAAGAAATGACTGCTACTGTACAACAGACTTCAACAGGCTTAACTTCTCATGTCTTTATGGCAAATTAGACATTGTAAGTTTTCTCAGTGTTGTACTGGCTATAGAAAGGGACATGGTCTAGTAGACATGGTGGCATTGGCTTGACAGTTGGACTTGATGATCCTAGAGATCTCTTCCAACCTTAAAGATTCTATGATTCTGTGAAAAGAAAGAATTGCTGGAGAAACAATTTAATAGCAATACAGCACTGCTTATTCTGCCTTCTGGTCAATGAAATAGAGGGTTACACTATCTTGCAATCAGATCCTCAGAACTATTTCAGATCACTGTTTTGTTCTAGTGCAGTAAGCTAAAAGTGGTCTAGCAGCTATGTACCAACTATAAAATACATCTTATCAAGTGTGTGGTTAGAGCTTTTTTTTTTTTTTTGTGTTTTAGTAACAAACAATTACAGGGGAATATTTTGTCATAAAACCCACATCAACATAGTAAAGTAATTTCTGGAGTATGGCATCTGAAAGGAACATGTAGCCACATGTCTCCTGAGTATGCTAAGGATGCAAAGGATTGCATTCAGGCTGCCTCTCCTGGGAGACTGCTCTCCTTCTCACCTTGCCTTTCTTCCTTTTTCTTTTTTCATTTTTCCTCTTTTTTCCTCTTTCTTCTTTTTTCTCTTTTTCTGTTCTCTATTTTAGTTTCCTCCTTTTCTTTCCACTTTCCTTCCCTCATTTTCTTTTTTTTTTCTTTCTTTTTTTTGTTAGATGTGTATGTTTTTGTTGGGTACCTTAGGGTGTCATGCCTAGTATACAAAGTTATCTGCAACACTCTTGTGCTGCTGACTTCTGGCTCTGTAGAGCTTTGGCACTAGTATAAATACTTCTTGAAATGGAAGTAGAATGAAGTACTCATTGTAATGTTGTAATTGGTTGTTTTTAAGTGAAAGGTCCTTATCATATCTTCTAAGTGTTTAAAAACCCACCGAACTTCAACCCTCCTTGGACTTAACATCTGCACACTTCAACTTCAGTTTGTACCACATCTTTGTTTTTAGTGACAATAGTCACATGAATTTAAGATTGTTGTAACGGTTTTATCACATAACTTTTGCAAATGTGTGTTATAAAATTTAGGAGTGAGCATTTGTGAAATTTGTAGCACCTTTTTATTCTTCCTCAAATGAAAATCCTGTTGCAGAAGCCCTTCCTCCATAATGTAGTACAAGAACTGTCCAGGAAATTCTCCTTCATTTCCCCATTGCCAGCACCCTATGCACATGTCACATCTCTCAGGATTCATTGTCAAATGTCATAGAATCATAGAATATCCTGAGTTGGAAGGGACCCATAAGGATCATCGAGTCCAGCTCCTGGCTCCACACAGGACCAATTCAATCAGAGCAGATGACTGAGAGCATTGTCCAGACACTTCGTGAACTCAGCCAAGCTCGATGCGGTGACCACTGCCCTGGAGAGCCTGTTCCAGTGCCCCACCACCCTCTCGGTGAAGAACCTTTTCCTGATCTCCAACCTAACCCTCCCCTGTCGCAGCTTCATGCCCTTCCCTCGGGTTCTATCGCTGGGCACCAGAGGGAGGAGATTAGTGCCTTCCCCTTCGCTCCCCCTTAATATACGTATTACTGGTGTGTTTAATGCTTTTTAGCTGGTGACAGTCCTGACAGAAAATTTTGTAGTTGACTTCTGCACACAGGGGACATACAAGAGAAAATAAAACAAGGTCAGTATAGGTTATTCGTGATAATATTACGAATAGTAAGAAGATAAGAATATCAAATCATTGTGTGTTGGAAAACAGAAGAGCATCTCTTTATTTGTAAGGAACCTTGTGATTTTCTCCTACCTGCAGAGATTTTTACGACTGTTGGGAAAACAGTCATTTCTCTCCATGTGAAATACAGTGCTAATTCCTGACTCTTAAAATTCAGTAAAGTGGAGTTATCCATTATGCTTTTGTCACTGATTACTACCTTTCACATACACTTAAAATTACTAACTTACAGTAATACTTAGCAAGGTACAATGTATGGTTTCATATAAATATTATAGTATAAAGACTTCTTAGAAAGACTACTAAAAGCAAATGGAAGCTCTTAAGACCATTTGACCAGCAAAGGATAATGTTCATGTGATGCATTTAATCTGTCTTCAGTAAAATAAAGAGCCAAATTATCATCTACTAGGAAGGAATGTTATTCATCGCTTTCTAACTTGATGAAATGAAAAGCCAGGAAAGTGAACAAATTTCTAAGATATAAATTGCTAAACTCTTTATATATCATGCTGTTTTGTTTAGCAAGGGGGACCAGACTCATCATGAAGGCTGTATTTAATTGCAGAACATCATACCTAAATAATGAATTACCAAATAATAAATATCAACCTTTCTGTACAAAAATACATGAAAAGTCCGGTGCAAAACAGAATTAAAACTGAGGAATTAATCTGAGGTTTCATGCCTGTCAGTGTTCTAATTCCAATGTATTACTGTCATCATCTTGTTTTCATTTAAGTCAGTTTTACTGCATGGAATCTCTTGCTCTAACCAGTTTTTTGATTCATGAGTAGTCATAGCTGAGACCAGAGCATCTGCTACAGAGGAAATAGTTATTTTCCATTTTTATTTTAATTTACTTGATACTTTTTTAAAAAAAAAATAAGTTATTTAATTTTTTTCTTTAGGCTTCAAAAAAGATTGACCGGCAGCCTAGTCTTTGCTCACAGCTCTCTGTGATGCAGATGAGGAACAGTATGGCCAGTACCAGCGACAGTGAGGATGGCTTGCAGATGTTTCTTCGCGGGACTTCCTCTGCATCTTCTCTTCGTGAGTGCTCAGAATGGTTCATGCCAGTTTTGAACACAGCTTGGTTGATCATTAGAGATGATTGCAGAACTCCTGTTGCTTTCAGTGGAAGCAGACTGTAGCTTTTTGGATGCTGCTGAGCATCAGCTAAGTGGAGGGACCTAACCGTAGGGAATTCCTAAGATGCATAAGGCTTTGTATGTGAACTGAACCTACCTCATGTAGATACTGACAAAAACCCAGCATGTATTGTAGTAATTTTCAGCATAACGTTAATTTGTAGATGTAGTATGGGATGTTTATAGCAGTGGGGCAAAACTGTGAATGTACAGTGCCTGTCACAGTAGTATCTCCGTTGGTTTGTGACTGGTGCTTGTAGACATTTAAAAACCCAAACAAAACCTTTTCCCTCAGCAACTTGGTCCCCTGTATTTCCTCCTGAGATACTTTGTATTGGCAGGGTCTGGAGAAATGTGGCACACAATGAATATTTTGATGCCACCTGGAACAGCTCCAAAGATCCTGTCAGGCTCTCCTCCCCTGTGCTTTGTATGACAGGAATAGTAGAGAACAGGTGAAATGAGGGAAGAAACCAAGTCTGACCTTTCTGCTTCTACTCTTGGAATTTATTCCTTTACAGAAACCTTCTAACAATTCTATTGGGTTTTTTACTTTTAATTTTCCTGAATCTCAACTACAACAGTAGCCTGAACGCTGAAATCAGCTTTTGAACAAAAAAACCCAGAAGATGCTTGATTTTCTCATTTGGCATAGGTTGTTAGTTTAATGGAATTTAAAAGAATCATATGGGATTATTTGTTTTGATTTGGGAAATATTATTCTTCAGTAATTAGAATTCAAATGTATGAGGAAAAGAAATCACTGCCAATTATTTACTATGGTTAAACTCTCTGCTAGGAGGAGAAAGCATTTTGAAATATTTGCACTTTGCTGTTTAATTATCTGTTTTCCATTGTGTTCCTCACAGTTCTCATCCAGGAACTCCTTCAGATTTGGAGGGCCTATCTGTTTTCACTCCCCGACATTTGTATAGTCTGCATGCCCAGATAGGTGGAAGCCAAGGCCCTGCTAGTGTTTCACTCTACCAGAACAGTGAGGGTGACAGCTGGGGTATAGTTTGATGAAAATTCCAGTGGTGGTTTCATTATTTCTCCTCTGTTCCCTGAAAGGATATTTAGAATCACGGAATAGTTGGGGTTGGAAGGGACCTTCTGAGATAGTCTAGTCCAACTCCATGTTCAAAGCAGGGTCAGCAAGAGCAGGTTGCTCAGGGGCATGTCCAGTCAAGCTGTGACTATGTCCAAGGTGAAAGATTTCACGGCTGCTCTGGGCAACCTGTTCCAGGGCCTTACCACCTTCATGGTGAAAAATATATCCCTTATTGCAACTCATGACTGTTGTCCTTTGTTCTTTAGTGCATGCCTCCGAGAAGAGTCTGGCTCTGTCTTCTTTATACCCTTCCATTAGGTAGCCGAAGACAACAGTAAGATCCCCTGAGAGCCTTCTGTTCATAAGGCTGAACACACCCAGTTCTTGCAGCCTCTCCGTGTACATCATGTGCTCCAGCCTCTGACCATCTTGGTTGCTCTCCACTGCACTCGCTCCAGTATGTCCATGTCTTTCTTGTATGGGGAAGCCCAAAACCGGACACAGCACTCCAGATCCTGTCTCACAAGTGCCAGATAGAAGGGATTAATCTCTTTCATTGGCCTGCTGCCTATGCTCTTGCTAATATGGCCCAATATATGCTGCTAATGTGGCCCAATATATGGATGACCACCTTCACTGCAGGGGCACTCTGCTGATGTGTATTCCATTTTGTGTCCACCAGGACCCCTAGGTCTGTTTCTGCAAAGCTGCTTTTCAACCAGTTGATGCCCAGGCTGTACTGCTGTGTAGGTTTGTCATGTCCCAGGTGCAGAAATTTGCCTTTGTTGAACTTCATGTGGTTTCTGTCAGTTGTTTTCTCCAGTCTCTGAAGGCCCATTCTGACTAGCCACCCTACCCGCTGGCCTATCAGCAGTTTCCCTCACTACTTACCTGCTGTCTATGAACGTGGCAGGAGTGCATTCCATCCCATCATCCAGGTCATTAATGTATTGAACATTATAGTCCTCAGTATTGGCCCTCAAGGGACACAGCTGGTAACCAACAGCCAGCTGAGTTTCGTACTGCTGTTCGCCGCCCTGTGAACTCAGCAGTCGAGTGAATTTTTTACCCAAACAGCAGTCCATGTATCCAGTCTGTTTCTCACCTATTTGGCTAGAAGGATTCTGTGGAGGGCCATGCTACAGTCCAGGGAAACAACATCCACTGTACTCCATTCATTCATGGAACCCATCATCTCACCACAGAGGGTGGTCAGACTGGTCAGGCACAATCTGCCAATGGTACATCTGTGCTGGCTGTTCCCAGTCACCTTCCTGTCCTTAGTGTGCTTGGACATGGCTTCCAGGGAGACAGGCTCCATAATCTTCTTGGGGACTGAGGTTAGGCTGATAGGCCACCCTGGGTGGTCCTCCTTGCCCTTCTTGAAATGGGTAGGAGACTGGCTTTTTTTCTGCTTCCCTGACTGCCATGACCTTTCCAAGATGATAGAGAGGGGACATGCAATTGCAGCAGCCAACCCTCAGCACCCTTGGATACAGCCAAGGTGGTTCCAGCGTCTTGTGTGTGCCCTGTTGACTTAAGCAGTCCCTAACTCAGTCCAGCTCTCCTGTAAGTAACGTATCACTCTCCCAGTCTCTACCACTAGACTCAGACACCTGAGAGGCCTTAAGACAAACCTGTAAAGTGAAAACTGAAGCAAAAAGGGTCTTGAATATCTCAGCCTTTTCCATGTCCCTAGGTCCCATGCCCCACTGAGCCGTGGCCTCTCAGCTTCTCTGGTCTTCCTTTTGTTGCTAGTGTATTTGCAGAAGCCCTTCTTGTTGCACTTCACTAGATCCAGGTCCAGCTTTCCTAATTCTGTCCCTGCATTCTTGGGTCATGTTTCTGTATTCCCCTCAAGCAGCTTATACCTGCTTTCACTCTGTGTGTGTGTGTTTCTCTGTGTGTTTGAGCTCTGTCAGGACTTTCCTGTTCATCTATGCCAGCCTTCTGCCACGCTTGTTCAACTTTCTGTACGCTGGAATGGACTGTCCTTGTGTTTTGAGGAAGGTGTCCTTGAAGATCAGCCATCCGTCCTTGGGTCCCTTGGCCCTTGCAGGCCATGTCCCATGGGTTCCTGCCAAGTAGAACCCTGAGCAAGCCACAGTCCCCTGTCCTCAGGTCCAGGGTTGTAACTCTACTGTTTGTCTTGCACACTTCTCAGTATCTTAAACTTCACCAGCTCCTGAACACTGCAGCCAAGGTTGCCATCAGCCTTCAGCTCCCTGATGAGGTCTTCCTTGTTCGTCAGTGACAGGTCCAGCAGAACACCTCCCCTAGCTGGCTCATCGATCCCTTCTGTGAAGAAATGGTCTGCTACGCTCCCCAGAAATCTCCTGGACAGCTTGCTCCCAGCCCTGTTGCCTTTCCACCGGATTGGGGTGGCTAAAGTTCCCCACAAGTACCAACACCTGCGATCATGAGGCCTCATCCAGTTGTCTAAAGAAGGCTTCCATCTACTTGTTCTTCTTGATGAGGCAACCTGTAGCTGATACCTGCCACGAAGCCTCCCATGTTGGTCTGTTCTCTGGTCTTTACCCATAAACTCTCGACTGGCTTTTCACCTCTTCGACAGCAAAGCTCAATGAAATTGAAGGCACTTTTTTTGCTCTTGGATAAATTTGCACTCAGAAACCTGAAATAAATTGTAAAGCTGTTGGTGCAATTAGCTAGAACCAAAATTCTCTTTCGGGCTTAGCAGCAAAACACACCAGTGTTTCAGCTTTGGGAGAAAGTAATCTAAATGCATGACGTGTTCAGCTGTAATTACGTTAATCCCTAAGATGCATCCATGCTTAGCGCATACTTGATAAATACACTTTTCTCTGTTGGTTTGCGTACCGTATTTTCTGGTGTAGGGGGTGTGCTTTCCCCAAAAGAGGGGTTTAAGTGTCTCTTGTGTTCTGCAGTCGCTTGTTCCGACAGCGGCTGGTGTAGATGATACTGCCACTGCCACCACCTCGCTGGCAGCAGCAGCTGCGGCAGCAGCCTCCCGGGTCCAACACCAGCAGGGTATCGAACACCTTGGGAAATACTGGGGTTTATTTCTTCTTTGCATTTTGATGAATGTGGAATTCCTGACTTCTGTAAAAGGTTGATAAAAATCCTTGATGAAAGGCTGTTTATCCCGCTAAACAGTAATGCTTCAATCTTTCTTTTTGCCAAGATAGCTTGTAGTCTTTCCTGGGTACTGTCGTTGCCAGTGAGGGGTTTGCTACCCAGGTGAGCTCTGCTTCAAGATTTCTGTTCAATGTGGGTTGTGGCCCTGTGGGCACTTTTTCTCAGATCACAGGGAAAACTGAACAAAAAAGCTGCCATTTACCTTACCACTGCTGTGATTTCAAAAAACCTTCTTGTGGGTGCTCCCAGTGCAGCAGTCATTTGTGGGGTTTTTTTGGGGAGTGGGTTTTGGGGTTTTTTGGGTCTATTTTTTAAGATTAAAGATGAGGGACATGTTGAGGCTTACTGTTCCAGTGCTGTTCCCCTGGATCCTCCTTCCGCAATCCTACATTTTGTTTGTTTAAAAAAACAAACAAAATCCAAAACCCCCCAGAAGATTAGTGAGGAACATGTGGAAATGACCAACTTTTTATTTTTTTTAATTAGAAGAAGAAATGAATAAGAGAAACTTGCCTGTACAGGAGCTCTGCAGGAATTGCTAGGTGATCGACTTTTGTGTGGACAAAAGCTTCCCATTACAAATGTGATATTTGTCTACTATGATACAAATAAGTTTTATTCTCCTAATTTCCATGTTCTTAAAAAACTGAGCTTTTCTATTTTTGTGTAATCCAAACTTTTTCAATTATGCTTTCATCTGTGCTACAAGCAATAAGCTTTGACTCATTTTCTCAAGAAATTGATATAAAGCTTTTTTCAAAATGTTTAGTAGTGAAAGGGTGAAAAATACTTATTAGTAGGTCCCGGACTACAATTACTAACAAAACTGTGCTTTGAATTTAATTAACTAAGAAACCCAACTAACTGTTTGCTTTTATATTAAGGAAATAACCAACAAGAGTTCTATAATGCTTACGGAGTGAGTCGTTTGCAGCATGATGTTTTCTGTTGATAACATCACATTAACTCAGCAAGCATCCTCAAAAAGGTATTAAAGGGGGATTTGTTTGTCACGGGATAACTTGTGCTTGACATCCATGATCTATCTGTATGTAACTTATTAGTAAATGAAATTGATGTATCTCTTTTTCCAAAATTCTAGTTAAGCAGAATTAGTTCAACCTGATTACATGGGTGGCTTCACCTGACTTTCATTTTCAAATTAAAAAACATTTCAGTATTAGTTTCTATTCCGTAATTCTATTGCTTGGTAGTCATTTGTATACTTACTAGTGATACAGTCTCTCTCTGTGCTGCTTGGTTTAGATCACTCAAATTTGCTGGTCTGTGAATCTGTATTTGCAAACTTCCAAGCTAAGCAGGAAGGTAGAAAGGTTTTGTTCTGGTAATACTTTTATTGGTATTACGCGTGCTCTCTGTGTTATACCCAGCCTGTGCTTAAAAGCAGGATTGAATCATAGAATCACTAAGGTTGGAAAGGACCTCTGAGATCATCAACTCCAACTGTCAACCTAACACCACCGTGCCTACTAGACCATGTCCTTGAGTTTCACAGGAAATGACATTTTAATAGGTATTTGGGCTTACGTCCTCGAGAGGGCGCAATGAGTAGTGTATGGGAGGGCTGGGTTCCAGGTCTGACTCCGGAACATCTGTCCAGCTGGGTGGAGGCATCGGTAGACAAGGGGTTTGTATTTGGAGAAAATAAGAGCATGTCTTTCAACCAAACAACTTGACAGCATTAGACCTTATACTGGATCCTGTTGAACAGACTTACGGCTTCTTACTTCTGATTTCTGGAGAGAACTAAGGACTTTTAAACTGAAGAAAACCATTCTAAAAATGGCAATAAACTCTACTAAGACAAAAATTATGTATATAAAAAAGCTGAAACTGTAATTCCGCATTTTCAGGCATCCTTTCACCTTTGAGTGTAATTTGTTGGTGTCTCCCAGCAAAGTCAACTTTACCCACAAACCTTGGGTTTAGAGAATGAAATTGTCTAGTCATCACTTGCTTAGGCCGTAAAACCCCATCTGTGTGAGAAGAAGTGCTTAACAATTCCAGTATTTTAAAATGTCTTTGGGTAAACCTATATAATAGCAGTTAAAGTAGGTTTTAATGTCAAAAGAAAATAATAATATATTTTAACATAAAAGGTTCTAAAAAACTAATTCCAAACTCTGTGTGTGAATGTGACTTGAAAATGCAGTAATCCGATAACCCGCTGGTCTTGCCTGTAGCTGTGTGTTGTTCTCTGTGTATAACACACGCAGCACAAAGGAGTGTGCATTTGTAGATAGGCTTCCTTAGCAGAGCACTTTGCTGTGTATCTGATAAACTTTCTTTTAAAGTAATAGGAATAGCCCTGCAATGAGGGTATGTTACGGCTATCAGTATTTTTTCCAAGAAAATTTTAATTTTTAGCTTGTGTGCAGATGATCTGTCAGACAGGACCGCTACCTCTTGCTCTTTTGTTCTCAAATGGTATTTCAAAGATTTCCCAAATCTTTTTGGTGATGATATGCTAGCTGTTTACAACCTTGTACCGTTCTGGTGGTTTAACTCTAGAAGAGGTTACTGAGAGGAAAATAAATTGTCCAAGTGCAGATGCAATTTCGGAGCGCACAATGGGAAGTAAACCTGTTTGGCTGATCTCAAAGGAGCTCTGTGGGTTTACCCTCATGCTGAAAATCCAGCTACAATAGAGGTAGTTTGCTGCAGTAGCTTGCACAAAACCTCCATTTAATGTCTTGCCAGCAGTAGCTGAGGTGCGCGCTTCGCTCTGGCAAGCTCAGTGAGTCGCTGCTTTCCTAAAAGATTGTCCTGGAGGGATGAAAGCACTGCCCATCAAAAGTTACCTGGCCTTCACCTGTTAGTCTTGTTTCCTCTATGGTTGTTCACCAGGGTGTTTTATTTTTCCGTAAGTTTTACGTTATCATGCTTTTAAGGCAGTTAGGGCTGTGGTCATGTACCCACCTGAGGCTTGCCCAGTACACTGAGGAGCTTTTTCACAGCCAAGGCAAGTGTGCAAATGTACGTACCTTTTGCACTTAGGGGGGCCACTCGTGTGGTCATTTGTGAGGAAGAATTAGCGGGCGGGTGTAACGGTGAGAAAAGGATCGCCGGGGCACAGCGTTGGGCTCCTCGTGCAATGAGGATTTGCACTGAATCTGGGGAGAATGCTGTGCCTGCGCCTGGCCGCAGGGTTCGAACCTCGGAGGCTTCGCTGGTTCATAGCAGCGTGGCTGTCCCACGTCTAGAATTGCCTGATGCCTGTGGCCAAATAACAAAGCTGCCTTCACTTGTAAAATCCTCTCACGAGGGAACTAGGACAGGATCATCAGACTGTGTGCACTGTGTCACAAATAGGTTCATGTAGCAGGTATGTGCTGTTAAATTTAATTGGTAATTTCTTTGTGACTGGCAGGCCCGGGCCGGACATCTCCCTACCTGAGAACCTCGGCAAAAATGAAGCCGATAGAAGAAAGCGTTGAAGATGACGTCTTTGAAGCACCATCTGCTGACAAGCTTGAACTCCAGCGGCTGCCTTAAACAAATGCGTGTCCTCAGGCGTATCAGAGCTTGCAAGAGGAAGAGGCTTGATTTTGGCAGGAATCTGAAAGCTAAACCCACCTCTCCATGTTTGAATTTACCACAGCGTATGTCAGTGGCTTCTAGGTGGAAATGTCACGTTTTATTTTACTTCTAAATAAAATAAATAAAAGCTTGCATGGGTTTTATTTTTGTTTCCTGGACATGGGTGGTTGCTTTATTTCTGCTTTGACTTTTGCCATTGTAAGTTTAGTATTAAGTGGCTGACTAACCTGACGTTTCTGGAGACTTACCCAGTGGAGAATATGCCCAGTTTCCTTTCCCTAAGTTTCTTAGAAGCCTGGGTCTTGGTGTTTTTCAATGGGAGATTTTGAAACTATTTTTCCAAAAGCCACGTTGCTGCTACCTGCCTTACATCGTGGCCTCGTGTGGAACAGTGCCCATGCTGTTCTGCGCCTTCTGGTCGGTGTTTGCCTCTGATTCCGGCAGAGGAATTTGCCTCTGATTCCTGCTTCACTCTGCAGTTGTAAGAATGCTTCGATTTCAGTTTTTCTTGGCCAAATTTTCAAATTTAATGTTGCCTTCCCAACCTTAATTTTTTCTTCTTTAGGTAACTGTATTACGCTGAAGTTCTGTGCTTTTCCTTATTTCCACTTATTGAATTGCACAAATATAAATACAATAATCAAGCAGTCAGAGGTGTCAAGAATCTGGGTTTTGCTGGTTTGTGTCATTCCATTTTATTTCTAAAATTTATTCTGACAGAGCATCCTTGAACCAACCTGCATCCTGCAGTATCAAAGCACACAGTTAAACTGTTGGAAGTTCGACCTGTGTTGTCAGCATTCCTGCTTCTGTGAATTTAAATCCAGTGTTTGATGTTACATCGCAGGTCTTGCGGTTCGGTCAGTTTTGCATTATTAAAAATGTCACACCGAGGTGAGACATGCTTACTAATTTGTGTAAATAGATATAAATTATCTTCAGGCCACACATAGGCAAAAGGCAGCACATTGGCTTGTGTTGGAGTTGATGTAGTTTGTCATCTAAATCTGACTTAATGCTATGAAAGTCTTCGTAGGTAGGAAATAGGAAGTTTTTTTGCAGCTGCTGTAATTTAAGCGCAAGTGTTCTTCGGGACAGCCTTTGAAACCATGGGTTTGATGAACCAAAATGGTAGGATCAATTGCAAGTGGGCTGGCGTACGGCAGGGATTCAGTGGCTAAAACAGACGCGTATTTAAAATTACACCACATTTTTAGTAGCTGACTGTCAAATGCTGGTAACTGAGCAGATGATGCCATGAACAAAAACAGACAATGAGAAAACAATGTGTTAGAAAACTATGAAATGTTCTGCATGCAATAAAATGCATACTACTAAAGGAGATGTATCCTCGTAATTTTAGCAACTGCTCGGTGTAAAGTTGCAAACTTTTTTTATTTTTTTGGATGTCCTGTTTCTTTTAATAGAAAGAGGAATACTTGCAGGATGTTTCAATAGGATAAATTATAGAAATACAAACTTAATTAGGTTGTGACCTCTGGAGGTCATCCGATCTTAGCCTCCTGCTGAAGCAGGGTCACCTTCCAAATGAGTGGAAATGTAATGATGAAGACAAAAATATTAACCAGTGCTGTTGTGGGAAGATGGTTATATGTGAGGATCCTATGCGTAAAATGCTTATCTTCCTTTTGGATTATAACACAGCCAGACCTTGTAAGTAAAACAGTTCTGTGTATGTTTGCAGATTTCACAAAAGCTGTTCCAAGTAGTTGATTTTCAAGCTGTGCAAGTAACACAATGCTGAGAGGCTCACAGACTGACGGGTGAAGGCTTCCTTGCTCAAGCTCTATGTAAGAAGTGACGTTTTACTCCCATTCCAGAGAAGATGATCTCTGGGGATAAAACACATCAGTCAGAAGAAGGATGCTGATGTATGATTTTTAGTGGTTAGGACTAAAAAAAATCAGGTAACAAACTCATTTGGCTATGCTGAAAATACAGAAAACTCCCTCTCCTCCTCCCTGGATTCCAAATAAAAGATCTTTTACACATAGGGAGCAAGTGTGTCATTGGGCCAACGTCTGAAGGATGGTGGCCATATCTCTGAGGGTGCCTCTTCGCCGCTGGGAGACTAAGTGGAAATGGGAATTGTTGTACTAATAAGGAGATGCACGGAGCCACGTCCTTGTCCTGATGCAGCTTTCTCACACTTCTGCCAGTTTTCAAACTTTTGAAAGAGGAAAACTAAGCTAGCGGAACAAGAGATCACACAGTTTGGTGATAACCAGAAAACCCAGAGTGACTGAAGCAGAAACAGCTTTTTCCTTTCTTCTTCCCTCCCCAGCAGAAAAAATTCTCATATGTCATTATCAATTCAAGCAATATTCAATGCCTGGAGAGATTTCATCTCCTGAACAGGATTTGTCTTAAAAATCGGAGGCTCTGCAGGAGCAGAGCTCTGCGTACCTGTTGCGTATCCCAGCCTCAGGAGCGTAAACTCTTGTCTGCTGTCTGGGAGCAAGAGCCAAGTCATCTTTGTGCCTGCAAAGCGTCACACGTGCTAAGGGCGCTACAGCAGTAACACTGCAAAAAATGTTAAATAACTGCGTTAGTCTAACAGAGGCAACATGTTCTATTACCTACAAATATGGAACTGGAAATTTTAACATTCTTGATGACCAGGTCATTTTGTGTGAGAGGAAAGAAGTTCAGATATACTGTAGCCTGCTTTTCCGCGCTGAATGGGGCAGGGCTTTCCATTGCTCTTGCAGAAGGTAAGGAAAAGCATCGTGTAATAATTCAGATGTAGAGGAGGCGTGTCTGTGTGCCTGGGTAGGGGGTGGGCCGTAAATCCATTGTAAGCTCATTTCAAGGTGCGGTTAGTAAATCAAACACAAAACAACGCGCATTTTTAAATCACAGCATTGTGTTCTACTGGTCATAACTGGAACTATGCAGCAGGCGTGCGTTATACTAGCAAATAATTTTTACTAACCAGAATGACTGGGGGGGGGGGCTGGGGGAGGGGACTTTGCCAACATGGGGGGGGTTTATAATTTTCTTTCAAGAACTTTGCGATTTCAGTGCATTTATATAAGTATAGTAAAATGCGTATTGAGTACCATGCTTGTCAGGGGGACTAAGCTAAAAGGGGTTAATTGGCTCTATCAGGAATTGTCTGAGCGCGCCATTCCAGGCTCTCCTGCTCTCCTAGCAAACCACTGTTTGTCTCGCTCTTAAATCGGGTGGGATGAACTTCACGTAGAGCTGACCCAGCAGCTCTTCAGCTGGAACCGATGCACACGGGAGTTTGCGTACTACACCCCAGGAGGCAAATCTGATTTGCAGAAATTGTCCAAAGCCTGAAAAAATTAATTTGGACATTTAGATTCAGAAAATCAGCTGAAGTCAGGTATGTAAAAAAATGCCCCAGCTGCGGAGCTGGGGAACCTCTAGACCTTGACTGACAGAAAGGCGCTCATCACTACCACGTCCCATTTCTACAGGCTGAAAACCAGGTTTCAGGTTCTAGTCCATGTAGGGTATTTGCAGTAAATAGCAAGCTTAGAACACATCAATTCAATGACCAAAACTATTTCAATAATTTAGAGGCCCTGTTTTTTAAACGGTCATTTTATAAGCAAGCCCAATGGTTTTAAATGTAAAAAAAAAATAAAATTGAACTGGTATGCAGTTTCCCTCTAAGAAGTAAGTGCAGCTGAATTATAATCTCCCTATGGGAAACAGGCTACTTTATTGGATATGTGCATTGGATAGCAAAATGAAGACCTAAGAAATGAGGCACTTCAGTAAAAAAAAGAAATGAAGGAGTAGCAATGCTGATACAGTTAAAGGGCTCTGCTCTTCAGTCGATTTTTGGCATCTAGGTAGAGCCTATTGCAGAAGTAGAGACTCAGAAAGTACCTTCACGCATGGAAGGCAGCAATTTCTTGAGCAACACTGTGCATGATAGGGCATCACAGATACGTTCAGAAATCATTTGGATGGAGTTTCAGGGAGTGAAATTGTAGTGACACATTTTAACCTTATTACTGGAATTACAGCAACAGTTACTTTAATTACTGCTTCAGAAACATAGTCATAGGAAGTACCTTGGAGTAAAATGTTGTTTGTCCGTCTCTCGTGCCATGTTGGTCACAGCTGCTTCTCATTAAAGGGGAATGGGTTCTCAGTACTTAAGGGATTAATAAGAGAAGACAAACCATCTTAATTAATTAGCCCTGACATCTAAACTTCCTGAGAGCAGGATGATGATAGCATGAGAGTCATTAGGGAGTGCAGGGAGGCAATAGGACAGCACAGGTGCAGGGGCGCTCAGTATCCACTGCAGTGCGGTCGCTGTGCTTTCTGCAATAAGGAGAGCGCTGCGGAGCGGCTCCGCAGCACGGCCAAAGTTGATGGGCTCCCGCTGGGCCATTTAACAGAGCAAGCTGCTTTTCAGCTGATGAAGTTGTTATGACTACAGGTAGAATAAAGCGTTTTCAGTGAGCTTAGATATTAGCTGAATTCTAGTTCACAAGAGTATTTACTTAGCAGTTAATGAACATAAAGTTACAAATCTAAGTTACTGCCGTGGCCGTGCTTGTGTGTTTAGTGCGAAACACCTCTAGAAGCCAGAGAGCTTTTTTTTCCAGAAAGATCTTTAAGACCCATAAGTCAGAGCTCAAGCAGAAATCAGGGTTTTGCACAGGAAGGGGTGTAAGTTGTGTTACAATCTCCAGACACCTACTGCAGCCTCAGATGAACACGGTCCAGCCGCTGCAATTTACTGTACTCGAATTCCTCCTTAACTTTCTCCTGGGGGATTAGTATCTGTTACAGCCACATCCTGATTTCCTGTGCAAAGTGCTTTTGGGATAACAATTCCCTGTCATCCTTTGTAGCAAGGAACAGATCCAAAGCAATGCCTCTTGACGTGCATCCACTTGTACGCCATTCCGCCAAGGCTGTTGTGTTCACTGGTACTCAGAGCTCTGCTCTGTCCCAGGAAACTCAGGGACGTAACAGTAGTGTAGACACCGTCCGCCAAAATACTGTGAAGAAATACGAATCTTCTAAGCTTTTAAATGCTGAAGAAAGCAAGCTCTCCTTCGAATTTTCAAAAATAATTTCCCTGATCACACCACCCTTGGGAGTTGTACGCTGTGCTTTTTTTCTCATTCAGTGTACTTGGGATTTTTTGCAAATGACATAAAACACACGGCCGCAGGCAAAATGGCTCAGCTCAGAGCTGGGCAGCGAAGCGTAGTGCATAAAATGCTGTACCACAACGAAAACACATTTCTGTTCTTATGCCGTTCATGTGCAGGTGACTTAAGTTTGTCTAGATAGAAGTAAAAGTCAACCTGGGCAGCTATCTGATGGCAGTTGCTCAGAGGGGGAAGGTTCATACACTGCAGAGGTTCTTGTAAATGGTGAAAGGGTGAGAATCAGCCCCAGCTGCAGGTGTTGCTAAACACAAACCAATCCTCCATAGTTCTTTTTTCACTTAACTTGTGCTTGCTGCACAAACAAGTGCTATAGTTTGAGAACATGGATTTCTCTTTCTGGTAGACCCTCAGCTGCCGACCTGAGCTGGGGGCTCAGATCTAGGATGTTGTGGAGAGTCTGCCAAGGCAAACGGATCCCATGTCTCTCTTGTACTGAGGAGCTCAGAGCTGGGCATGGTACTCCAGGTGTGGCCTCACCAGTGCGGACTGGAGGGAAAGGATCACCTCCCTCAACCTGCTGGCAACAGGTCCCCCAGGACTGGAAGAAAGCAAACATCTCTCCTATCTACAGGAAGGGTAAGAAGGAGGATCTGGAGAACTCCAGGCTCATTATCCTCATCTTAATTCCTGGGAAGGGGGTGGAGTGGATAATCCTGGAAAGAATTTCCAAACTTTAAGGACAAGAATGTGATTGAGAGTGATGATCGGGACCTGCAGGAAAGCTGACAAGGGGCTGTTTCTTAGGGAGTGCAGTGACAGGACAAGGGGGAATGGGTATAAACTAAAAGAGGTGGGATTTAGATTGGACATTTAAAAAAAATTCGTCCCTGTGAGGGTGGTGAGGCACTGGAACAGGCTGCCCAAAGAAGTTGTGGAGGCCCCTTTCCTGGCAGTGTTCAAGGCCAGGTTGGATGGGGCTTTGGGCAACCTGGTCTAGTGGAGGGTGTCCCTGCCCATGGCAGGAGGGTTGGAACTAGATGATCCTTGTGGTCCCTTCCAACCTGAACCATTCTGTGATTCTGTGATTCTGTGAATATGGATTTAAGAAAAGGAAATCCTTCTTGACCAACCTCATGACCTACGGTGGACTGGCTTGATGGATGAAGGGGTAGCAGTGGATGTTGTTTATCTTGATTTTTAGCAAGACTCTTGGCCCTGTCTGCCATAACATCATCACACACAAACTGATGAAATACAGGCTGCATAAGTGAACAGTGATGGACTGAAAACTGCCTGAACTATCAGGCTCAGAAGGGTTGTGATGGTGGCCAGTCACTACTGGAGTACCCTCAGGGACCATGCTAGAGTCAATACTGTTGAGTATCTTCATTAATGAGCTGGATGATGGGAGGATGTACACCCTCAACAGCCCTTCAGACAACACAAAATGGTGAGGCATATCTGATAGACCAGATGGTTCTGCTGCTCTTCAGAGGGGCCTGCACAGACTGGAGCAATGGGCCAACAGGAATCTCCCGGGTTCCACAAAGAGAAGCGACAAGTCCTGCACCCGGGGAGGAACAACCCCGTGCCCCAGCACATGCGGGGGCTGACCAGCTGGAAGGCAGCTTGGCAGTAAATGAGCTGAGGGTCCTGGTGGACACCAAGTTGAACATGAGCCAGCAGCGTGCCCTTGCAGCAAAGAGGGGCAGCAGTATCCGGGACTGCTTTAGAACGAGCATTGCCAGCAGGTTAAGGTGGGGATGATCCTTCCCCTCTTCTTAGGACTGGTGAGACACATCTGGACTGCTGGGTCCAGTTCTGGGCTCCCCCGTACAACAGGGACATGGACATACCAGACCAAGTCCAGTGAAGGACCACAAAGATGATGAAGGGACTGGAGCATCTGTCCTACAAAGGAAGGCTGGGAGAGGTAGAACTGTTCAACCTGGAGAAGAAAAGACTCAGGAGGATCTTAAAAATATGTATAAATACCTGATGGGAGGGAATAAAGAAGATGGAGCCAGGCTTTTTTCAGTGGTTTTTTTTTCATCATTTTTCCTGTAATCTCATTCCTTTCCTCATTTTCACCTGTTTTCACTGTTTAGCCAAATCTTTTCAGTACTCCTTTTCCAACTGGGTTTCGTAAGTGATGTTTTCATGAAAAGTTTTTTCAAAAAAAAAATCTTTATGAAAAGCTTTTTCTATAAAACCTTTTCATTGGTAACATTTCCAGGGTTTGGCCGCTCATGTCTGCAAATTCTCACTTTGGCTTTCAAGGTACGCTTTCTGAGGACAGCGTACTGCTTACTGGAGGCTGACTTACAAAACCAAACACCAGGCTGTGTTTCTCTCCCCACTGTTTCCTCCTCATATAATTTTTCAAAAGCTGCCATAGGACTATGATGAGGATATAAGGGAGGAGGGAAACCTTTTCAAAAGGCTGCGAATTTAATTTTCTAGCCAAGTCCAGAACCTGGTCCCTTAAGGTACTTCTCCATGCAGAGGTGCTCAGGAGAGCTGGCAGGTGGCTCTGCGCTTTGGCTGAACTGCTGGCTTACACTTCGAAAGGGCACGCAGCACAACTGCTTCTGGCTAAATCGGATACGAAGGTGGAATTATCCAGTTTTCTAAGGACTCCGGGGGCATGAGGCGTGCAGTTACTTCCAGGGGAGCAAGTTATAAACTGTTTGTACTGCTCAGAGGCAGGACTTTAAAGAGATCTTTTTAAACATTAGTTCCATGTTAAAATCACAGCGTTATTGTTCCATTGATGTTTTCCCATCACACCTCCACCACCATTCCCTTTCCTGGGGCACACCACCACTGGCCTGTGCCAAAGCACAGCCAGGAGTGAGCTGTGAGCTGGGCTGGGCTGGGGGAAACAGGGTTTTGGAAATCTGGCATTGCGCTAGGACCAGCGGCAGTGGGGAAACCCAGGTGGAGATGGTGGATTTATTTGCCTGGGTGTGAGGGGAGAAGAGTGAGCCAAGCCAGCAGGAGCAAATCAGCACGTGGGTGTGGTGAGGGGTGATCTCTGTCTTCTGGGAGTTGAGCTTTATCCTCCTCTGTGCTTGGGAAAATCCACTGAAGACATGTTTGTGGGGTGTGCTCAAGCTGCTGCTGTGGTGTATGTTGGTGGTGGTGGCGGCGGCTGTCTGCTGGATGGGGAGAGGTAAGTGATCCTGTGCGTGGGGCAGATAGTCTGCACAGTCCCTGCAGCTTACACCTCCACAAGGGTTTGTTGTTCTTGGAAATAAGGCCAGATTTAGTCCTGTGTTCCAGCTGATATTTCATCTTTTCAGGTGTAAGGGGGAATTGCAATGATGCAGTTTTGTCTAAAATTAAAAGGTGCTTGATGGTATGGGTGGGAAATTTGAGTTGTTCTTCTGGAAACCCTGGAGAGAAATGAAGCTCACACAAGCGCTGTGGGGTTGGTCTGGCTCCCTTCCCTCTTTCCTTCTTTGAACCAAAGTTCTCTACTCTCTGGTAGGAGACAGTTATTGAAGGAAACTTTATTATGCTCACTTGTAGGCTTTCATAGGCTCACCATTAAACTGTATAACCAGCAACTGCAAAAAAATCCCACCTTGCATTGACCGAAGTGAGCATTGTATCTGGAGGAATAACCATTCTGATAGATTACTGTTTCTGTTGACTTAGAGTGTATGGAATAGAAACTGGGTTTTACATGCACAGGGTATATTGTAAAACACCTTACAGAATGTAAAAGTTTAAACGTGTATACTTACTTAAATGTCACAGGGGAAATCATAGTACTTAGAAAAAAGAGGAGTGGGGTTTTTTTAAAACATTGAGGTGTTTTCTCCAAAAGAAAAACCTCTCCTGGTTTCTATCAGACATTCTTTAATCGCATAAATCTAGTACTATGAGCTGTTTTTGAGGAGGGCAGGAGAAGTAAAAGACCAAGAAAATGCCTTTTTAATGTGTGATTCCTGGAGAACTTGGGATTCTTTTCAATACTCTGCGGCGAATGTCTGCTCCCTCTGCTGCCTCGTCCTAGAAATGGGGGGTCTGAGCCTCTGCAGATGAAGAGCCGACAGACAAGTGAAGACCCATAAATAACCCTTTAAAGCAAATCTGTAACATGCTGAGTGGGGTTTATTTTTACGTTTTGTTTTAACGGGCTGAGAACCCTGGTTTTCTTCACAGAACAGACAACAGTTTGGGTTCAGCATTTCTAGTTTGTGTGCTAAATGCCATATTAATATATGGGTGGCATGTGTCTATGGGATATTACCACGGAATTTTTCTGTTATATTAATTGAAACCAGTAAGTTGGAGCTAACAGCAGTTCCCCTACAAGTTGCTTACATTGCATTCAGCTCAAACCAGGTTGTTTTTACATTGGGTAGAGATGCTAAATTTTAAATCTTATCTCCACTCATCATAAGCATCTCAGAAAACCGATTGCTTTCTGAATGTTACCTTAAAAACAGAAGCAGCAAAGAGAACTGAATCGGTAACTCTGCTGCAGGTACCTCGTCAGGGTCAGGGAGGGTGGAGCTGGGAGGCAGCATTACGGCCAAGCCTGTTCCTAAGCTGCTTCTAGATTGCCCTTGGCCAGCACCAGAGGGTTTTTTCCAGTGCAGCCCAATGGTGTGACTGCAGCTGAACTCTGATGGACCGTCACGTGCCGTAACAGAAACGAGTTATGTGCGAGAGCACCCTGCAATTTGTGCTGTTCTGCTCAGCAGAGGAGAAATCTAAAATTTTGCTTGTTGGAAGACAAGAACGCAGACAAACAGCAGCCTCTACTGGGGAGAAACCTCCCATGCTTTGTGCAAATACTGTCCGTATCCGGGAGGCAGAAATCAGTTAATTGGAAAGACATTGATCTGGCAAAGGCTGTGGAAGTGCATGCAAGCTTCAGGCTTGGTGGTAAGCCAGAGGAGCTTGGGCTACGTCTCATGGTGCCCAAAGTAAGTGATGGAGGCAACGTTTCTCTAGGCTGGGGGTGAATGTGTGTATTCATGATCGTAAACTTCTGGGGCAAACTACTAAAGTGAACAGAATTGGCAGATCTGTAAGCTGTCCCTGCAACAACTTCACCAGATAGCTACGTGCTTCTGTAACGGGAACAGCTACGGCAGTGTACCACAGGTGACAGCGCAACTTAAATCTCCCACCTCTCTTCCCGACTCTCCTCTTCCTCTCAGAGGTGCTTCCTCCACCCCTCTGAGTTAGAGGCAATAGAGCCTACTGAAGACAGACAAGGGAAAAAATCAATTGTGCAGTGAGTAACTTAATCATGTCATGGAAAGAATGATTGCAAAGCTATTTGTGTCTTGAAGCAGTTGATCTGAGTTCTGCTCTTGTCAAGCATCATATTTGTCATGCTGTACAGTGCATTTAGAAGTACTAAAAAGTGCTGACTGCTGAAAGTAATGGAAATCCCCAATAGAGTCAAGCTGAAAAAAAAGAGCTGATGTATGTAAACAGCATGGGAAATATTTTAGTAGTTCCCAAAGTGGGGAAAAAGTTAATTTTCTTTTCCAATGTTTCTGGAGAATTTCCCCTGTCATCTGGCGCTTTCCAGCTCTAAACTAAACTTCAGTTTTGAAAATCAAACCCGCTTTCTTACATTTTCTTACCAGCTTATGTATATTAACCTTAATGCACTAGTACCCAAGCCCAGTTCTGTCTTGTATTACGAAGAGAAAAAGATAACATCTACTGAACTGTTATTAAAGGAATTTTGGGCACCTGCAGCATAGCTCTCGCAGAGTGAGGTTTGCCCTCATGGCCAGGCAAATGGGACATTTCTCAGCAAAGCCTCCCTCCTTACTGTTTTGGTACGTTGTGCAGCGTAGCAGGGAAGCAGCAGCCTAATTCCGGCAGCTCATGCTGCGGCAGACCTAAGGCATTCAAGATCCCAGCTGGTGACTCTGCCTCTTGCCCCATGGTCCCTGCCCCTTCAGAGCAGGGCAGGGAGAGGAAAGGTGAACCCAGTTCTCCTGGGCTTGCCTGGCCCAACCCTGTAAGATCAGATAGATGGGGGGCTGTGGGTGCTCAGTGCTTGCCTGCTGCTGACTGCCTAAAACTGCTGCAAAAGAAAACTGGGTCTAGTGGGGGTTTTTCCCCCCCGTCCTTTGGACTTGGAGAACAGCTGTTTGTTAGTCCCTTTGAGCCGGCCTTCCCTGTAAAAGGAGGCTGCTAACAGAGATGGTAACATCTGCACCTTTCAGCCTACCCTCATAGCTGACACCAGAAGCTGTCACCGTATGGTGTGGCACCTTCAGCTACAAAAGCTGCGTCAGCTGGGTCCTCGCCACTGATGCCAGAACAGAGTGAATTCCCTTAGATGTTTGCTTGTGTGATGTTTCGATGTGTTTCTTCTCAAACAAACTTCTTCCAGCAACAAATACATGTTGTTGATATACATTCAGGAGTCGGCCCATCACAATTTTCCCTTCCCTCCCCCCCCCACCCCAGTGCTGACAGATGTGCTGCGTCCTCTGGAGAGGTACTGCTTGGCACTGTTGAAATCCACCCCACTAAATGTGGATGTTCTTCCTCTAAAGTGCCTCCTGCAGCCATACCTTATAGCTTCACGCCATCTGGGTGCACTTTCCACCCCTCCACCGGTGTTAAGAGCATTGAACAGGGCTGGACCCGTGACCAGGGCTTTAGATTCACTTTCAGAGGAGGAAGGTCCCCGGTGTAACTGTCGCAGGTGAGACTCAGCCCCATTTAGGGCGTTTTCACTGCTGAAGACAAACCCCATCCTGAACTTCAGTTGAAGTGGAAAAGATCTATCTGGACATGTTTCAAGAGAGGAGCTGTCTGAAAGAGTGATACAAAAATATATGGGACTTATAATGTTAGTGATGATGTGAAAATGTGAGGGTAAAATACCAATTTTCCCTTTTCATCTATTGCTGCTTCCCAGCAGACATAGGGCTGCCAGCACCACAGAGAGACGCGCAGCCCTGCCTGCTTTCCCCAGAGCCGTGCCTCGGCACCGGGCTTGTCCTGCCTCAGCTGGCAACGACAGCAACAGCAGAGGTTTCGGGGTCTCAGACGCAAGTTCCTTCTGTCTGGCAGGAGCGAGCTGAACACGTGAAGGAGGGCAATAGTCCTGCCAGTGCTGGCAGACAAAGATTGACTTGGGCCCCTGGGAATCGTAAGATCGGCTCGCCAGTTGGGGAGGTTTTGTTTGAAATCACAAATGGGATGTTACTTTACAAGGTATAACCACTGTGGTCCCAGTTCTACTTGAGCTAAAAGTTATGAGTCTGTATACTTTCACAGGAATATCCTTTGGGTGCAGGGGGTTACACTTCTTTTTGGGGGCAATCCCTCATGTAAACAACGTATATTGTGAGGTATCCTGCGTTCACAAGGTGCTGCCAGGTGGATCTAGATGCGTACCTAGAGGCACACCTCTGAAATAAACATCTTTGTGCAGGGCAGCAAACAGCTTTTATGTAGAATGGATTCAACAGAGCCCCACAAAATCCTGAATGAGGCGTGCGCCGGGGGCTGGGTAGTGTGGCACTCCCCTCTTGCTTTCAGCTTAAACTGTGAAGAAAAAAGTGTCTCCCTCAAGCAGATGGCCTCGCGTTAGGACTGCAGCCTGTTCCTGCCTGAGCAGGAATCATGTCACTGCTTTCTTTGCCTAGGTAATTATTTTTTTTTAAATGGAAAAAAACAGGACATGAACACACCCAGGTATTTTTGAGTGCTTCAGCCATGTATGGGTCAAAATCACAGGTATGACCATACGAGAAGAGCATGCTGTCCGGTAACACTGACAGGAGCTCCCTTTGCGTCACTGTGGCTCAGGTCTCACAGCTGAAGGGCAATACATTAACTCAGATACCCGCACTCCTGTGGTTTTTTTTATTAGCTGACATTTCCCCCATATCTGTACGTACACAATGGAGTTTTTCTGATGATCTGTGTGAGGTAACTTCAAGCGGTACCTTCTAACTCTGTTACCTGTAAACATGTGTGAACACAGCAAAGTATTTTTCCTGGTCCTTCGTGGCTGGTGTCCAAACTGGGAGGTGGTGGCTCGGAGCGAGAATAATAAAACACATTCCTGTTGGCTGGCTGAGGGTAATATGGGGACTTGGGTTCTAGTGCAGCTACTGCTATGTATGAACTCAAGACCAAGTATCTTTATAGTTGTTCAAGTTATTTGTTTCAGGAAACTCTTTCTGTACAAAAGACTCTAAAATAGAAAAGCCCATATTGTAAGAAGTTAGAGGAACTGTTAGACCTCTGTACGTACAGCCAGCACTAGCTCTAATATGAAATGTACAGGCAAAATCTTCTCCCAGGCCTTAGAGGAAAAGGGCAATTGCCTACTGACCATTAATAACAGCAGCAGTGAAATTACGCAGTGATTTAAAATTAATTACAGTTATGAAGGAGGCACATGAGTAAGTCCCCTGGTGAAGGGTCGGGAGCACAAGTCTTATGAGGACCAGCTGAGGGAACTGGGGTTTAGTCTGGAGAAGAAGAGGCTCAGGGGGGACCTTATCACCCTCTAGAGCTACCTGAAAGGAGGTTGTAGCCAGGTGGGTGTTGGTCTCTTCTCCTAAGTATCAAGCAATAGGACAAGAGGAAATGGCCTCAAGTTGTGCCAGGGGAGGTTTAGATTGGATATCAGGAACAATTTTTTCACCGAAAGGGTTGTCAAGCACTGGGCCAGGCTGCCCAGGGAAGTGGTGGAGTCACCATCCCTGGAGGTATTTAAAAGACAGGTAGATGTGGTGCTTAGGGACATGGGTTAGTGGTGGACTTGGCAGTGCCAGGTTAACGGTTGGACTTCGTGATCTTAAGGTGTTTTCCAACTTAAACTATTTTATGATCTGAAAATTCACAAGGCAAATACCTTGCTATGCAATCTGGAGGAATAAAGCAGTGCACCACAAAGAGGTTTGGGGTACATTAACTACCCTGGGGCTCTGAACAAACCAAGTGACATCCAGAGAACAAAGTGCGAGAGCAGTGATTTCCAGGCCCCTGGTCTCCTTGCTGTATCGCTGCCGGTGCGGTTCACCAAGCCTGCTTTTACAGAAGGCATGAGCACTTTCTGGAAGCTGCTGAAGCTGCACTTAAGACATTTCAATCCTTTTCAGGGAAGCAGAGCCTTGTCCTCCGCGCTGACCTGTGACCTGGCTGCCGGGGCCTTGCTGAGAGCCAGTGAATAGGAGACAGGGATGAGATGGAGTAATTACGGTGGATGAATGGGGAAAATAAAGATGGACCTCTTTCTTCCTTTTATCTCAAATAGAGGAGCTAATTTAGGGAACCCTTCTGACAAAAGCTCACAGTGACCCAAATCCTTCCCCCTTTGACTCAGTGGGGACAAAACCAGTCTCCAAAGCCCCTCTGGACTAGGTTAGACAGACACTTAAGAGGCGCCGGGTGATGAGTGTGGGTGGATGCTGGCGGTGCCGGCACGGGCCTGGGAAGCTCTGGTGGGGGCTCTGGGTGACCCCAGGAGCCCCACAGCCCTCGGGACCTGCCAGCATCTCTCTGCAGCCAGAGAAAACCAATTGAAAGAGATTCTTGACCTTCTTTATTCTCCCACCAGCCCTCTCTTCTTGTATCCTGTCACTTCACTTTCTGTCTCGTGCTTTGTTGGTGGTAGTGCTCCAGGAAATGGATGATTTTCTTTTTATTTGGAGTGAGTATAGCATGTTCCTGTGTGACTCTCAGGGGCGACAAAGTTTTTCTGGTAACTATTCGTGGCTCTTAGCTGCAAGCTAATAAATATCTTGTGTTACTTAGGGGCTCAAGATTTGTGCCAATCAGCCTATTTTCTTCCATTACCTTCCCCGCTCCTGTTGTGTTTCCCTGTCCGGCTGTAGCTCCTCATATCCGTGTACCCATGTAAAAAGAGGCAGCTAGACTTTTTTTTCCTCTGGAAAACTTCACCTGGAAATCAGTCCTAATCCCTGATCTGTGGAAAGCACTGCCAGTGCTGCTGATTTGAGGAACTTCTCATGCTTGTAGAGGAAAAACATGTGTTTTTCAGAGATAGATCAGCCTATTGTCATTCCCAGCCCCAAAAACTTACCAGCTGCCAGAGTGCTCAGAAAATGTTTCTCTTACAGCCTTGTTGGAAGAACCCTGGGCCCAGCTCTGCTACCCTGCCTAGCTGAACAGCAGGAAACTGTGAGTAGACAAAATACAGGAGGTTTTATGCCATTACCTGTAGAGATATTGCTGTCTGGTCTAACAGTTGAAGGCGGGAACTGGAATTTCACCCCCTCCCTTGCTGCTTTCTTGGATCTGTGGATCAGTGGGGATTTCTAGGAATAGGTTTTTACTTTCCTCTTTGCAATGCATGGCCTTTATCCAGCTGGAACAGCAGTGAGCCCTGCTGCAGAGCACAGCACATGGAGGAAGGGTACTCTGTAGAGGTGGCTGCTGCTCAGTAGGACTGGCTTAAGGTGAAATACACCTTATTTAAGGTGAAATATTCTCTCAGCTGTGAGCAAGGATCAGTTATTGGTGCTAAAGTATGTGGCACAGGCTGGCACGTGATGCTGTGCTTACCTGTTTGGAAGCCACGCGTACTGGAGAAACTTTTGAAACAAAACTGGACGGTGCAGAGAAGCCACCTGCTGCTTTGGTGCTAAAAGCTCATGTGTTTTAAGCTGCCCTTCAGTGGCTCTGTAGCCCCAAACTGGAATCTGGCACAGCCGCTCTTACAAAAGATGCATCTTACAGATGCTCTTGTCTTAGGTGCTGTCACCAGAGCCTGAAGTCAGGAGGAGGTGCTGGTGGCTTCTCTGGGAAAGGAGAGAAACTTTCATGGGTTTGATACTCTCATGACCACAGCAGAGCTTCACACAGGAGATGATGGGGTCTGTTCTTTGTGCCAAGGTGGGTTAGGCTGGTCTGAGTTCAGCTATGGGCACCCTCCTGTAGGGCAGTAGTTGCACAGCACTGCAGGAGAAAGCCTGGGCAATGGTGTTCTGAGGGTTGGGAGCCACTCCAGTTAACGGTCTGCAAACACAGCTCAGAGGGAACACGTGCCCTTCATGGGGGATGTACTTGTTGTACGGGTCCAACACGTACATAGACGTCAAAGGTGCAAAATAAAACCTAGGCACGAGAAGGGCTCTAGGGAACAGCTACAGCACGTGCTCCAGGGCAGGCGTGCTGTCAGAAACGTTCCAGCACCCACAGAAACGGTTGAACAGATTACTGGGAAGTGGGGAAGGAAAATGCAAGTGGAGGTATTTGTGATACAGGGAGCGGTTGTCCTGGACCTGAGCTGTTGAGAGAAACAGCAGGACGTGTTCTGCTTCCTACGTACTGCTGTCTGGCGTGGGATTAGGCTGAACCCATGGGGCCGGCCTCGGGGGAAAAACATTTTCAGCCCTAAGTGCCCATGTCGTGTCATCCCACAGAACAGTGAGGTTTGTCTGGTAAGAGTGTACCTGACGTTCCTAACATCGTTTCTAGCTTGCTGCGTGCTGTTTTCTCAATGTGTGATAAATTCTATTTCAATTTTTTGTGCCTGCTTCTTGCTCATTTAGGTATTTTTGTTGTTTCATCCAACACTGCAATGCTGAGAAATGTGAGGGGCGGGGGGGGAGTGGCACAGCCACGCTGGTGGGAAGGAGAATCTCAGCCCCTCCCATATTCATCAGCCAGAACCTTTGCTGCTCGGGAAGCTGTACCTGCCCTCAGCAAAGTCCCTGCAGTCTGACTGTCCTGTCCGGAGGTCTCAGGGAACCAGGGAGAAATACCTCAGGGAGATGGTCTGAACACTCCTCCTGACACACGTGCTCTCTTTGGCTTGTGAACGTGTATGTCAGTCGCTTCCGTAGACACTGCTGCGGCGAGTGGCACTCTGGCGTTGCTGAGAATGACGAAGAGCTCAGCTGAAATGGCTTGAGGGGAGCAAGGCTGTAGTTCTCCGTACAGGGGCCAGCTGAGGGCCATCACTTATTCATGAGTCATTGGGAGAAGTACCCCCAGTCCGTGCCCTGGAAAGGAAGCATTACTGCAGCGGGTGGAAGGGGAGCTGAGCCTATTGCTGCTCCTTGAAAGCCCCTCGCAGGCTGTCCCTGAGCTCCAGGAGCTGCCAGTAATCCTGTTTTTTCCAGATCTTTTCTTTGGTCAGAAGGGCTGGAAAGCCTTACCGTCTTTTTTTTCCTCTTTAAATAACCTGGTGCTGGAAAGTAACGTCTGTTCCTGAAGTTCTTTAATTCCCCTTGGCTTTCCCTTTTTTAAACACTGATCCCAGGGCTCAGGGGTGCTGGGATGGTGCTTGCACCTGCCCCGTTCCCCTCCTGCGCTGCAGCTGCCGAGCAGAGGGTCTCTGCGAGGGACACCTCCGCTCCTCTCTGCGCCGCTTTGTGCCACACAACTGCTCTTCAGAAACTCTCGGCCTGGAAACTCCACAGGAGTTACGGTTCAGCAGGCTTGACTGTGACTTTTTGTCACAGCTGTCAGTGTAGGTCAAGGAGGGATGAAAGAAACGGGGGCTGGATGGAAAGCAACTTGCTGCGCTTCGAGCCCCCGCCTTGCTGTGTTGCCTTGGGGGCGAAGGAGCATTTCTGCTTTCTTTCATAGGCAGCTTCCAAATTTAACTTATTTTAAGTTACTCCAGTAACTTCCAGCCACTATTTCCCCAAATACCTAGTTAGTCTGATTGCCTTGAATATTTTGGATGCTCCAACTAAAGTTTGTTTTGTTTGGATTTCTTTCTTGGGTTTGTTTTGTGGTGTTTTTTTTTTTAGCTAATTGCTTTAAAGATCCTAGGGTGTGATAATTCAGCACATCTCTAAAAAGGAAAGAAGACAAAAGAACTAGTTTTCTAGATTATTAAGGACCAGGAGTGCGGCAGTGCAACCACCCACCATATAAATCTGTGTAGTAATATGTTTTGGGCCATGCAGCCTTGGAACCATGGTCTGCCTGACCAAAGACAGGAGCCTGGTTTTGAAGCAAGAGCTGGGTACGCTATTCCAGCATCAAAGTTGAAGGACTCTGGGATAGGAGAGTAGCAAGTTTCTCAAAATTATGATAAAGTATCATCTGAAATGCAAAACTGTTTCCCACCACCCCCCCCTTTTTTTTTTTTCTTACTGGTGCACAAAGGGACTTTTTAGTCTAGTGGCCAAAGAGCTGGAGGTGGAGACCACAGGAACTGGGCATGAGGCACTACTTATTAGCAGCAGGTGATTAAAACAAGCTGCCATGGAGCTGAACATCTTTTTTTAAAAAAAAAAAAACAAAACACCAAACAAAACAACCCCAAACTTTTCCTGAAGAGCATTCAGGCCTGATCTGAAACCCAGCTGGCAAATATGCTTAAAGCAGCCAAGCTCCAGTTAAAGCCGAGCGTTAAAATTCAATACAACAGTAACTGCTCCGAATTTACTAGCCCGTGCCATGCAGCAGGTCAAACTAGATAAACAACTGGGCCTTGCTGGCCTTGGATTTTGGATTATTTGGGAAAAAAAATGGGTTGTAAGCAGCTAAAGCTGGATGGATACCTAAGCTCGGTGCTCGTTGCGCCTTTCAGCCTAGTCCTCCTTCTCCTGACTGGTAAAACGGGAGTCATGACACCAGTTCGTCTGTGGTGGTTTATGAACTGTTTGGCTGCTCCAGCCCTGAATATGCCGGCTAAGTGCTGGGCAGCAAATAACACCCGGGGCCAAATATCGAGCGGCCAGGAAAGAAAAATCGACCAGCTGCGTGTTAACGGAACGTCAGCAGCCTGCAAACGTGCCTGGTAGCCCCAGTGGCTACGGCTCCCCAGTCATGCGGTGGGCAAGGCCTGCAAAAAACAATAACGGGTGCAGAGTGACCCGCTCTCGAGGGGATCAGTTGTCCTGGAGGTCAACAGCACTGCAGGCAGCAGACACCACTGGGCACAGCAGAGCCTGTGGCTGAAAAAAGGTCAATTTAATTAATCGGGGCATCACTTAAATTACACTAATAAACAGGAGCAGGACAGCCATAAAATTAATTCCCACCTCTCCACCACAGAGTCTCTTCCTCTGCAAGTATACAGGAGAGCGTTACGTGTGTAAGCGACTTGAAAACACATGAAATTATTTGCATCTGGAATATTTTTATTACCAGGGAAAAGATGGCTGGTGTGGAGGGAAGGAGATAGGTGTGGAGCATTTCGTGAGTTAAGAGTAATTTTGAAATGACAGCTCCTGGTCCCAGCAGATTGCTGGGAAAAAAACCCAACTCTTTGAAAAAAGGCAAAATTGGTTTCGGCACGGAGGGTTACAGGAAGACCGGGAGCAGCCTGGGAGCGTGCGTCCCGAGAGCTACAGAACAGGGAAGCAAATGAAAATGCTGCTTTTACCATTTTATGAAAGGGCTGCTGGGATTTTGATGTAACTCTGTTGACTGATCAGGGAGATTCAGTCCAAGAATTTTTTCTCGTTGGCATGAACTGATGATGTTGTTACCACCACAGGACAGTTGCTGCTTCTCTGCGAGATCAGGAAGGGNAGGTGCTTCTGATGAGCTTTGCCTGGTGCCCAAGACATGACTTCCTGCCTCTAACATGCAGGTAGTAGTTCTTTAGTGTCTGGGGGGGGAGCTGCTGGAAGGATGAAGCCCACTGACCTCTAGACCCTCTGGGAGGGAGGCACGCATGGATCAGGTACTAGATGGGAAGAATTAGGTGTTGCTGCTCTTCCTGCCACTTTGGTTTCAGCCACTACTAGGCACTGCTGGCGGGGAAGTTTCTCCATTTTACTTCTTCCAAGGGTTTCTTGCATCTGTGCGTGTCCAGAGCTGCTCACGGTTCCCTGGAGCTGCTCACAGCTCCCCGACGTGGCTTGCGCCTGCCTGTGCCACCTTGCAGAGTGGTGCAGAAGTTAGATGGTGGCATGGCAAGGGTGTCTCCCTCCCACTCCCCAAAACACTGGGGTCAGGCAGGCCAGCAGCATGTGTAACAACATGGTGTGAACCGTGTTCTTCAAGAACACGCTCCTAAGATGCTTTAAAGAAAGCCTTGCTCCCCACAACTGATCCAGAAGTAGGACGTGTGGGAGATCTTAGCCAAGGGGATTCAGAGTTGCCTCTTCCCCTTTCCAGGAAAGTGATGAAACCTCTTGGTTACAGGCTGGGAGTGTGGCAGGGACAGGACTGGGTTGGTGGGGCACATGTTGAGGGGACGCGTTTCAACTCACTCTTTTCTGAGGCTGTGAATTAGAGAGGTGGTGGGGAGTACATGAAGTTTAATGTGACTGGAAGAACAAATGATGGAGTGAGTAGATGGTAACCCTTTATGCAAGTATTTGTACACATAGAAAACCACCTTTTCTGCCTTGCAGGAATCATAAAATTTTGCTATTAATTGCCCTGTATTGGCACAGAGGCACTGGAGCGAGCACATACAAGCCCTCAAGCATGAGCTAACGGTATCCAATTCGCTAACACACTTTATGTAATTTAGAGCGGGAATTTCCAGGTAATGGTAGACGACAGCACTTCTGTTTCTAAAAAAGAAACAACTCTTCAAATCGTTTTAAATGAGCACGTAATAGAGATGTACGAGCTTACAGATTATGGTAGAAGTAATAAAGATGGAATGAGACTTAAATATCAAAAGCTTTTCGTCCCAGAGAATAACCCAAATGCCTGATAACTTTAATGACCAGCGTATTCTCAGAGACCAAGTACTGACAGCTATAACCTTGCAGTTTCATTTTGATAGCTGAATAGGGTTTGGGCTGCAATTTCAGCAGCACTGCTAGTATGATCCAGGTATGCATTAATCATTTATTTCTTCCTCCCCCCAACAACAGCTTATATAACTAAAATTACCTTTTCTGAAGATAACAGCCTAAAACTGTGTGAAAAAAGTGAAACATAGGTGCATACGACAAGCACACACACCCCCCCAGTGACTGTGCGGTGCTTTTTTATCATGCAAGTAAAGAAAATCTCAAAGGCCCCCTGTAAATGCCAACGTTATATGTTTTATTTTTAATCAAGTAATTTTTTTAAACCTCACAATATCCATGACTGACAGGAAAAAAAGACATTAGGCATGAAATGAGAATATAAAATACATGATATGTAGAAAGGCAATCAGTGCTTTAGTCCCTCAAGACAGTAAACAGGTGAAATGACCTTCAAAACTTCAACTGTCTTTTTTTTAAAAACATAAAATTCAAGTGATTTTTATTTCACCTTGTAAACAACATACAAGTCAAAATGGACAATGAGGTAATCTATACTACAGAAGATAATTTAAAAACACTAGATAAGACACAGTATTAAAGACATATAGAAATCAGTGTTCACTTTGGTCTCTAGTATGGTTATTGTTATTATTACCACAAGCAACACATACTAGTTTAAGCCAGTCTGGTGATGTCTGTCAGCCAGTTGTTGCTTAACTTAGTAATCCAAGAGGTAGTCAAAACCATTATCCGTTGTAAAGATGGTTGCTCTTTCATTTGGGTTCAATGACAATGGTAGCAAATACCTTGGTACTTTTCAACATTCTCATAAAAACACTCCCGAAGCTGCTAAGATACAGCTCTGGGTTCGTATTAAAAAAAAACAAAAAACACCAAAACAAAATAAGAAAGCTTGTGTTCATAGATCAGCCTCTTGTTATCAGTCAACAGTTGTAACGGGGGTAACACAACCAACAGGTCTTAAGGAAGAGGCTGTTGATATACTTAGCAAAATAAGATTGATGCATTTCACAAGGCTCTGCTTGTTTCTAAAACAATACTCAAATCTCATTAAGACTTCTAGAAAATTAAAATCAGTGCATCTGCACATGTACATATCTTCCCAATTACTTTTATATCTAGCACAGGGGAATACATATATATTTTTTTTATGATAAACATTTCTTACAGATAAATTAATTAAATTAAATTTAAGACTCGATGAGATTTCCCATGTTCTTTTATAATTCTTCTTACAAAGAATGTTACAAGATCTATAAACACTTTTCTGGGGCTCTATTCACAAAACTAAGTATGACTAAGCAGGAACTCCAGGATAGCACTGGTGGAGAGTAAAACTGGGCTGAAAGAGGTGGCCTACAAAGGGAAGAGGCAGGATCCAAATGCGGTGTTTGGCACTCCCTGAAAGCTGGCCAAGAGCAAAATATCGCAAAAGGTATTACAGCGCCCGATTTACTATCAACTGCAGCAACAAAGTTATTTGGCTCTGCCTCCAAATAGAAGCCTTCCTCATGGCCTAACTTTTGTGGCATGTAAATAAATACCATGACCTCTCCTTGGTGGAAGAGTGAAAAAAAAAACCCCAAACTTCACCATGTCCCTTATGATTAAATCAAGTATTCTGGGCTGGGGGAATGGGAGGGAGAGGTATTGTTGTTCCAGGTTTAACCTTATTGCCAGTATTGTTAGGAGCAAACCACATCTCTCTGAGCAGATATTTGAACTATTCCTACTCAAATGAGCTTTATTGTGAAGCATTCTGGCAAGGACAGGCTGGTGAATAGGGGAAATCTAGGCTGAGCCAATGCTGCAGAATATTAATTTTCTCCTTAGACACGACGGAAGAATCCTGAACTCAATCTGTGCCTTTTTCTTTAAAGGGTTCTTTGCTTATTTGGGGCAGCCTATTGAAGGGGTATAACTAGATTTTTTCCTACTGCAGCCCAGCGCTAAGTAGTTACCTGCCGCAGCCTGTGCTGCTGTATGTTTAACTTAGGCGTGTACATTTCTGTCTCTTCTGGAGATGCATTTATTTTCATGAACAGTGCCCATAATCCTTTAGACAGAAAAATAAAAACTCTCAAAGAAATGTTTGGAAATGTCTCATAATTTCAAATGGATGCTTCATCTTAAACAAGTATTTGCCATAATGTATATGCAGTGGTGAACTATCAGTTACATATTTAGTACAGATAAAAAGTATGTACCATAGATCAACAGCCACCTTTAAGGCTAGAGCAGCGTAAAGGTGTGTTTATGCAGTAAATATGAGGTAGCATTTTGCTGTAAACAGAGTAATAATTTTATTGTCACCTATGTAAACAAAGTGGACTTGATGCTTTTGTGTTTTTATTCTTCCCCCTCCACCCCCCGTTCCCCATCCCTCCCCTCCTAGAAAAGCTAAGCACCAGTAACTCCGACTGGAAGTCAGCGGGAGCTGTGGTTGCTCAGTGTCTCTGAAAACTCAGACCCTGTGAATGTAAAGACACAAATGCTCACGTAAGTGACCGGTACAGAATACCACTTCATCATTTCACAGGACTTATAATACAAAATGCCAAGATCTGATTATCAGAAATGTAGGTCTATGTCAACTCAGAGGTAGTTACTAATATCAGTACATAATACTTATATAGAGATAAAAAGGTCTAAGACTATTTGGTTTGTTCCGAGTAAGCAGGTCTGTAGACTATTCTGTAAAGAAAAAACAACATTACATGGTATATTCCCTGAGCAAAGTTCTTTGTCCTGAGTATGTTATGTAATAGTGATAACATTCTAATATATAAAAATAAAACCTTAAGCTTTCAACAATAAGATAGGGTTTGGTATGTGCTCTTAGCAGTTCAGTCTGACTTTGGTGTGCACAGTGATTTCAAACAGCACCAATTAAAACCTGCATGTTGATAATATTTCCTTATCTCAGCTCTGAACTTCTTACATATAAACAGGGAATGACCAGTTTTCAAATCCACAATCGCCTATTTCTATAAGGAACTTTGGTTTAAATTTTCAAAGTGACCTAAGTTTTGCATCTTTGCTGTTTAACCTGGTTTTTACACCGGCTAGAAGGTTAAGTAAGCAGTGCCACTTTGATTTGTCTACATAATTTAAATAAGTTTACTATCCTTGCGTAAGGCAAGGAAGTTCTTCTCTACAGATCTATCACATTCAATATCGTCAAAGGTAAGCTTTGCATTAGCATACTGAGAACTTCAGTATAAACCATCGAGAGTCTCACAAACACTGGCAAGGAATTCACATAAAATAATTTTCTTGACGTTGTGCCCTTCGCTGAGGCGTTCAATTACTACCTGTTTACTGAAGCAGCAGCAGCAGCAACAGTAAAAGTCTCATCTGGCAGGACAAGCGGGAAGGGGAAGGCCACGTAATGAGTCAGCTGCATACCTGCTGTAACTACCGGCTGCAAAAGAGTTACCACAGGTAGGACTTCGGCTCGCTGCAGCCTTTCATGCAGGCCGTTTCTTTAGTTTGATTATCCGAGCTTAAACCTACCTGACTCCTTCAAGCTTTAACAGCCTGTGTTTATTGCCGATGTTAAGGATTATACAGGTTTCTCTAATTAACTTACATCCGCAATGGGATTTGTCAAAGTACGTTATCTTACGTATGACTTGGTAATTCAGAAGTTACAAATGAAAAGCGACTTGAAGTTTTGATAGGCTCCACCTCTGTTAACCCCGAGCAAGGGCTGCAGCCCAGGGAGTCTCACTCTGAGGCCACCGATCTTTCTCCTCTTTAATGCAGAAGTGTGTGGTCCCAGCATGCTCTGGACCAAGGCTGGTCAGCAACAGCCTCCTGTTTGCAAGAAGCAGATGATGGCCAGGGCTTCTGGCAAATTTGCAGGTCCCTTCACCGGGGCTTGCCTGCAGCAGACATCTGTCCTTCTTGCCTGTACACATGCTGTATCATCAGCAAGGGAGGCTGGCAGAGCAACCCCAAGTACCCATCTACCTTTCTTCTTAAGAATCTACTTATCAACAGGATCCCATCAGCTTTGCATTTTGTTTTCTTTAAAACCAGAACAGACAACAACAAAAATCCCTAGGGAGTTCTCTCCATGGCATTTCAACAGAAAACAAAGGGGAAGTCCCTTCAAATTGAGGGCCACTATTTGGGACCAAGAGAAGTTGCTGCTGCTGCTGCTATGACTGCCATCACAGTCCCCTAAACAATCATAGAATACAAAGGGTTAAACAGGATGGTATCCTGATACCACTCAAAAGGGTCTGTTTGGTAACAACTTATACATTCTCCCCTATACAACAGTCATCTAAATTACAGTTACAACCGTATTAATTTAACAAAACATTTTGAGAAACCAGCACAGAAACTACACATTCATTGTCTTTTCTGGAGCTTTAAACTCCTCACCAACAAAGGATGGTGGCAACGAGAGCCATGTTGAGCCACAACACTGCCCTGCACGGGGAGGGGTTTTGATACTTTGTGGAGATGAGAAAGAAAATAACTCAAATTGATGGCATGGGGGATGTCTTAGTAAATCTTTAGTACCATATGGCAGCTTTAAATTATGAAAATATCCTTTGGTTCACAAGAGAAGTAAAAGTCTTGATTTCAGTTCTGTGTAGGGTTTTTCAGGTTTGGTTTGGTTTTGAGTGACATTTCTTGCGTTTTCTTGATTGTTTGGTGGGTGTTTTTTGAACATGTTTGGTAATAGCTTCTAGGAATGAGTTCAGGAACATCTGCGGATACTGTGCCTATTACTTCACAGTAATGTCTTATGGGAGCTAGAGAGTGGTCTGATGGAAAAAATATATATTTATAGATATGTACACATACACACACGCGCGTGCACACACATACACACACATACAGAAGGTAAAATGTAATGCACCCTGCTCAAATGTGTTTTGCTTGGAGTGATTTGTCTATCAAAGAAAAAAAAATTCACAGTTCCTCAACAGTAGTTAAAATTCCAGATCAGCTACTGATAATGAAATTATTTCCCCTGTACTTGCATGAGGTAGACATCCCAAGAGGATAAAGAAAATGGAAAGTTATGACAAATGCTTTAAGTTTTTTTCCTTTTCTGAACCGAAGGCCCCTTTCTGCTCGGTTCTTCGGGTGACGCAGACAACTTACTCGACGAAGCTTCCTGTGGTGACCTGCCCGAGCGCTCCGAGATCTCTGACCTGCCCTCCTGAGAGTAAGATGGAGACGAGTAGCCGTGCATTCCTCCCCCTTCTCTCGGGAAAGCAGAAGTGGAAGGCTGCGGTTCAGCTTCGTGTCTTCCCTGAGAACTAGTGGGCTGCTGTGAGACAGTTTTATGGGGGCAGTTAGCCACCATGTGCATGATGCTCTGACAGTAATGGCACTTCTTTGGCTGCGGAGGTAGACTACATTCTTTAGCGTGGTGGTCGAGGCCACCACAGTTGTAGCATCTAAAAAACAAAGAGACAGGTAGTTATAAAACGCAGTGTCATTTTCTGTGCCAGGTAAGCTCAGCGTGAGCATGCGCAAGGTCTGCTGGTGAAATGGCGAGGTTTCTGCAGTCATATCTGTATTGGGTTTGTGTGGCAAGGTTTTGGTAATGGGAGGGCTACAGGGCTGGCTTCTGTGAGAAGCATCTTGGAGTTGGCTGGTGGTGTCTCTATCGGACACATGGGAAGTTTCTAGCAGCTTCAGAGAAGCCAGCCCTGTAGCCACTCGCCCCCCCCCAACCTTGCCATAACCCAGTACAGTATCCCAAAGTCTCAGGTAGAGGTACATTTGAGTTTTGCTTTCTAAGCCACTTGGAAGGTGCCCCTTTGTCGCACCGGTGCCAGAAAGGCCTTGTGCCTGGGACGGGGAACCTTTTACCGGGGGTCCCAGCCTGCCAGCCCGGCTCTCCCCTCAGGGCCGCCGCCGGGGCGCGGCCACCGCCTCACGGGCAGAGCCCCGGCCCCGGCCCCACTAGAGGGCACCAGATATTCAAGCATCCCGCCGCGGCGAACATCTCTATTTACCCAGGTATTTATAGCATTAAACGCCTCCGAGTACTGGTGTTTCAACGCCTGACGGGACCAGCACCGCAGAGCGGGGCGAGGAGAGCAGAGGAGACATCGCCAGAGCCGGCCTCCTGGCCCTGAGGCAGCTTCACTCTGTGTGCGGCCAGCGCTGGGTCGGGGCCATAACCGTGCACAGAGGAGATACCCAGTCTCTGACATAACCCTGGTCCTAATGGCCACGCTGCTGTCGGCCAGGGAAACCCCCGCTTACCCAAATGTGAGGAGGGATGCCCTGTCACTAGCCAGGCTCTCACCCAGGGCCCGGCCCCTTGCCTCCTTCAGCCCGCAGCCAAAGCACGGGGAGCAGGGCTGAGGGCCAAGCTTTTACAATGCTTATGTTACAGAGTGTTCCTAACGGCACTCATGCTTTTGATATAAAAGAAAATCAAGCAAGCCCTGGCAAGAGTCATAAAACAGGGTTGGTTGGTTGTTTCCTCCTGAAATTCCCAAACAGTGTGCAAGTGGCGGTGACCCAGGGTGTCATCTTCAAAAGCACACGGCTGCCCAGGAGCCGATGGACCCTTCCCCATGACGCACAGACAAGGCTTTCTCCCCAGCTCTCAAAAATGGCTAAAATCCACTAAAATACTCTTCTGTTGACCTTCTTTGGCAGGTAAGTCCTGAAGAAATCTACCACACCTCCTTACCGAATCCTCTCGCTTTGTAACAGACACCAGGACCGCCAGTCCTTGGATCGCACTATTCCGGCACGAGATACAAAGAAATAATTACACGCCTTCAGTACGGTGACCCTATACCAGTCATGTTCACCACTGAGCTGTCTAGTCTAGCTATTTTTCTATGGTTTCTCTCTGTTTTATAAAACTTGCACTGAATGCATAGACATTTAATTTACTATATAATCTAACACACTACTGGAGAGAACTAAACCAAGGATTTTTTTTTCCTTTCTTTTAACTATTAACTAATTTCAAACACAGCTCCACAAATAGGTAGCCCTGGTGAAGTCAACTGAAGGATTAAAGATGACTGTAAATACAAAATAGCACAACATGTTCTGGCTTGAACCCACGTGAAAATATTTTACATTTTCAGATTCCTGGAAAGCAACAAGGCCCTGTTTCACCTAGTATTTAGTCTATACTTAGACTAGTATTTTAGACACTACTAGTCTACACAAAACCAAGAAGTTTAGTCCATGCAAAGCTGCATGTACAGTTTGAGTCTCACCTACAGAATTTCCTTTCCAAAGAGATGCTATTGATAAAATCAGCACACTTTTAAAGACTGCAAAATGGCTGTTAAGATTTGCAAATTCACTGTAAGAAAAAATCTCTCAGCACCTCCCCCTTCATATCTCTTCTTCAATATTAGTAAGATACTAACCACATATTTATTTCAACAGACAAATGGGAAAACAGCATAATTTGCCCATAGCACACTGTCATGTCCTACAAGACTGACCTATAATTTAGAGAAGTTAAATGATGAACAGAACTTCATTACCCTTTCGCAAAACATTGTAATTAAATTGTCATATCTTCCCTAAAAATTAGTAAGAAACACGGAACTAAACCCATTATACTGAACTCTGCACTTCTATGACAACGGCAATAACATATTTTAGGTGAACTGGTTCCATTTTTATGTCACCACTGCACTGAATTTTTGTGATTTTTCAGAATTTGAAGATTATGCTTACACTAGTTTATCCGCATATACTACAGAATAACACATGAAGAGACACAGAATATAAAGCTTCCCTTGAATCAAGAAGAAAATAACATGTACAAGCCCCACTGGCATTTAGTATTGATTTCCCGAGCAAGGACATACTAAATATGTTGCAAAATACAAACATCCTGATCTAAGACCAGAACATTGAGCTTTTCCCTCCCATAATTTTTAAAAAAAAAAAAGTTTTAAGTTATTAAACAATGTCCATCTGACTACTTTTTCCCAAATCATTGCAGATATTTTCAAATTAATAATCCCCACTTAAGAGCAGCCTTCAGTCCTCTTAACTGGCATTCAGCTACGCTGCCCTGACAAGCTTTCTAAACACCTTCTGGATAAAATAATAAGGAATTAACACTCACAGCTAGAAAAGCAAAACAACTGCAACAACAAAAACCCTCAAGTGTTTTTTTACTTTCACCCCCTCCAATAAATACATCTAACAATCCACAAATGTGGTATTTATTATAGTTTACGTTATAATAATAATAAACGTCATTCTTTAATATCTTCTTCGTTGGTGTCTAGCAGCGCACTTGTTCCTGGGCTATGTATAGTATAATGCAGTATAACATGGGAGCGTGCTGACATTCTAAAAATTGTGCATTTTATCTTAATTCGGAATACAGAATTTTGCAGCTGTAAAAGTATTTGCACTTGCTTCCTTCCCTTAATACCACATGTATTTAGAGTGGTTTAAAAAAGAAAAATGTTTGAAAACAGGTTAAAGGGCCTCAGTAGCAGAGTAGGCGGTAGCCACGGACAAATCAATTTAATCAGTCACTATGGTATGTACTGTGTTATCCAATTCAGTGAACCATTTCACCCCACCAATTGACCAAGAACCTGCCGTCAGGGCCCCTGCTTCCACTCAAGAGGCCTCCATCACCTTTTGCATATATGTTTATCAATACATCTGACTTGCAAAATATTGTAATATCTGCATTTATTCAAATCGCTGCTAAAATGTCACCACAAAAGAAAACTATCAGAAGCAGTTGTGATTAAACTATAATTTGCCTTTTCAGGACTTTTTTTTTGTTACCAACCAGCTCAAGCATCTCGCTGAAGTGTCGCATTAGAATATATATGTGCTGGCTGGGGTGTGCCTGGACTTAAACAGGAGGGTGGTATTTATTCAGTTCTTTGAACTATTTATTCATTCCTTGTCAATCACTCTTACCAGGAGAACAGATCACACCCCGCTCTGAAATGCCTTCCCTCTCAAGGGATTTACACCAAAATGGAAATGGTCAGCCACCTCAGAGCTCACAAATGAGATACCACATGGCATCACCCGTGCGCATTAAGGTATGGCATTAACCCTTTTGTCCAAAACGCTTCAACTCTTTGCTCCTCTCTGCTGTATATACTCACGTTACAACATAATGAAACCTGATAGCGTGTGATATGCGTGCTCAAGCTTACAGATCTACATCTCTATATATGTACATACATATAACAATAAACAAGCTAAGCTGGCTCCTGCTAAGAAAATTAGGAAATTCTCATTTAAGTATGTTCTCAGAAACTCTAGCTTAGTACAACCACACCAAGTATTTCTTCATTTCAGAAGCATCATGGAAATAATGTACATTAGCTTAAACACAACCTAAAAATTTATACGCAAACTGCGTCAGGAGATGAACAAACCACAAAAAGCCTTTAAAAGTGCAATTATAGAAGTAATCCTTACAAACACGCAACAGCAAGAAGGATTTGTTAAAACTGGACTATCTTTCTCACAGTATGCTCCCATGATTTACTAGGTAGCTTCAGGCTCAAAAAATAATGCAACTGAGTAAATAAAGAGATAGCAATTATCCTAACGCGGAATCCTTTCTTCACTACAGCACTGACAGGAAGGTGAATCAGGGTGAGTTTTTGATGTAAAAAAGATGAACATTTTAATAAAGAAACACCTTGAAGAACTTGTCTAGCACTGTATTTCAATATTCTCAGGAAAACAGAACATTAATACCTACTAAGAAAGAAGAGAGCATTACAGCAAGGTTAAAACCACTTCTAAATTCTCCTTCACTACGGATTTGTGCTTGCACAAAGGAAACATGAACAAGTGAAAAGCATACATAAACTACATTGTATTAATTGCAATAAGCTGATGACTGAAACTCATTAAAGTACTCAATTTCACAACCAAATGCATGCAAAATAAAATACTCTCTAGTGTTCAGCTTTTCTCCTCGTCCCAGCAGTGAAGTCCTGCTTAGCCCTATCCCTTTTAAAATGACAATACTCCTGCTTCCCCACAATAACAGCTCAGCAGAGCTAAGCAGTAAGGAGGGTAAATACAACTGCTTGCTTCTTCATGCTGCTTTATAATATGATTTAGATGATAATCCAATACATATGACAAGTAGAGAATCATTTGTGTGGCTCCACTCTATTATCTGTTGAGAGAAAAAGCTTTAAAATTACCCTGATGACTGACTTTTTCGTGGGGGCGGGGGGTTAACATCGAACAGGAATAGCAGAGGGAAGAAAGAGGAAGACTAAAATAATTCACCAGGATACTCCCTATACCAACTCCTCTCTTGTTTTTCCTTTTTGAATGCTATCAGACAACAAAAAACTGCATCTTGGCTAACAATGCTCCACCTAACAATGTAAACGCTTTGAAAAATGGCATGGTATTCTAACAGCATGTGCAAGTGAGATGTTTTTTACAATACACTGAATCCCAACCAGACAGTTAAAGCATAATGGAAATGTTTAAAATTGTACCTAAATGTGCTGTCTTTTTTAGTAATTACTTTTACAACATACCTAAACATACCTGTTCTTGCAGACAGAACATGCAGCAGATCACTTCAACTACCCTATTCTGCTATAAAGGGAGAATAAACTACCCATGATCTAACAGAAATATGGCTCTTAGGCAAAACTAAGGTGTTTTACTCTGCTAGGGCTTCAGCATCTGTCCTGAAAACCAGGCTGTGGGGCAGTGCAGGGGGACGCTTCTGGCTGGGAGATGTGAACGCTTAGAAAAGCTCGAGGAGGGTTGTGTTTCCTCAGGCAGCACCTGGGACAAGTGACAAACACCTCCGACACCTTCGCAGTTCTGAAAGAGGCTTCTGGTCTGTCAAGGATCTACTAATTTCAAATTTGTCTTTGAGATAAATACAAGTATATTTTAATGGATTACTTAAATATTCCAGGAATCAAATCCTGGATATCAAATCTGTCACAGAAGCACTCCAAAGACTGACAGGCTCACAGGTGACTGCTGCTTAACAGGCACCTCTTGTCTGTTACTGTATTGTAAAAGGACTAATCACTTAATACAGACATAATATGAAAAACCTTGCTGAGAAGCCTACACATAAAACTGGAAAGAAAGGTTTGAGTATTTTCTGAAACAGAGCATTACCCTTATGCCTTAAAACGAACAGCACATGCAGACCTCATCCTTTTAGAGCAAGAAATGCTGAAACTAAATATGAGGCTGCAGTCGCTGCAACTCAAAAATAGGCAGCAGCAACTCTCCCTGGAAAATTAAAAAAAAAGTTTGGTCAGCTGCCAGGGCAACAAGCTGCAGGAGCAGGAAGAGCAGAGGATGAGGAGGAGCAGGAGCGCATGGCAGGGGAGGAGCGGGAGGCAGTGGGGACCCCCCAGGCATCCCAGCAGCTGCCGGCAGCTCCGTGCTGGGCACCAGCTCCTCTGGCATTTCACTCCTTCCTCTGCTGCTCTTACAGGGGATTCCCTTGCAGGCATTGTTTTGGGAGATTTCTCCCCCCACACCCCTCTTCCTGAACCTTTCAAGCAGCATTAAATCCCAGGAGAAATAAAGCCAGCCTGTTTTTTTAAAAAAATCACGGGGCGCAGGAGGGAGCCCTGCCGCAGTGCATGGCCATGCTCCCTCGCTGCCGAGCTCTGCCCCGCAGCTGCCCTGGCTCCCCGCACCCCGCGGGGAATTAACCCGCAGAAACGTGGCCTGGCTTTTTGTTTTTAAAGGACGAAAACCCACCGGTGAGTCAACGAGACATGCACAAGATGCACCGAACCCACACGCTTTGCCAGCGCGGTCCAAGAGGAAATTGCTGGAATGCTTCTTCTCACATTGCACACTGCTGGGGTTTATGTAATTTTGTTTATTAGCCTTTAATTCTTAAGTAGTAGTTGAATACAGGAGGGAATACAGGTTAACTTTGAAAATGGTCTAATAAGGTATTAATATTCAAAATACTGAATACTGAAATAATACTGAAAAACTAATTTCAGGTCAAGTGAAATGATCTGGTTAAATAAACTAGAGAGTAGAGTATTTAGCATCCTCATCAGAGTATTTATGGTATGTCCAGCAAGCAGGGTCACACTAAGACAGGAAACTTCACAAGCACCGTCATTTATCAATCTATGAAGGAAAAAAAATCAGTTTAATTTAAAAATTGTAATTATTTTTAGCCAAGGAAGTTGGAAAATGGTGTATTATCAATTCAGAATACAGCACATCGGGGCCACATTCAGACTTGTGCTGATCCTGTATTTGCTACCCTGAACCCCTCATTCACACAAAACACTGTGCAGAGGCGACATGCTGGGGAAGTTAATTGCAGGCTGTTGTTCTTCAGTAAAATTCAGTTTGAAAATTTCCTGTGCTTTACTAGCTTTTTGAGATGAACAGAAATACCATCTTTGTAAAAAAAAAACCAACACCAAAAGCAACAAAACCAACCAAAACCAGACAACCTCCTAAAGAAATAAAGGCAAAATAAAAAAAAATGCTTGTCTATCTATTTCTCCTCTAAATCCTACAACACACAATAATGTATTGGAGATTGGAGACTTTCAATTTCATGAGAAAAACAAGGTCCCTCCATTTTTTAAGCCTGCCTTCTTTCATCTTACAGATAGCCCCAGCAGGATGACACAAACCCACTGTCTGCAAGGCTTCCAATAACACAGGGTCGAATATTGATGATGTTTATTCTTGTTACAAATAAATAAATAAAAATCCGCTGTTGTAAACTCATCAGATCGACTAGTTTTCTGTGGTTAGTTCTAAATCAATCTATTTTCCCCAGTGTATCACAGAAGTAATATCAATAGGTTACGGTCTTTTGTTGCTTGGGTTTCCCCTCCCCCTCACCCCCCAACAAAGAGGCTGACAAACAACGTGGGGCATTTGCCTGATAAATTGGGCCTGTCGGGATACTGCTTAGCTTAAGTTCGTGAGGAAATGAATTTGTTTAAAATCTGCTAATACAATTTCACTGGAAAGATTTCTTTTTTTTTTTTTTTTGAGAACAACAACAATGGAACAGAAAGGTGGTTCGAAATACGCAAAATGCAGTCTTTTTCTCCACAAAAATGGAAAAGACTAGATGGACAGCAGCTCTTAAAAATAACCTCAACGGTGTTGTTTCCATTCTTTCTTCCTTCCCATGAAACCTTATCTCTGCTATTCACTCAGCCCTCTTTACAGGCATGGAGGAAAATTATTTTTCACATAATCAGATAAAAATCCTTATGAAATGCATCCTCACGGAGGAATGCTTCGGATGTACTTTCGTTTGTTACAACAAAAGGGTTTTCTTTACATTGGAAGTTAAGAACTCCTGAAATAACAATTTACAAAGTGAGGTCTTTTTTTCTAAATAACATGAAAGATGGTTTTGCTCCAATATAGTATCAATACAGCGTGGAAAGAATGTGTATATTTTAATGGCTTTAACCCATCCAGATAAAGCAGATACAAGATCAGTGACAGTTTAAGTAAGTTATGTTTTAAACAGTCATATATCACACATTTCAAACATGAAATGTTATACCGTGATTTCAAATAAGTCTACTACTACTGTTAATCTTTTGGCATTATGAAACCACTCACACAAATATTCTCAACCCCAAATTTCCCTTGTAAGCCTTAATTTCTGTGGGAAATAATAATAAAAAAGGGATTTTAAATTACAACAGTTCTGTATGCAGTACTTTTAAAAACTGTAAGTATTTTCCATAGCTCATGTTGGTAGAAAGGCTGTCATGCAGGTTTGCTCTGGGTATCACTGCAGTGTGTACCCCCATTTGCACGGGTGCAGCGTCGGGCAGGCGTGGGGGTGGCCAGAACTAAGTAGACCTTGGCGGGCTGAGTTTGAAACCACTCCTCAGCACCCCTCTTTATGGCAGCATAGTTCAGTAACACCAGAAGTCTTCACAGAGCTGGCTCGAGCCTCCTGGCCATGTGGATAAGGATGCACGCCGCATAAAACCAGCTCAACTCTTTCCGGGTCAGTGAAGTGCTGTTCATGAGCTAAGAGGCGTGCCTGACCTTATCTGCCTCTCAGCAGAGCTGGTTCCAGGGTTTCTACACCCACTGATCAGCTAATCCACAGACGAGATAAAAGGGTAGTAGGTAATTGGGAGTCAGTTGTTAAAAACTGCCATTTCCTTTTTGCTCCTTATTTTATCGCTGTTAGCAGAAAATACAAGTAACACAAACTCCGCAGGAACAGCAGGAAACAGCAAATGGCATCCTGGCAGCAGGTTGGAGCACTGAAACAAGTTGTGGCAGAGGAAGAGGAGGAGGAGGAAGGCTGCACTCTGAAAGTTCATAGCCTATTCTTCTTCCCCAAATACCAGTTTAGAGTCATATGACTTTAGGTATCCTTCATATGTCAGTATCATGCACAAAGTTTCAGAAATATCTAGTGACAGGAGTATGCACTGAGATGGGTTCTCATTACATTCACTGAAGCAGACGACTTGCATGAATACAGGCTTTACAAGGGTTAGGGACTGGGGGATTCCACCAGCAACTCGCATCTTCATTTCACACTTCAGGGAAAAAACAAGGGACGGTTACCGCCTGACACACTCACTATGAGGGGGCCATGCCAGCTATCCCTATAGGGGCTCCTTCCACAGCTCATGGAATTGACAGAGTAAGTCGCGTCACATGAAATACAGGCAGAGCTTGCTTTCCCAACTGTGTAGCAAAAGGACATCAAACATGGTGGTTGGTTTTCCTTCAAATAGCACCTATAAGTTCACACGTTCAGTACCTGCAAGAACAATTAAGCCATTCAGCTGCTCTATAGCCAAATGTTACTGGTAAGGGAAAATCTGTATCACTGTGATGCACTGACTGAGAAAGCAAGCAGTCAGTTCTCAATTTGCTTTTCCAAATTTGCATCTTCAGATGTCCAAAATGGACTAGCTCCACGTATCGACATTATTACTAAATGGTGGTGGTCACCATTTTCTGTAACACATTTTTTAAGAGGCTTTCAACATCTCAAAGAAAAAAAAATAATTTTGAAACGTACAGCGTGAAAAGAGGATTTCAGCTGCAACAGGATTAAGCCTCATATATCAAAGCTTTTAATTCCCACCTGAGGCAGGTATTTCTGTTGTCCCACACAGCATGATACCTGAAAATTAAAAGTGAAATAATGCCATTTTCTACTATTCTGCCCTATCTCACCACCAGATTTATTTTTTGTTGTTAATTCTCTCTATAATTGTGTACATGAAAAAACCCCCACATTTGTGCACATAAAAACATTGTTAATTTGGTGTTTCCTTTTGCTTAGTTTGGCTTCAGGATGGCGAATCTCATACACAGGTTTGAGCTTAATACTTCTTTCTCAGAATTGTTAATTCTGTGTGCAGTTAAAAATAATGAAACATAACTGAAAGCATTTCACTATATGCAGTAAACTAGGTCACTTCATCCCTCTTGGTTGTGATTACGCAGGTTAAGTGATATCACTCCACTAAAATGATTAACAATGAGGTTAATAAAACTTTTTTGAAAGATTGCATCTTCCCAGAAACAGAGCAACTTAATGGTCTTAATTCTGCTCTTCAGTCACATGGGTGTAAATCCAGAGCAATTCTGATGACTTCACTGAGCTTATCCTCCATTAATTTTAATAGTGTAACCAAGAAAAGCATTTCCCACTGTCTATGAATACTGAAAAGTCACACTGCAGTAGTCAAGGCTGGTTGCAGAGGTCAGGCTGATACAAGCTGCGAAGCAACGCAGCAATGCAGGCTGAAGCCCCTCGGTTCCACCTGTAAATCTGTGTTTGCTGGGGGATGTAACACTTGAAAGCATAACGCCGCATGAATCACAAAGTTGGGAAAAGGTTAAGAAAGAAAGAAAGAATGATTTCAAAAGTAAGGATGTTTATAGGCCAAGGATCAATTTTCCTGTCATGACTGACAAACTCTGCATCAGATTTAGATAAAACAGGAACGCTAGACTTAAATAGAATGTTTGAAAGCAAAGAACAGATAAGGGCACCCCAGTAACGATCAATGCAAAGGGACAGCAGATTACAAGTGAGATGTTGGGTGCACCGGCCAAAGAAAAGCACAACGGACACGCTCACCAAGCACAGCACAACCAGCTACTCAGAAATTCACACCCAAGCCACAACTCAATTATGGAAGCCCTGAATTTACCATTTTGGAAGCAGTCACAAACCAGAAGAGTGATAAATGCCAACATCGTGCATGTACCTTAACAATTCATCTATACTCTAAACCAAACCACCTTCCAGTTACGCAGTAGCACTCACTGTGCAAGGCAGCAAACTGTACGTTAAGACGGGAAGCGCACGGAGGCAGAAAGGGCAACGCATTTTTAATACAAGCCCTGAAGTTGCTAGCGATGAACCAGACCTCTGGTTGGGGTGGAAGAAGGCATGTCTGTCCCCACAGTCACCTATGTGAAGTGTGCAGAGGCCAGCAAGGTACTGAATTTTTCTTTTGTAGGGGGAATGGTTGTAAGTTCTTCTGGTTTGGAATGCAAATCCCAACTTCTGGCAAAATAAAGGATTACTCATGTATGCTGGTAGCCTGTCTGCTCTCCTCTGATCCCAGGCTCTGGGGTCAGGTTAGAAGACATGAAAAGGTGACTGAGACACACTACAGTTGCTAGGAACGGAACATATCACAAATCCCTAAGAATCCACAGGATTCCATTAGCCCTGACTGAAACCCATTTTCTTCCTGCTTTAGTGATTATTGGCTGCACCAATAATTGTATCAAGGTTATGGGGACAACTCTCACTATTCACTGAGCAGTTATTATTTCAGTGATAGATCTTCCACAGGAAAAACCAAGAGTATCCTTCTCCTACAAGACTTCAAAATATCAGAGCTGAACCACCTGGGGCAGTGGATTGGAACTCACAGCTAGACAGAGAACTGAATCTATTCCCTGCCCCATCCTGGATAAATACCCATTGCTTGGTAGAGTGAACAGGGAGCTCGCTGGCTGGCAGGCAGAGCGAGGGAGCCCAGTTGCTCAGCACCAGGCTGGAGCAGGGCCACTACCCCCCCAAGTCGGCATCCTCCATTTCCATGAAAGCTTCCTCCTCACAGCTACTCCTGAGGGGTGGCATACGGGTGCCACAACCCTCGATCTGTGCAGTAACAAACTGTATCAGGTGTCAGGGTTAGGTATCCATATTACTGCTCCACTGTAAAAAAAACACACCACCCACCCCTAGGAGCTGCAGTACGCCTTATAGCTGAACTCTTCACCCTGTACTGCCCAGAGCCTTCACCGCTGCCTGGCCTCTTCAGGCACTGTCTCCGCCCAACACCTCGTGGTGCTGCTGCCATCACTGGGTGTAATCCTCCTGGAAATGGCCAGCGACCCCTGTTCCCCAGACAGTGAAGATGAGAAACCTCCATCTCTTATCTACAATCTACTAATGCTTCTTCCAAAGGCTGAACAACCACCACCTGGAGATCACAGCAACCTCCTGTCGGAGGGGAGACTTGCATCCAGACATGTCTCTCACACCGAGTGAGGTATGTGTTGAACCCTCAGGGACTTTCTGTGTAGGTTAAAGTGTGCTCACTGGCTTGGGCCATACAGGCAAAGGGAGCCACCTTCATAATTTTGTGGGGCTCAGCTGTAAGCTAGAGCACTGAGTCAGTCGCTGGCTGTCCAGTACAAACCTCAACTAATACAAGACACAGACAGCAAGTAAACTTGGGGGTTGAGGCTCTTGGCAGCACCCAAACATTAAATCTAGGAACCCAACACCTTCTGCGTGGTTGAAAATAGTAATACCCGAACAGTTTTAGCCATAGAAGACAAGGGACCAAATCTTTAGAAGTCCAACACTTCCCACACTATTCCTGGATACTTCCAGGAACAAACCAATTGTTTATTAAACCAGTCTCACTCTTGAAAACCTGGAAGGCCAGAAAGCCTTGCTCCTAAACCAAGGTCCCTTTGGCCCTTCTCTTTAGAAACCTTCTAATTCTAAGTATCCAAAATACCTGGAAATACCCAATTCCAAATAACCACAGAGTGGTGGAGACTCTGTTCCCCATCCAGGACTCTGGAGCTCAAGCATAGCCCCCAGATTTCCCTCATGAAAAGTCTCATGCTTCCCACGCTCAGAAACTCCGGCATCGCTGTTTCCCATCACAGGCAGCCTGTGTGACTCTGTCATGTATAATCAAATGTTTACAGGTATTTAAATGCCTACATCCCACTGCCTTCAGAGGCAGGCAAGATCCTCATAGCTTTGAGGATCTGAGTCTGTGCCTTTCGGGACTACATCTGGTAAAGCAAGAAAAAAAAAAAGTTATAGTACAACAGAGTACAAGCATACAGTGATCAGGCCACAAACTAATTGGCATTCACTGAACCAGAGGAGGAATCAAGAACATCCTGGACAACACATAAAATACCTGATTTTGAAACCGTTGTCTTTGCTATGGCTGCTTCACTACTGTCCAACTACTGGGATGAAAAGTCATAGACAAGTTGTGAAAAGTCATTTCACTTCTGCCTACAACCCAAACATGATGTGGAAAATGAGGGCTATCAAGAGCTTAATTGGACTTCACACAAATGCAGAAAACCGCTCCACACGTCTTTTTCATCCCTGTTGGCAAGCAGCACAAGAATGAGAATCAGATGCAGAAAACACACACTTTGTACACTCTGCAAAAGCCTAAATGTCTTCAACAAACTACTGTGCTTAGCTTTCATCCCAGTTTCCTGCAAAGCTTTGCACAGCAAGTGCCACCGCTGCTTGCTGTCTTGGCAGCATCGGAGACAGCTCCTGGGGTGCCCTTCTGTTTTCACACTCCGTACTGTGAAACAAGCCAGCAACACTACGCTGTGCCAGGCAGGATGCAGGGAACTGCCAGGGATCCTGTTCAAGTGCTGTAACCCATCCAGAACCCTAAGCAGTGACCAGGACTCCAGCTCAACTACTTTGCATTTCATTCACAGCTTTTCTCTGGTAATGTGAAAATAAATGGAAGATTATCACCCAGTAAATAGCCACCTTTTCAAGAACACCACTTCTGGAGACAGAAAATCAGCTTTCAAAAACTCCTTAGGATGATCCGTGCAGTAACTGAAACTGCTAGCCAATTCTCAACAGGAAAAAGTTTTCAGTTAATTCATCTACTTTTTTTCAGATTGTGGTGTTTGTTTAGCTTGGTTCACATCACACCTCCAGTTTCGAGGCAAAATCATAAACCATTGCATTGGCACAACTGCGGGTGTGATAAACACTGGCAGGAGGTGGGAGGGAGTAGATTAAGCAGTGAGATTCCCATTGTCCTCAAACGCTCTTGCCAGCGGAACTGCAGTGTGGAACTGCACCCTGTGTCTGGGACTTACCCCTGGCCACAGCATGCACACGGCCTTCACACCAATCTATACTGGATTTCTACCTGGCTTTGTTAATAGGTCAGTCACAGCACTTCATTTATCTCACCTCCACCAGAAGGAGTGTGTCTGTGAAAGATGGATGAAAGAATCACGCACTGGAAGCCCAGGTATGAGATGCAGATGTTGAAATTAACTTTTGTAAACAGGACGGCTGTGGCTGAATTCCCTTTCGCTTAGAGACAATGAGCTGGAAAAGAACTTAACTGACAAAGAAGTAGCCAAGCTGGCTGCAAAGTGAGCTTGGAGTTACATACACACGAAACACAGCACACAGACATGCATTACTTTCCCTCCTCTAACTAAACACGGTTTTACATAATTATTTTACATATTCCCCGTAAAATTAACCATCCCTATTTCAGGTTGGTTTGGTTTTTTTTTTGGTGAACTCTCCCTCTACATATGAGTCGCATATCTGGGGCGTTTCCCCGTATGCTCATGCAAGTGCTACTTGCAGCTGGACAATTTTCCTTCCACCTCCTTCGCAGGTTTTGCTTTGCTGCGTTATTCTGTCTTCATTTCCCTTCCACTGCGATGCCTGGTGTGGAAGCATTGCACCCATCAGAGTAGCTTTCTGATTATTTTCTTTCTGAGACTATTGTCAAGATAAGTCAAAAGCTGCTGCTCACAGACAGAGAGCAGTCTGGAGCTAAAAAGGGGAAAGAGAAGGGAATGTCAACGGTTTGTGATCAATTAGTCATGAGGTGACTTCTCAGCTCCATTTAGTTTGCCTATAGTTACCTTAAATGCAGCAGGCAGAAAGCGTTTGAGAAGAACTTGGCAACTTTGACGTGCCTGTCAAATGGCACTTTACAATAATCACGGCTATGATTACGGGACTGCTGCACGCTGTCAGAAACTAACGTGTAATGTTTAAGGATATTCCTGTCTTCGTAACAGAAACGAAAGGGCAGCTCAGAGGGGCCGTGAGAGTGGGTCAGAGAGCTGCGTAACAGAGGAGGGAGAGGGATAAACAGGGACAGGACCAAGCACACCAACCCCTCTGTTAATGGCACGCGGCTGAGGCAGACACCCTCCATCATCAGTGACAACTGGCTCACCTGTTCACAAAGCCTGGAAGGTATGAAGCAGCCACAGAGCTGTTCAACCCGGCGAGGCCGAAGCCAACCTTTCGGCAGCCCGCCTGAGAGGAAGAGTGCCCCGTCACAGCGGTACCACGCAGCTCACCAAGGAGGAAGCCTGGCACGGCAGGATGGCTGCTCAGGGCCTTCTGACACAAGACTACTAGGATAAACGTTAGTCAAGAATGTCTGCTGGTTTTATGGCATGTGTTTTTAACTGTTTAAGTTCAGGAGGCATTTGAAGTTCAGCTCTGTCACTGAACTCACGATTTGGGGTCGAAGGCACATGAGATGGCTAGGTTTCTTTGTTGTTCAGTGCAACGCTCGGCCTGCTCTGTGGATTGCCTCCAGCACCTGGTGCAGCAACAATAGAGGTATGCGCTCTCTGGAAACTACCTTAGATCTTTACCACAGAGCTAACTGCTCAAATGCTTCTCTTACAGATCATAAAACAGCTTCACAATTGAATTACCAACTTTGATACTCATTCAATACCAACCGAATTTTTGTTCAAGAATCAGACTGTCTACAGGACAGTTGGGTTCCCTTGAAGCATCTCAAAGGCAAGACAAAGAGCATGATTTCTGCAAAATGTTGTGATAATTCCAATGCTTTATTACACTCACTGGCATATAAATTAACAGTCCAACATACCTGTTGATACGCCACTGGCTCTCTACAGGTAAAATTTTTAAAAGGTCATCATTTGCCTTGGTTAACTATGCTATTAGTCCAGTATTTTGGCAGCTCTGAAAGCAGTATGCTTTACAACAGAACACATTTCCATCCCTTTTAGCTTAAAAGTGCACTGGAGTTTTCAGGTTACCATACCAGGAATGCTGGTGGTAACATTTCTCAGACCTCTAATAATTTCTGCTGTTAGCTGAATCCAGCCACTAATATTATAATATCCTTAAAATAGTATGAGTAAACAAAATTTTAATAGAATTCTAATTTGTTGACAGGATTTTTTTTTTAAATGATGGAACCAAAAAATCTGTACTTTCCAAATAGTACTTACAAATTATCTAAATGCTACAACTCTGTATCTTTCAAAGAGCATCAGTACCAAATGTGTTTACCATACATGTTAGGAGACCCTTGCCACGTGCGTTTAGAGCGGTGCTCCCTCTGGTCCAGCTCCAAAGTTAAAGCATCTGAAGTGTAAATTGTGTGTGACACAGCCAAGGAAACCCACTTTACTTTAACCTTGTTATTGGTGAGCCAGATGGAACCGCTGAGGCCACCCATTGTTCAGGTTTGCATTTTTGTGTAATGCCATGGTGTAGGTCCATAGGGCCTCATGAATTCCCCTTCTCTGAATATATACTGTGCTGTTAAAGGCACTGAAAGGATCAAGCTCTGCTCTGCGAGCAGCTGGCTTTGTATTTTTTTAATGGTTGTTAGCAGCAGCAGCAGGTCCATTCTACTCCCCCATTCTCCCCTGCCCTTCTTAAAATCCTGATCTGTCGATTCTTGAGTGAAACCAAACCCTAACTCTGTCTATGCAGCACATCATACATTACCTCAGGTTCATTTCCCCAAATATTCATCACGGTCTCAGATTCTCCCTTCCCTTGCAGCCTCAGCCCCTGCCCCAGCAGTTCTTAATCACACGAATAATCATCACTGACTTCATCAACAGCAGGTCATAATATCTTCCCTACCAAACCCAGGTAACCTGTGTCTACAGAATTTTTGTTACTGGTCATTGCCTTCCGAAAAATTTGTCAGATTTCCCTGTCTTGACCTCTTTTGTGGCTTTAAGATGAAAGTGGAAGCAAGAGGAGCTTTGAGTAAAGACAGCCCACAGCAGACTCCTCAGTCTGAGAAATAGGGGAAAGCTTGCAAATCGTTACATGCCGAGACCCATCCATACAGTGCTCATGCTGTACAAGGTAACATCTCACAATGCCTGCGCCATGATACAGCCACAACAGACGTTTGCTGATGAAAAGCTGCAACACACAAAGTAACAGAGGAGGTGAAAAACCCACAGGGTTTCCAGCTGTGCTGCGAGATACCAGAAGGTGTTGGTGGCTGGGAGGGGGGAGTATTGTTCTTCCCATTTACTTCAGCTGCAGCGCATGCTGTTCTGTGCGGGATGAGAAAAGTGAGGCCCATCTCTCCAGCCCTTTCCCCCCAACGGATCTGTCATCAGAAAAGCAAACTGCACCTCATGAAAAGGAAACTGCAGCCAAAAATGATTGAATTGTGCCACTGAACACCAAATAATGCGTCTGCCTCTTTGTGAGAGGGCTTGGACATACTGGTTCCTGAGGACAGTGAGGTGAGCACAACCTGTGAATGGTATTAGAGGATGCTGCAAACAATTATCTGTTGTTGCAGAAACTACACAGAAGCTTTTGCAACACTGGGGCTGATCAGGTTATTAAAAAGCATGAGAAACCATAATCAATACTTCAGAGCAAATTCCCTGACCTGTTACTGGCAGAGAAAGGAAGGAAATCCCCCTACCAGATCTTGACTACCAGGTCAGTGCCTCATCTGGTACAGCAGACACACTGCTCATTGAAATATACGGTATTCCTGCCGTTTCCAGCTGGCACACATGCCTCTGGGAAGAGGAGCCAGAAGGCACCTGAAGTTCAGCAGTGCAGAACCTCTTGTAGCACGAACTGAAGTAGGGAATCAAGGACCTGATCGTTTCAGATTTCTTGCCCCAAGCTGGCCTAGACACCGTGGGGAAGAGCAGCATCCCCCACCTTACACGCTCCCCAAAAGCAGAAAAATGCCAAACTCCTTCCTGGGGTTCCTATAACCTGGCATAAAGGTTTTGGGGCAACCACGGTTGGCTGGAAGACCAGTGAGCTGGGGAATCACAGGAAAGACACACCAGCAGGAAAGGCAGGACATGGCAACATCCACTTTCTCCCCACAGCAAGAAGGTCAGTTTAAATCCTGTCCCTTAACCCTTTATCTTTTACATAACTAGTAGGTTGCAACTTAGGAAAGATATTTTTAACTTGAATATTTCTTTAATACAGTTGTCCTTAAAGGCTGTCCACATGCTACAAGGTGGCTCAGTGGGATACACTGCACAAGGCATGGCAGTTTTATACTATGTTGTTAAAAACATTTCTAATTCCAAATCATAAGTCACAGTGGAGCATAGGAGGCTCAAAAACAAGTGAAGCTCTTGGGCTTAGTAAACTATTTTCTAACCATTTCAGAGTTCACGTGGTAAACCTCATTTTAACTGATAATTTTCCCTTGTGCACTGTAACATCTTTTTTGAAGGCCAGATTACCTTTAGTACATTCCCATTGTCTAAGAAAATAATCTAGTTAACAAAATACAAATGCTAGGTAAGGTACAATAATAAAGGTAAGGCACGATTTGCAATTGAAAACTAACATTGCACTTCACCAACTCCTAATTTTTCCAAGTCTTCTCAATTAGTGGCACGCAGGGCTGTCATACATATTTTGAGATTGGACTGGCGTGATTGTCATTGCCTGTGGTTTTTATGTTCTTCTTTCATGAGCACTCTTTAGCCCCAAGTCCATATCCCAGAACAAAAGCTGATAATAACCCTGGACTGATGTGACACTCGGTACTTTACCACCCTAGCATGGAGACTGTATGCCCCCCTTGGTTTCAGCGTGCAAAGCTTCATTGAAGCTTGTTTTCTTTCAGAGGCAGCTGTCTACATTTCCGTATCTTACCCTGCCTCCTGCCACCAGAGCTAAAAATCACGTGTATCAGCTACAAAAAATAGCCGCAACATTATTTTTTGCTATGAAGTCTTGTAGAATGAACTACTTCAGCCATTAACTTTCCTCTGATGGTGATGACAAGAAAACCTTAAGGTGTCTTAAAGAAAGGGGATTTATCAGTAAATCAGGACTTTAGTTGCCAATATCACACTCTTTGTACAACAGGAACTTTGAGTAACATTAGTAGAGCTTTATCCTAAATTAGTTTTTAAAAACGTACTGGTTGGTTGAGGTTGGGTTTTTTTTTTTGTTTGTTAAGGTACTTGTTTCACTTTTCTGGTAACTGAGGGTAATTGAAAGATTTGCAATAAAACTAGTTTGCTATCTCAACACAGCAAATTAGAAATTTATAACATACTTTTATACTTGATCAGTATGTATGAATGCTTTGAAAATTCACTTATTCCTAGAAAAAACAAGGAAAATATGCAAGTCTGGAAATACCAGGGAATAAATCCTTTCCTTTTTTGGAAGGTGGGAAAACACAACATTGAATGGATTATGGGTGAGTTTCACAAGGTTACTGACAGTTATGTGTACTTTTCAGCATTACACTACGAGTAGCTTTAAGTGCTGATTTTACATAATCCTTTCTTTCCATTCAGTGAGAAAACTTCCTTTGAAGAACTGTCATTAAGAAACCTGAAACATTAACTTCTTGTATGTTAGACAAACACTCCATAATTGATGCATATAGTAAAATTAGACGGAATATGGTTTCTGCTACTGTGTGCGAGATTTATGTTTTTTGCCTTGCCACGAAGGTGGCAGGTTTTCATTTTAGTACATTTAAGTTCCAGAGTAAAACTCTGAAACTGTAACACACTTAAGATAGTATGATCGATGTGAAATAGCAGAACACTACAATAGGAAATGCCAGGTTTAGTACATAACTCTAGTTGTCTCCACATCATCCACAGCAGTGCAAACTCATGCAACAGAATCAGAAAAAAACAAATGAAACAGATTGCTCAGAGGAAGCTGGTGGTGAAGGAAGAGCTGTGATTACACCACATGCTGCATTCCTCCAAGCCTACCATTCACATTTTGCAAGTTTTGGGGAGCAGCAGGAAGGGAACTGAGAAATTACCACTGCATACACGCCGCTCTGCCATACTAGAACACCAAACTACAAGTCAGCAGTGAGCTGAGGCTGATCACTGCAGCTTTTAAAGGTTGTTCTTCAGTCCCACAGGCATGTCGGGCACAAAGCTGAGGAATGCTGCTCGCCTTCCCAGTCAGTTGCCAACTTGCTGGCACTGTACAGTTTAATAGATGAATCAATGGTGTGGTGGTATCAAAGCATCTAAAAGAGGTAGGATTTGCTTTTCTCATCCTGTTTTCTTTCCCTGGCCAGGGAAACCACAAGCTGCACCCCTGCTAAAAGCACAGATCATCATTCTTGTGGGGAACTGGTGTGCTGTGGGATCTGGTACTTCAAATCTGCGTGGCAGTCTCACAGGGCAAGCTCGAATAGAAAAGGCCTTGCCTCAGATGCTTCCCAAACCCTCTGTGAGGCCTTGCTGATGCCTGTTTACACCTCCAGCCTTTCTGAGGCCAAACCCAAGTCCCTCAAGGGTTTTGCGCTCCTCATGCTTTCTTTCAGCAAATCCCGCTGGCACTTACATCAGCACCTGCCACCATCGAGGGCAGACCTTGCATCGCTCCTACTGCCACGTAGTAGAGAGCCACGCCACGCCGAGCAGAGAGCATGACGTGTGTCATGCCGAGCTGCCCGTAGGGTTTCATACTCCAGATAAACCCACCAAATGCTGAGCTGTTGCCAAGAGGCATCCCCAGCTCTGCCACCACCCTATCCATCGGCTCCTTGGTACCTTCTCCCCCTCCCCCCGGGTTAGTTTTTCTCAGTGACGTGCCCTGAACTGGCGCTCTGCAGGATTAGATCAGCACCGGCGACTCTGCGGGGAGAGAACCACGCTGCTGGCTGGGGGTGCAGGGAGGGCACGGCAGCCTGCTGGCCCCCGGTAATGTGAAACTGCAACCTGGCAAAGACCTGGCTTACAGAGCCAGGGGCAGCATCCATCTCTTTTAGAGTCACAGTTCCCTTACAGGAAAAAAATAACAAATGGGGAATCAATCTGCTAATGCTGTTCAGTTTCTGGAAAACTCCCATTTCTTCAGCTTGTACAGCACAGTGCAAAAACATCATCAACAACAACAAACTGCGTATGCTTTATACTTAAAACTACTGCAGTACCACTTTCTCAGATTTACAGTGTTTTCAACTTAACAGTGTCTCCTAGCAAGGAAAAACACCCTGTAAGGCATCATTTGTCAGCCACAAAAAAATAAAAATAAAAAAGTAAAAAAAATAATCAGTTGGATTGTGAAGCGTGACTGTGTCTCCGGCTGAAGAGTTTTGGGGTGATTGTTGGGGAGAGTTTTGGCAAGCCTGGACCAGTTGCAGCTGAATGCCAGCTGTGTCTCCCCAGGGGATGTCAGCGTGTGAAGAGGAACAGCCCCAAGACCCCGTTATATATTAATGGACACGGGCATGAGATACAGAACCAGCCACTGGAAGTTTACTCTCTTAATATTTCCATACATGATTTACAGGAACATACAAAGCAAAAAAAAACCCAAACCAAAAACACTCAGGATGTTCAATGCCTGTATCGACAATAACCTAAATATACACATTTACTGCACATTTAAGAACACTAATTTTAAGTTAATGCCAAAATCTGAAGGAACTGGTCTTGAATTCCCCCTGAGAAAAAGCATGGCCTGGGGTTTGGCCAAGGCCATCTCTGTACCTTCCCCATCTGCTTAGGGGCACATACCAATCCAAGTGCACTTGGCAGGGGAATGCTGACCTGACCAGACTGCAGGCTTCATCTTTCTTCCAGAGAAGCTCTTTTCCTCTGTACACAGAGACTGCAGCATAGGCAGAATTAAGTTATTGGCATGCTCTGCCAAACAGGTCTCCAGGGCTGCATCTATTACAGCATCCTCAGGAAATCTTTCCTGGCCATGGTGCTGGACTGTGTTGAGTGTCTCAGCCCGTGGGTGCATTTGGCAGTGTCACAAGCGCTGCCTGTCTGAAATACCAAGAGGAGAATTACCGGTTCCCGTCATTTTACAGTTGGGCTGTACAGGGGCCACCCTGGGACGTGTAAGCCTGCTCATCCACTTCCCACAGGGCGGCAGAAGAATCCCTACCTTCAGGCCATGCATGTGGCCTCCTTCCTCCAATAGCCTGTCCATAGCGGGGAGAACCAGCCCTTCAGCTCCCCAGGGCCACACACAGGTCACAGCACGCCCACAGGGAGCCTGGCACTCGGTGCCCAGCCATTCCCTCACCAGACTCCAGCACAACCACAGCTGCAGCACACATTTTCGTTTGCACTGGCTTTCACAGATAACACCCCCCCAACACACACAGTGCCTGGAGCCCCTGGGCAGCTACAATGGGGCAAGCACCCAGCCTGCCCCGGCAGAGCGCTGCATCCCAGCCAGGGAGAGCCCTGACCAGCCGTCATGCACCCTGGACCATGAGTGCAAAGCACACAGCTACAACCTGTGCTGTTCTCTGTCTCTTGGTCAGCATGCGCCTGCCTCGCATTTAGCATTCCACTTCCTCTGAATCACACGAAATAGGCACATTCTCTAACTATTTCTCACCTTTTCTCTGGGGAAAACGGGCAAAAGGAAGGTCAGCATTACAGCCTGCCTGGTTTGGGGCAGAAGTATGCTGAAGACCTGTCTACTGACGCTGGAAGTCATCTGTCCACCGAAAGCACCAGGCTGGATGCAGCCCTGCCTCCATCTGCTATGGAGAGGTGAGCACTGCCCACCCACCCCTTTATTTGGATTTATATGCCACACACAAACTGTAGTCCTCTACAGTGTAACAAAATATGCAAGGTTAAGCAACTTTACCACCTGCTACCATAAAAAGAGAACATGGTGGTATCCTGTTCCCAACACAGCATCTCATTATAGCAGCCGAATGCTTCCACTACAGTGACTAGTGTGCATACAGTGTCACAATTAATTTCCAGTAGTGATACCGCCTTACGGCTCACATACTTTCACACTTACCTTCTCAACCATAATCTGAAATTGAAGAATTTTTTGCAGGTTTGTGAAAACTATCAACTGACCTTACACAGGCAAAATCATCGATACAAAAAGCGCATGTCGTGACATCATTACTTCAGTTCTTACCTGGCCTAACGAGCGGAAGCTAAGACAGCTATATTGGTATAGCTTCATTTTCTCTAATACCTCATACTGCAAAGGGAGATAACGTAAAGCAATGCACTCTAGGATGCACCCGCAGAGAGAACTGGGAGAAAGGAGCAGGCGCTGTGGCCACGCTGACTACATGGACATAGACTGGGGACCGTCAGCTGGTTAGAGGAAGATGTCCTACTAACGCAACACATGTGGCATCTTTGAGATGAAGCCAGTCACGCACTGTCTTAACTACCAGTGACTGCAATAAACTAAACTGGGCTGCAAAGCCAGGATTCACCATGTTCCCCCGTGCCACTTTGTTACATGACTACCTGTTCCCAGCTCACTTGGTGGAAGTTTGCTATAGAAAGGGAGTATTACTGACAGTGTAAGAAAGAAGCACGAATCAGTTCCTGTCAGCTTTACCATGCAACTGTTTTTTAACTGATGAGGTCATCAACATGTACATTTTATTCTGATCTCTTAAGTTACCTTCTTTTTGACACCTGCTTTCTTCAAGGCAGCTGAGGCACCTTTCATAAATCTATTATGTATGCCTTTTTACATATACTACATATGTGTATACATTAATTTTTCTTTGCTCTTCACAATTAAAGTCAACTTTCTATAAAATGTATCTTAACATTACATTAGTGTAGAGACTACTATTACTCTGCCAAATTCATTAGCTTTCAAATTTGATTCATTCATATTTTATGCAAGATCTAAGCAAGAAACGTGGGTCATTAAGAAAAATGAGATATAACAGCTAGGATACATTATGATATACTTTTCAAGATTTTATGAATAGCTATCACCTGAAATATCTCATAGACATTCACGCTCACCTTGCAGATGGGAAAAAACTATACTACTTATAAAGAAAACCAACATGCTTCTTTGCTGGCTTCCATTCAAGTTAGCAGCTAGAAACGGAGGAGGAACACAAAAAAACAACAGTCCCTTCAATAAAAAACCCACAAATAATCCAGATTTCTGAAAGCCTCTGAACTCGACTGCGTTTCTAGAACAGGTATTTTCTGATGAGTTCTTATTTTGAAAAGGAGGGAAGCAGTGCAGGCTAAACCCTCGAAAGCACAGCAGAAGAAATTATGTCTTTATGGCAGTTCGTGATAAGGAAATGACTCAGCTGAGACAAATTACAGAGTCCATTTGGAGACCCTGATTCCAAGAGCACTGGGGGCTGCATTGAGAAATCTGGTGCAGCTGCACGGCCTGAAAGTTCAACCTTCCAAGCATGTAAGCCTGAAAACACCATTTGCACTAATTCTGATCAGTTTTATCTAGCTCGAGAGCTGGTTTTTGTTGTGAAAAGAACACATGAGAGAACTGAGGATATATTCTCTACCTCTTTCTCACACACATCAAGCAAAACCAAAGCAGTGTTTCATCTTAAGAAGTCAAATATAATTTCTAAATAATCAAAAAATTGCATTATATCTTCTCTGAGTTTTGAATCCCTTCTTCCTCAAACTCCACAAGCAGTCTACTTCGCCCTGCAAGCCACTGCACACAAAACTTGGAGGCAGTTCTTACTACATGTAGACCTAATGCAACAATAATTAAGGGATGAAAAACCTCCAGCACCCTACTCTCCACTAGAGCAGTTTTTGATCTGTAAATCTCAGGTATCTATAGACTATTTTTAAAGGGGGGGGCAAAAACAGTTAAGAAAGGGGGGCGGACGGGATGTTTGAATCAAACATCATGAAACGAGAGGATACGTACCTCCAACAAAAATCCTGAGGAGTAAGTCTTCCTGGTTAAAAAATGTGTGTATCACTGCTCTCTAGTAATCCAAATAGCCAAGAAACACAATTACTATTGTAATAAAAAACAGTGGTGATTTTAACTATTGTATGGACTAAGAAGGAAACCAATTCTGCACTGAAGGGTTTACTATCTAAACAGACAGAACAGAGGGAAGGTATAGAAAGGGCTCAGGCAAACAGTTATCTTAAGTCATGTCAGGCACACTAACTTTGTAGCTGCTTAACTTTTTTCCTTATTAATTAACAAGTCCTGTGTTCCTTCACAATGATTCACGTGTTCTCACAATTGAGTAACCAATGCTGCTCTGCAAAACAGAATCAGCCCTCCATTCACCGATCTTACCGATTTATTTAACCACAGGGAGGGCTGACAAGCGAGCATCACAAAATGGCTGATCAGAAGCAACCCCATTTTATCCCAGGAATTCAAACGGGGAACGGATCTCCAAGATACAACGCCTTTGGTGTTGGTCCTACCCCTTCAAATGCTGCCCGTTTCCCCTACACCTGTGGTACTCCTGGGGATGCGGGCTGCAGCTGGCAGAGCTTCTCCAGCCACCCCAGCGAAATGGCAGGAAGGAAGGCAACCGGTGGCTGCGTCCATGGGAATGGTCTGTGGCTCCTGCAGACCACAAGAGCTCCTCCTGCTTTCCCTTCTTTTCCCTCCACAAAGGAAGAAATGATGGTAACCATTTTGCTCAATTTCCCCTTCATGTGCAAGGCAGGGCTAAAAGCTGCAAAAGGAAGGTTTTAGCCTCTTAGAGGAATAGTTTGGAAAGCTGTAAGCTTGCAAAGGGGTTTAAATCTCATGTCCTTCACTACCAAAAGAACAATAACAACATGCGGAGGTTAGACTGAGCCTTACAGATGGCTGCCCGCTTGAGTTTAGCTGTATTTTATAGTACTTTATTTAATAAGTAGCCATACCTACAGGATAAGTAGCAGAATCCATACACCAGTAGTCAGAGCGTGAACTGTGAGATATCTATAACTTTCCATCTTCTTTCCTGCTGGTGGGTTTGCACGCAGAAACACTAGTCTGGCTTTTGCATCTGATACTGAAACCACTTTTATTTACACTTTAAACAAGTAAGACAAAAATGTGATTGCTTGCACAATTGTTACACTGAACTTGAATAATTTTCAGATGTGGAAAGGTGTCTTTTTCTAGGTAATATCATCTTTGAAATCGGTTGTACGGATGAAAGACAAAGTCCTTATTCTTCTAAAAACACACACTAATGAATTTTGAACTAAGAACAACAAACAGTGCTGTTTTCTTTTAAATCAATTTATAATCTACGAAAGAACATTTCCTGGTGACGAGTTTGCATTGGAAAGGAATTCAAGTTTGAAAAGCTGTAACGAAAATAGATGCTCACAAATGTTTTTAAGCATCAGTGTCAGGAAATTTTAATATGGGAATTATTTTTCCCATGTACTGAGAGCACCTGTATTCCCCAATGAGAGTGAGGGGTCTTCAGCAGACCACAAGCAAGATTCAGGTTCCACCACACTTATTATTGTTGTTTGTAAGAAACAGAGCTGATGAAGTGCACACGTGTGGTATGATCAGATCCTGAATTGTCATCCTAGAACATGTTGTGCAAAAGCGTTTAGTATACAAAATACAGGGCATGTTTATACTGAACAGGCATTATGTTTCTCCAATTAAAAAAAATAAATTCTTCAGCGTTAATGTCCTCAAATAATATAAATTGCTTGCGTCAACAAACACAATACAATTAGCTTGTTACCCTTAAACTGAGTTTAAAATAAGCAAATTGTTTGATGACTTTGATGTTTTCCACCCAAAATGTGCTGGCTAATTTTTCCATTCCAATTCCCATTCCAATCTTTTAACTGCCTTAATCTCCTGCCCTCAGATGTTGACCTCCTAAGAACAGAGGTCATAGGTTAGCACAGACAGACCTCAAAAGATCTGGACTATCAATTCATGCCTGAAAGATTTCTTTTCCACAAAAGAACCACTAAAAAAGCAAATTCCAAAATCCAGCTCCACAGACTGCATAAAATCTGAACTTGTTGATATGTTAAATTCAGAAATACTCTAAAAAGATTGGATGTGAAGAGTGCGAATTAATTTCTGTATGATACAAAAATAAATAAAACCAATGCTACTGACATGGAATAATGACTGAACTTCGAAGATAAAAAGGGAAAGCTCTGGACAGGAGAGAATTAAGAGTCAGTATCTTTAACCACAGATATGTATGTTTTAAATGTTTCTAATCTCTACATTTGAAAGTAGCATTTCTGCACATTGGACATTTTTAAACACGATTTGTTTTCTTGTAAGGGTGAAAGAATGAGATTAGCTAACTCAGAATATGAAACAGTACCAGGTTAGACAAATTTTACTGATTATTAGTGAGACTGCTACCTCATTTTCTTGCCATAATCAGCCATACACAGATTCCTTGCTGCTTGTTTAGTCAATGAGTGTACAGCTCTCATTAAAAAAATGCCAGATGTTTCTTTTCTATGCATAAACGAAATGTACAGATTCTAAAGGAGAAAGATAACTTCATGAGGCTCCAGTGAGTTAGAAATGCAGGGATAACAAGAACAGACCTTTTGATAAAAATATTCCTAAGCTCCAAGTAAAATTTGGATGTTGCACAACGTATAGAGGGAAAAAAATTCTAGAAGTGGAGTGATTGATGATACTCCCACATTTAATAACTTAAAATCCCACCGAACTATTTAACAAAAAGTAAATTAAAACACTCTGTGCGTTCTTTTTTGCCTTAGAAAACTGAAGTGCTTTGCACATTTTAAGTAATTATTAACAGGAGACATAGGCACATATTCCTAGCATTAATTCCGCAAGCAGCTAACCATGATTCTCCAAAAAACATATCAAAGCACAAAACCCACGGAAAAACGAGCCTGATCAACAGGAAATTAACGATTTTTCGTATAATTCCTAGAAAGAAGTGATTTACAACAACTAAGGAAAAAGAAAGTAAATGAAATTAAACCTTTAGAAAGGTAACTAAATAGGCTTTTGCTTACATCTGAGCTAGATGCAATTTCTAATCCTATTGCCAACTACTGATGATTCCGTTTCATTGATGGGAGAAGCAACACTGCATAAGTTTATAGATCAACTCAGCTCATTATGCAGACTGCCACACATACACACACCTCTATTGTCTTGTTTTACATTATTAGTTTAGCACAACAAAAAGGCAGAGCTACTAATTTTAAACAGTAGCAAATCTGAACCTGAATCTGAAACATTGAACTATTTCAGCTTTTTTATATTGGTCAAAAGATACCCATTTATCATTGAGGAAAGCAAAGCGTTCTGGTTAAACTTTGATGCAAAGGCTGTTGCAACATTAATTGCAGACAATGAAATAAAAGCAGTCTGTGGTTTGCTATTGTTTTCAGAGCTGTCTGAAATAAATGAAGTGCTTAGCATTTAAACTGTCCAACAGCTAAAAGAGTAAAACTGCAAGTAACTTGTAGGCTAAAGAAAGCCATTCAGCACAACACCAGCACAATTTAAATAAATTTTTGTACTTTCAACTATTCATTGTAAAAGCTCTAGTGCCAGGAGACTCAACACCAATGAGATTATAAACGAATGGAGATCAAAGAAAATAAATTGTTTAGCTCACTCCCATATTTCATAGTGACCCTTCACAACTCTTTCCTCCTTAACCGTTCCACGGGTCTGTTACTGAGCAAACCCAGCTCCCTCTACTCCATCAATAACGCCGGCCTCAGCTCGCTATTCCTCCAGCTCAGCCATGGCCACCTTTGTTCTCTCTTGCACATGTATGTGCAGTTTTTTTTTTCTGTGAAAACAGTCTCTTCATCCTCGTCCTACAGTGTCACAGTATGGTTTTCAAAGAAAAAACACTCCACATCTCCAAGCCTAGCTACTAGTCAGGAGTGTTCAGGCTAATCTCTACCCACTACCTACAAATTCAGCATTCGAAAGAGAAGAAAACAATTTACACTGTAGTAACAGTCTGTGAACCAACATGAGAATTCTCCTACACGATCTTTTCTCATTTACTGCATGAAATATAAAATACTTACTGTATACTACTTCTTTAGCCTACTCAATTCAATGCTTGGACTCACCACTAAACCCAGCTAAATCCTGAACGCAAACCAGAAGTACTGACTTTAGGGCTCTCACTAAGATATCTTCGTGCATTACAAATAGTAATTACTATTTAAAAATGTGAATTTATATTTTATTTCATAGAGCCACTATGCAATGGCTCTATGAAATCGTGGGGTTTAATTGGTCTCAAAGAAATGCACAGGATTCTGGAGCACAAGAAAAAAGCCAAAATCAATTTCCAGAGGAGCCTTATTCTAGGTGACCAATTTGAAATAGTAGAGCCTGTCGAGCACTTAGTATTTTATTAGCACCCGATACGTTTATGGCAAAGCTCAAACTGAGCAACTGTTACAGCTGGGAGCATTTGGTGGTTCTGCAAAACAAATTCCAGATGTGTCACATTTGTCACCCAGTAAATGAGGAACACACAATAAGCAGACTACTGCAAAAAGTCCCATTTCAGATAACACTCCCAGATCTGCTGGAATCACCTCAGGGATTGAAGTCCTGCTTTGCAGCCCTGCAGCTCCTTGTGCATTAGCTCTTGACTTGCGGCAATCTTTCAAAATGGAGGAAACTTTGATTCAATCCCTCTTTGTGCTGAGGGGGATTCAGGCTTTTTTGCAGTCCCAGAGGTGTGCCCCAGCTACCAGCTTTGAGGTGATCATCTGGAGACTGGGAACACTCAGTGCTTCTCCTACTGACACCATTTTTAGTGGTCTGTCCTGTCCTACCCTCCCCAAGCCTGTCTCTTCCCTCTCCTTCCTGATCTCCCCCATGTTTGTGTCTTCATATTCCTGCTCCTTCCTGATCTTCTCTATCCTTTGTCCTTGAAATATCTTCTTGTCACCCTTCCGGAGGGATCACGGACATCACAGAAACATTTCTATCTGAGCTCTACTGTCTTTTCTCTCAAGACCCTCCCATAACCAGAAGAAGCAACTGCAAAGTCCCACTCAGTCCTGCTACTTAGGGATGGAGGATGCCACATTGCTATGCAGGGGTGCCTTAACCGGTACTTTTTTCCCCCAAAATAAACCTACCCTTCCCGATATAAATATGCCCGTAAAGCCATGATTTCTTTCAGGACACAGCCCAACACTTGAGAAGTGCTCTAGCACTCTGTAGGTGCGCTTGGGGTGATGCGCACAGTGGGAATAGCAGTAGCGTGCCTGCACCACCACTACAGAGATGACTACCTCCGTGACACATTCCTCTTATATAATGAGCTGCTGAACTTCTTGACAAAATAAGATATTGAAGTAAATTCACATTTTTAAATGATTCATATTTAAGTAGGTTTGATCTTGAAGTGTCAAGGACAGAAACATGAAGCCACAGCTAATAAAAGAAACAGCTGTAGCGATTTGGAATTCTATTACTGCACAGACTTTATTAATTTTAAGTTAAAGGGCTCCAGAACTTTTATTCCTTCTGAAGAGCTTCAGATTCATCAACAATGGTAAATCAAAGGCAACGTTTTCAGAATATCTGATTTAGCTGCTATGCTATAATTCAGTTTTCTCCAACTTCCAAGTTCTTGGTGTATTTTTCAACAGGCCAAGATACAGAGCAAATGTTTCCATCATCTGGAATCACTATTGTAATCTCTCTTTAGTGTTAAATGTTTATTACGTTCTTTGAGTATTTTTGCTAGGTAATGCTGGAGCACAACACATCAAGAAAAGCAAGGAAATGCAACTGTTTTCCTAACATAAAAGAGATTTGGGGTTTAACTATTTACACTGAACTTTTCTGTAGTAAAATATAGCACAGACCATGTGCATCTTTTAAAAAGACAGATCCTCCTGCAAGCAGTTCTCTGTTCCCAGTTCACTGGTGACTATGGTGTGCCACATGAGCAAAAAGCAGCACAGTCTGCAGTCAGGGTCACATCAGCTTAAAAGGAAGTTTCCACAATTGAAGAAATCTTTTCAATTAATGCCCTCTTCCCTACTACTTTCAAAGTACAGGCTTAAGTACTTACAGAGTTGGGTACTGAAATTGCATGCACTTTTTTCTTTATTCTTGTCTACTTGAAAGTAATATATTAGTGCAGTAGTAAGAAATTAAACCGTGAGAGGAAAAATTTGAATTAAGAAGATGCTAGTTATAGTAGAATGATTTTTAGAAGCAGGAATGGTATTTTATAATTTACTGAAATTCTTTTAACATACACTCTACTGAAGTTATATATAATCTCTGATAAATTGAGCAACGTTTTCAGATCTTTCTTACTCCTAAATTCCTTCACATACAGGGAATCATTACTACAGGTAAGGCCCACTATGATAATTAGGTGTACCAGTATGCAATAGCAAAGGCCTGAATATATGCTGATACTTTACTGTAAATGAGAAAGAGCTCTTCCCTGGATGAAAGAGGGTGAAATACTCAGAAAACACAAGGCTTGAGAAGACATCCGATTAAAGAAAATTATTCTGCATTCCAAAAACAGTGTATGTACTTAAGAAACCCATCTGCTGTGCAGGGATAGCTTTACTCTACATGAGGCTGCATAAAAACGACACCTTCCTACTCACTTCATCTGTTCCTTCTACGTTTTCAGAATTGTATCTGCTTACTTCAGCATCAAATTTGGATTTGTTATTATAAACACTATGAAAAATTTGGGGCCTATCTCTTCTTAACTGTACATGCATACAAACGGATACCAAAGACTCCACTCTGTTCTTAATACAAGCTTGCAAAGAAGAAAATTACACTTAGATACCACTCAGTGGTACCACTGCCACGGGTTCCCAGCTCTTGCTTTAGCACAGAAACTCACATTCACTTGAAGCACATGAATAGTCCTATCAGAAGGTACATCGGATGGAAAGGAAGCACGTGGTTTTGTGTGCTCTGTTGATTCGTACGTCTAACTGCAAAGCCCAATTCCTGCCCGCACCCAAGCAAACAGGCTGAAACACCGCATGGCCGTGCAAGCTCACCAGCAACGCGGGATCTGAAAAACAGCGCTTACTTTCCAGTTGCCTTGTGACAAATTCAAGCAGCTAAATTGTGTGAAACCAAAAAACGGCCTTTTAAATGAACGAGGAATTGCCTGTATCACCACCCGGTACACTACAGCGTGCCTGGGTACCCCAAAATAACTGTAACGGACTCAGAAGCAGCGCAGCTGTTAAGGGATCAAGTTAAGCTTTGTAGCCTGCATCTAACTATGCGCACTTGGCTTTACAAGTTAAACAATGTTCTCTACATTTAAAATTTGGAATAGGATGTCCTCCACATTTGCTGAAAGACAAAACCTCTTATTTGAATATTATACGTATCGTTACGCACAACTGTAACCATCTCTACACCTCACTCCAACATGCAAGTATACTGATCTTTCAGCTCGGCATCCTGGCTCCCAACTGTTTGAGCTACCGAAATCGGCTGGAAGAGAAAGCCATTATCTTTTGAGGAAGGCAACTCCTGATGCTGCGTGCTGGATCTGAGGACAGAAGCTAGGCCAGCCACGTCTTGCTATCTCTTGAGAGGTGAAGCCTTCCCGCTTGTGCTCTTACTCTGAGGCACTTATTCTACCACAGCTGTACTCCTGGCATTTCCAGAAGGCTGAAATTTAGTTACAGCCTAGGCTGGAGATGAAATCATGCCAAGTCGCGTATGGTCCATAGATACTGGGCACTATACACACCAGTCAGCAGCAGCTGTTTTTTTTTCCCTCTCCTTCCTTAAGCCACCTTCCTTTCATCTTTTGGTGAAGAAAATAGGCTGTCCTGGAGATGTGGTTCTGTTCTCATCAGGCTGGATGGACCAAGTCCTGGAAGCACACCATGTTTGGTATGCAGGAAGGCTGTGGCTGCTGAGCTCCTTTAAACACAAATGGATGATGTAGAGATTTTAACAAGGGCTGTCTAATGAATATATGCAGTAACACTTTTCAGAGACTTCTAACTTAGACTTGGATGGGTCTGCTCAAAGATGAGGAAAGATTAACCCCCTGCCCTAAAGATCCATCTCCAAGCCAGCTTTCAAGCCTCCAATCCACAGCACCAAGTGGCAGCTATTTTTAAGTTATCTAAATTTTTAACCCTCTTAATAAACCCTTCTGGTTTTACCCCACTCTTGGAAAAACCTGAACTGTTGCTAAAATTTCCAAAAGCCTGAAACAAAAGAGCAAGTATGGAAAACTTTGTCCCTAATGACTGTAGTCCAGCAAAGATATAACCTTTTTAAAGTACAGCAATAGTATAAAGCTTTTCATTTTGTTCTGGGCTGTGGGGTTTTTTGGTGGGGTTTTTTTTGTTTGTTTGTTGGGTGGGGTTTTTTTGTTTGTTGTTTTTTTTAAATCTAGCTGTGATCTGTTACTCCTGTTACAAGCGGTTCATACTAGTTTAGTGGCTTATTAGGGCACAGTCAGCAAATATCAATAAGATCATAATAAGATCACACAAGAAAGCACATCTCAGACTGGTGTTTATTCCCCTTCCTAGCCTACTGTGTAAGTGTGCAAATTATTAACGATATAAAACTGCACAAATAATCTCAAATTTTGCTTGAGGACTGAAGAGGAAGTTGTGTCCAGCAACTCAGGTTCTTATCATCTAATTGTCTTTTGCAGATCAGGCATTGATACTGAGGAAATGCCTAAACCCCTAATTGTCAGAGATGGAAAGCTATACCTCCTTGTTTCTTCAAGTCTCTCCTTAAATACATGCTTCTGTTGGAAAGAGGACAGTAGGCCAGAGAGACCTCATTTCACATGGCAGTTTTCACATAAGAGAACAAAACTATGGTGGTGGTTGCGGTCCATAAGCCTAACAGGGGTCTCAAACATTACTGGAAAGAGGAACCAAACACCCAAGAATCACTGTAAAGCAGAGAAAAGGCAAACAGCCAGGAAAATGCCTTACGCTTGAAATATGGGAAAAGCAAGAATAAAAACTGGAAAGAAAGAAATTCTTACCATCTAAAACCAGGTGAAAGAGTCAGGGAGGAGGAAGAGGTGTTCACATTTTAATTTCTGAAACATCCCCCTTGAGTGAGGTCCTTTTAAAAGGCTGTATTTTTAAGAAATCTGTGTAAAGGCCATGCAACTTCTGTATTACTTCTGTGCCAGCTTCCTCTTGAGACAATGCCAGAACTATGCATGTGATCTACCTCGGAGAGGCAGGAAAATTCAAGCCCGTTTCTCTGGATGGCTGCGTGCTCTTGCTTTATCTACCCCCCATTTTGCCCTGATGCTGCTCAGGATCTGCCCTAAGCAGGTCTCCAGGGCTGGCTGGGGGCAGGAGCAAATGTGCCCCTGCGGCATAGCTGTGCAGTGACCATCAGCCTGGCCTCGCCTCCCAGCTCTCCGGTGAAGGGACTCTGATAGGCTTTCCCCATCCGCCTTGGCCTCATCCATCTGCTAAGCACAGTTTTCATGAGCTTTTCCCATTTCAGTGCTAGTTCAAGGCTCTCCTTCACAGCCCATACCACCCCCATTAAACACGTCTCCTTCACAAAAATCTGCTCGGCTCGAGCCGTAGGAGGCTTTTCTATGAAAATTAAATTATACACTTGAGTGTGATTCAGTCAGTAGAGAGGGAACTGATATAATTTCAAGTTTGAAGTGACTTTGTATCATGTAACTTTTCTGTCCTGAACTAACTCTCCTAATCCCGCTAACTTCGATCCAAACACCCTCCACAGCACTCCACCGTGCCGTCAGCTCTGCCCGCATCACACCAGGTCAGCAGCTGTTTCTGCAGACCACAGTTTTTAAAGACTTTTAAGATACTCTTATTATAGTCTGACTTTGGATCATCTCCAGAACGCCTTCAGATACTACATGCATTTTCTGTCTGACTGAGATACAACCTAATTTTAAGTGACGGTTCATTAGGGCATTATTTTATTATTTAATTACACCACCACCCCCTCAGTGGCTGCATTCCAACCTGTGGTTTAGAAATGTTTTTCTTCATTTGAAAATTATGCTTTTGGTTACGTCTAGGAGTCACTGGAAAACACCATTTACTACATCTTAACACAAAACCACATCTTTTCTAGTTGTCTCTCCTTTGTAGGTGTCTGTGTTGAAAGAAGGTTTTCGAGTTGTTATATTGATGCTGCAGTGCTTGTTACTCTTCAGCCAATGGCTAAATACATGGCTATAATACACAGCTACTCCCAGAACATGATTCAGAGAAACCATTTATCCAGTGGCAACGCTTCGTTAAGCTCCCTCATTTCCAGCAGCTCCTGACTCCCTCCTTCACGGTTTACTTGCATGGCTGCGCTGTAAACCAAGGCAGTGAAATGTTTCACATCAAACCCAAAAATCTCACAACACACTACTTACTTATTACAGGTCTAGATCAAAACCACTTACTGCTACAGGTCTCCCACGGTAGAAAGCCTCCCTGCCACAAGTGTGATGTTAGCGGAGGGTAGCATAGGACTGAGATGCCATAAATTAGAACTGGGAGATGGAGCTATACCCTTAATTATTTCTTCTTTGTCACTTCCTTCTTGCTTTATTTTATAGCTTCCATTTTGGTGTAAATATTTCAAAACCACAAAAGAGGAAAAAAAAATAATTCATCCTCTCCATGCCCCTTGAAATGTTCCCTGTGAAGCAAGTGCCAAGTCAAGTATATACAGCACTACAGACACTCTACTGAAAAAATATCCAACTTTGAGCTTCTACTGGGAATACTTCAGATACTGGATAATACCTCTAGATCCCAAAGATAACTCTATCTTCTAGTCCTGTGAGCATGATACATCTTCTTTAATATTGTGCCAAAGGTCTGTGCGTCAAATTTATTTATATGTACACTGCATTAAAGAATATTTTCCCTGCTACATAAATTTATAAAAACACAATATTAAATAAAAAATTACAACTGATGAAATGGTCCTTTACCCAGTTTCATTTTAGATCATACACGCACACTGGAACGTTGTTTGTTTGTTTTAAAAAAAGCAGCGTCATAGATTTTTTTCTTCCTCCCTTTTTCCTCCTCCAAACCTTATTCTGAGAAAGTGGGCAAGGTTCTGATTTCATTTATTCTACTCTCTTTCTACAAGTTACAGAGCAGGTGATGAAGGTGTGAATTCAGAGTATTTCATCTTCTCTACATCAGCTCTCCGCAGTCATTCCTAGAGAGCAGCACAGTGTGCTTTTATGTCAGCTCACTGTCGAAGTTGAGCAAAACACATCGTGTTTGGCATGTGTTAGGAGTTCCTACGAAGGGAGGCGCGACCTGCCACGCCATAACGTGCTGCAAATTCATCCCCTGGCTTACTGAGTTAGAGACCAGCTCCAAGAGCTGCCGCTGCACATCTCTGCCATAAAACACTACTTCTGAACCCAGCACTTCTCTGATGCAAATCCCAGCGCAGTCTCATTTAGAAACCTCCCCTCTAGCCCAGATTACTCTAGACACTGTGAAAAACATCCACATGTGTTATGTGTGTATATTACAACAGTTCAAAGTAAGGTCTGGAAACCTAAAGCTGCTTTTCACAGCTTCATTTCACACGGACCACAGAAGACTTTCCCTTCCTCATACTGGCAAGCGCTCGCGTGCTGGCTGAGAAAGATGCCAGGGTGGCCAGTGTGACCGACAGCAATTGCAAAGCCTTCCCACCCATGTTATAAAACTAATGTGGCTCACAGTAACGCTGAAGGGGAAATATTATCACAGCAAGGTCCCCACACCAACACCACCACAAATTACAGAGACTCCGAGTCATTGTGGAAGCATCACCAAATCTACCAAAAAGCACCAGTTCTTGGTAACCTCCCCCCCTCCCCTCCCATGTGTTGCTGTTTTTCCCTTTCTTTTTCCCACCTTTGCTATCTCTGTCAGTCTTCCCTTCTGCCTTACATCCTGCCTATACCATTACTAGAGTCGTGGGACCCATTCAAACAGGATCCATTTAAAAAGATGCAGTGAGGTCTGGCCCTCACACCATTACACTGGTAATGCAGAAAAGAGATAAACACAAGAATGCAGAATTAGCTTTCATAAATGGAGGCAGTACTTACAGTACAACAGCAATCTTCAAGAATTTTTCCACTACACATGTTGGAGATGCACTTTTTATTGGCTAGGCGTTCAATCAAAACTGATTTTCCTTCAAGCAAAGACACTGCTCCTCACTGAGTCATAATGTCAGTGCTACTTCAGACATTTCAAATTTCAGGCTCTTTTGGTGTCTTATGACTTAAGCATAAGAATTTTGAGACAGAAGTGGGCAGATGTTTTTGCTGACATTTTCATATTCAAATTAACTCAATTTAATTTTGAATTTTTTTCCTTCTTTAATGGCAAACGCACATGAAAGAGTACATTGTCTCATGGATCACTCTGCACTGTTTTTCAGGGTATATCTGTTCAATCTTTTTCCGCACTTTAGCTACGAAAAAACATCACTGAAAGTAAGATTCATCTCACCTAACTTTAGAGACTTGGAATTACCTACAGCATTGGAGCTAGATTCCCTTTGTAGTCCCTGAAAAGGAATAGCCACAAAGCAAGATTCATCCCCAATATTTTAGGTGCTTCCTTAGGATGAGACAAATTGCACTCTGAAAGTAGTACTTGCTCTGCATTGACCACACTGTGCACTACAGGTATCTACATTTGTTCAAATTCCTGCCTCCTTAACTCTGTAGCTTTTCCTGATTTATTTAAAACCTGCTCATTATAATTTCAAGGTTTTTGAAGTGAGGACTGTTTTCAGTCATATGCACGTGTAACAAACAGGGCAACAGCATCACGACTGCATGGCTGTGGCCTTTATTTGCTGCCATAGCATGAAACATCAATAGCAATGATAATGTTAATACCCTAAAAAGACTAGTAATTACAGTCCATGGAAAACGAATGGTTTAAATAAGAACTATGTTGGAAGCCTAGTTAAAAAAAAAAAAAAAAA
>VWZZ01005923.1:987560-1020111 GCA_013399095.1 Psophia crepitans
CCCGTCTCACATTGACTCAGGCAAAAACTGTTTACCTCTTCTTGGTAATGCCAAGTTTTCTGCTATGTTTCTGCTCCCTGAATCTATGCAGAGTCAAAAAACCACCAGCATACCTCAAAAGAAGCCATGTGAGTGTGCAGCCATGGCAGTTAAGGCTGTCCTCTGCAGCACCGTATCAACTTACCATTTACATTGCCCCAGGGATCTCCTGAAACCACACCATTAGTCCCAGACAGTTTATAATACCCTCTGAACTCCACTCATTGAGAAGCATCGCCATCTCTTGACAGTCTCCCAATGGTCAAACACCTCCATCCTCCCTCCTCACAAGAGCTCCCTTGCTACCAGCCGACCACGCGACTGGCAGGAGCTCCACAGATCCCCCCAGGATGGAGGACACCCTCCCTTCCCTCACTCGCCACTGAGCTGTTCCACCCTCAGGAGAGCACGGTCACTTCAGACAGCTGAAACGGCCCCATGTTCTGTTGCAAACACTCTGGTTTGCTGTAAGGCAGTTTTGCAGAAACCCAAAGGCTCCTTCTAGAAAAACTGGGAACAGACAGACATATCTTTTATGCAACCATTAAACAGGGAAGATCATTGTCTTTGTATTTTCATTGGGAGGAGGCTTTTTTTTTTTTTCCTTTTTTTCTTCTTTCATGAGACAAGGACCTGAGGTGCAGATGAACAGGCTCTCCAAGGCAATCTGACATCCATTCATTTGAGTGAAGTATCAAGTGCAAAACTTCTCAGTGGGGGGAGAAAACCAGCACAGCTAGGCTGTGGGCACAGTGCACCTTCTCCACCAAAAAATTAATGACAACAGTGAGCTTCGGACTTGCATAGTGTCCACCTAGGCGGAGTATTTTTCAAGCCTCCTTTCTGTTAAAAACCCAAACCTCTCAGGCAGAGTTTCAAAACTTTTCTTGCAACTCCTCTTCTATTACCGGGAAAAAGGTGCCACATGCAGTTCCAGGTCTCCCTCCCTGCCCTGCTTGTGGCAAGGGGGGTGGGGAGTGGGAAGGAGATGAAAAAGAAAACATGTGGGCCACCAGAAAGTCCATGAATGCCAACAAGTTCAGTTCTCTCATTTTTTCCGCAAGGGATATAAATGCACTGAAATGTGCACGATGAATGTGACTGAGCTCTCTCCTGTCTGGCATCTCTGCCATGAGCTTAGTGGTGAGGACAAAACACAGCATGGCTACAATTCACTCATTTTGAAGAGCAAGAGCACAGGAAGGCGCAATGTACAACCCACGCAGTTTGCTGCATTTTTCAAGTACTGAAAATGTACTCTACCATTGAGCTGTGCTTTCTAGCAGAGTTATTTCACCTAGAACTAAACCACAATTTCCTTCAGATTTACTACACCTTTCTGGTGTCGTTAACCGCATTTTCAGAAACAACTGTAGCACCTCTCTTTTCCACGCCTGCCCTACGATGTCTATTAAGCTTCATTTCTGTGCTCCTCTATACACCCCCATACGTGGGAATGACAATCCCCTATGCCAGGACATGTTTTAGCTATATAAAGCTTTCGTATCCACCTTCCTCACCACCTCCCACCATCTCAAGAGACTGTATATAATTAAAAAGAAATTAGGCCCAGATTATGCTCTGCTAATTCACGTGTAGCAGGATCTCTGCATATGCACCTTTCCCTTCTGCATAAAAGTAGCCTGAGGGTCATGTTTTCTGCTGCAGACCCTTAACATCCATGTCTGGGAAGCTGTGAAAAATAGTACCACGAAAATACTGAGAAAACAGTTCATCTGCCTTCTTGAATCCCGGCTTTACATGAGAAAACCAAGTGGCTCACGTCTTGCCAGTAGACAGAGAACGGCTATCACCGTGGGGAAACTACAGAAGCCACAGGCTGACACTGAAAAAAAGGCATTCCATGTAAGTGATTCAGCAAGTCAGCAGTACGGGGAGTCCTGAACCTGTTAATACAGTTCAGCTCACCCTATTCTCATGGCAAAACATATCCTCATTATATATACCAACCTGCCTCTTTCTTCCTGAAGTGTGGTGTAACAGGTAGTTACCAACAACTCTGCAGAACAACACAGGAACAGCAGGCTGGGGAGAGGCAGCCGGATTGTGTTGGTAGATACAGGCTATCCAGGAAAGAAAGGATCTTACTTGTGAGCAGTAAGTTGAGGTAGAACTGTGGGTGAGAAGGATGGAGGTAAGAGAGAGGATGGTGGTTGGATCATGTTGGAACTCAGCAACTTAACTTTCTCAAGGGGCCGCAAACAAGTGATGGAAGGGCTGGGCCATGCCAACAGACCAGGGGTGGTAGCCTACAAGAAATGGGCTGGGGCAATGGCCTGACTGACAATTCAAGCTAAAAATCATCTGTGGAAAAGAAGCAGCTGACAGTTACAGTGGCTACAGGTTCTCAAAGCTGCAGAAGAGCCAGTTCCCCTCTCCTACTAGGCTGCGAAGGCACAGGAGCAGCTCGTGTCCTGGAAGCAGAATGAGCATTTACAGCCCAGTCCCAACTTGGACTGTGGTGGCAATTCACCCTGCCACTACCTCCTCTTCTTTCTCCCTCTCAGGTTGGTCCCAGCTACCCACAGGCTGGAGCCTGCCAGCCCAGCACAGTGCCACAACGGCAACCTCATGTGTCCTCACCTCAGAAATCTGAGATCCCTGCTGTGGAGGATGCTTTCTGAAAGCTACCATCAGCTGCATTAGTGGAAAGCCCTTCCATGCGTCAATGATCTCTTTTAACTCTTCAGAGAGAAGAAAGCTGTCTACTTGAAAGCTACTGCAAGCCAGTGAGTGAGGGAATAAGTGAGCACGGATGATATTTTAGCCAGCTGGGAGTAACTATGCCCTAAGCAATCCCAAGATAAAAATCCATTATCTTGTAAACAGGAACCTCTCTTGAACTATTCTCAAGCTTTGGGGCAAATATTGTCTTTACTTTTATGGTACAGGTGTCCTTGGTTCCCACCGAGGACTCACGTTGCACTGTGCGAGATCCTGCACAAATGATACAAGGTGGCATGGTTTATCAACAGGAATACACCAGCACTGCTAAACCGTTTGGAGGTCAGAACCTACATTTAATAATTATTTTTAAATTCAATTTATTTAAAATGCCAATATATAAGTGAAATGCAAACCTAAAATAATAGTTAGAATATTTGTTTACTAAAATCAAAGACACCATGCACATAAAAATAAGACAAGAGTATCTGACAAAAATTGATGGGGTTCAGATGTCATTGCTCATAAAGGAAAGAAGTGAGAAATAGGCTGGAAGTATTATTTAGGCTGGTTTATTTTTAAGTTCTAGTTATTTTCATAACATTATACTGTAAAACCAAAACACTTTTCCCTTTCCTATAAAAACAAAACTAAACAGCAACATTTATATTGTATTAACAATTCCTGACTTATGATTCAAGTTCTCTAGTATTTCTATACCTTTTTTTTTATTATGGTCCATCTTCCTTAGCTATTCTAGTACAGCAGGTTATACATTTACTGAGTCTTTCCAATTTTTTGATCTAGGACTAGATATCTAGTAATAACAAATAGATAATCTAGTACTACTAGATAATCTAATACCCCATCAGCTCTACCAACTTAAAGTTACAGTCAGCTACATCTTAATTAGATATAATGTTACCACAATTACAAATCTTGATTAGATATTCAGGTATTTGAATAAAAGAACACTTGTCTTGGAGAAAGAATGAGCACAAAGTTATTTTATACTTCAAACTGTTATCAGGTTTTGGGGGTTTTTTTTGGTTTTTTTTTTGAGGGAAGAGAGTGGCAGATCATCTAAATAGAAGACAGTTAAGGTACAAAGAGCAGTGAAACCCGTAATGAATATCTAACATGGTCTGGACATAACAGGAAATGAGTGGGTGAGTTCCAATTAAATTACTTTTTAGAAATACACAGCAGTAGAAGGAAATCGTGTTAATGATTCAAAAAGTAACTTGAACTTAGTAGCACCTTTAAATTATTATTTGAGGGAGTATTCAACTTGTAACTTTACTGTGAACTAGTTCTCTGAACAGCTGCATTTTAAAAGCTGACAGAAGTGGTTGGTTTGGAGCCACTTCTGTTACCAAAGCATAAGCTATATTCTGCTACAAAGGACATGTCCCGTGTTGCAAGGAAACACCTTTGAATTTACAGTGATACAATTGAGAAAACAGCATTTAAGGTAAAGCACTTCTAAAGTAAATGGAAGGCAGATTAAAGATATTTTTATGGAAAAGGTCAAAGAATTTTAACTATAAAAGATAAACTATTTAAATTTATTGGCATAAGTATTAGGGAAGTACAAGAAGTACTGACTCAAAAACTTCACTTGTAAAATAGTATCTTATAACTACAGTTATGATTATATTTATTGAGAAAGTAATTGTGAAACTGGAATATAAAGGATACAACTGCACTAATCAAATTATAGTAACATTGGCTTCTGCTCAGATTACACACCAAAAGATTATTTAAATATTATTTAAATAATATTTAAGACTCCAATATTGAATCTGTCATTTTTATGTCCTAATTTTAGCATGCTCTGCCAAAGAATGTAAATGTTTTCCGAGGCCTCCTGAAAGAGGGTCAGACCAGCTGCAGTGGGAAGATACAAAGGGGTTCCTTAAGGACAAGTCCATCCTTTAACAGTCTGCTGACACAGCTTCCATCACCACTCATGGGGGAGAACAGACCCAGAAGTATCAGCCTGTTAATTCTGAATTTATTTGCCTGTGTGGGTTGGTTACACTTCAGACATGCCAGACATCTCATTATGAAAGGCAAGTGACCAGTACTGATGCATTTATAAAGCAAATATTCCACAGAAGAAATCCTTCCAAACACACATTTATGATTTAGCTGCATCACCTAGTAATATCCTTTCAACATCACGATTTGAGCTGCAGACTCTCTCCTGTCCTTCTTTCGATACTAAAAGCACATTGTTTGACAGGGCACCGGTGGCATACATGCCATGCTCAGGTTTCTGCTGCCTGCTGGGGGAACAGATCCTGGCTGACAAAGGGAGCATGAACAATGAATGTCTTTTCTTCAAAATACCCTTTCCAGGCCAAGGTACCACAAGACCAGGGACACTGGCTTTGCAGTAGTTACGTTTTTTTTAACTTCTAAGAAGTTTATTTCTATTGTATCCATCTGCAATAATATTTTAGAAGTCCTCCATGTAATGATTTTATTCCTCTCAGTTCTGGCCAAAGACTTTTCCTCCTCATAACATTACACTTCATATGGGAGAAAAACAAACTGTATAAAAATTGGAAGTCTTTTTACTACAACAAATTTACGTTTCCACTCAGTCTTTGTGCCGCATTAATGCAATGGTCTGGAGTCACAGACTGATGACCACCAGTGAAAGCTGCCAACGCTCCCCTCCTCACACCAACAGCTCAGTACCCCCAAAAACCTGAAATCCACGATAAACAAAACACAGCCTGAAATCTCTCCAATCTATATTACTCCTTTACAGGTCCAATAAAAGTTGCCTGCTCCCTAAGCTGTTTGCTTTTAATACCAGAAGTAAACAAATTCCAGGCTCCATTTTTATTGGACTGTTTGGAAGAGAAAGCTCCAAAGGCTAAAATCAGAAGTACATCACATAGTAACTATGATGCATGAAACACAGCCGAGTTGTGGGAAACAACAAATTCTGTGTATTAATTCTTTAGACTCCTTGCACTGACATATCTTATGACCATAGTCACACCAACATTTATTTCCTGGCTACTATGTACGATGCAGCCATTTGTAGCTGACAGCATGACACATTACGTTGGGGGGTAGTAGGTGATAATAAAATCAAGTAAGCACAAATTAAAGTGAGAGAAATAAAAAAGGGGGTAGACTTGCAGCCTGTATGCGCAACTTCAGCTTGAGTACTTTTTAGGTTTTTTCCCTCCTTGACTGTACAAACTTACCAGTTTATATACATGTGTATGTGCACATGTGTGCACGTACAAACGCACGTGCAATTTAAAGCCCACTCCATAACCTAGCCTGATCAAATAGATAAATCAAACAGAGGCCATATTAAACACTAGGCCACACAAGGTGCCCATTACAAAATATAATAAAAGGTTAGCTAGAAAGCTCTTGCTGACAGAAAAAAATTACTTGCCAGTAACTCAAGTTCTGCAAACACCTCTCGTATGTATTATGCCACAGGGGAACAGGTACGCTGCAGTATGTAACCACAAAGGCTTTTTTTAAATCCATGCAGTACCTACGCTGGATGCATGTGCCCAGCAGCTCTTGCACCAGCAGCTTCCACAGAGATATCCCGTTGGGAGTGGAAGCCAGGAGAATCAGGAAAAGATGCACAGGAGAAGGAAGGCTACCGAGCAATTGCTCAAGCTCTGGTTAAATGAACTCTCATGATTACCAGCAGATTCACCTGAGCACGGGTCAAGATCCATTTGTGCAGGCATTGATGCTAAGTTAGAGCTACAAATAGTTGTGGAGATGCAGTGAAGTAAAACTTAACTAGGAAAAAACAAAACACTCTCTGTGTATGGGAATGATTCTGCTACTACTGCATTTCCCAAAAATATCACACTAGCAAGCAGACTGTCAACAGCACAAGTGGCAGTCCCACCTGAAAGGTCATTTGTGTTTCACCTTAATTAGACCCCTGTGACATAGAATTAGAGAAGATACAAGTTCCAGTGATGACAACATGGCGTAGATGCTGTGCTCTATTTTCACCAGGCTTAGACAGCTGGAGAACATGCTCCCTTTTTATGCTCACTCAGTCAAAACTCCTCTCCACCTTCAGGTGGAGATACTGCTACAGATAAGAAAGGGGACAAGCAGGATCTACGGGTTGTCAGGAGTCACCCCACCTCCATACAATGATAGGAAGGAAATACAGATTTGGGTCGCACATCCCCCTTCTGCTGTGAGAGGAGGCCTGAGACCCCTGGGGTTGTAAAGGGGGTGCACAGGGACGAGCTGGGGAGCAGACCTACCTGCCTGCCTCGACCAGATGGCAACACGAACAATGGAGAGTCTCGTTTTTTCTTATAAAACACACGTAGGATTAAAGGCATAAATAGATGAGCAGATACGAATTTCATTGACTGAAGGACAACAGAGGCATTGATACCCAAGTGAGGCTAAGACGTCCGCTGGAAAAAAAAGTTTCAGCAATTTTGGATAATGCAATAAATGTGTGTCTAATTGGACAGGCACGGTCTAAGAAAATGTTCTGTGGTAGAGCTCCTGCATATCTGTTCAATCTGCTGACACGTTTAACCTGATAAATCTGCTTGTTTGGTATTCTAAAGGTTCAACAAATATACTAATGGCTATATCCACAAACCAGAAGCCAATCACCACATTACACAGCAGGGAGAAGATGACAAAGCTTTTGCTCCACCTTTTCAGTGTCAGAGAACACGATGATTATCCAGATGAGGATATGAGGCTGCATAAAGTACTGCATGAAGACTTGGCAGGCTGTGCAGCAACGTACCCCGCAAGCACCGTGACACGATCACAGCTGGTCAGGAGTCTAAACTATGAGCCTGAAGCATACTTGGAGCACGCTTCCACACCCCAGGGAAAAACTCGCACAGGATAGTTTTGACAGACGAACAACAGCCTCTCCCAAGATACATGTAGGTAATGTGGTCTACAGGACCACGTAAGCTCAGTGAACATTCTGCTCATGAGCAAAACGTGCTCGTGGACAGAATCATAGGAAAGAAAAAAAACAGCACAAAACTTAGGAGACTCAAGTGAATCATTTTGAGGCCAATCCTACATAATCTATCTCACTTTCTTAAACACATATCCCTTCAATTCAATGGATCTTAACGGCAAATTAGTAAACCAGCTTTTTTCTTTATAGCTACACAATACTTCTGCACCTCCCAGACCACTTAGACATGACCACTGTGTCTCTTGAGTAGTTATTTTAAGAATGAAAGGAAAGAATAAGGTTATGTTCAGGATTATTCACCTATGAAGTTTCTGCAGTTCATATACCATGTGGGATTTCTTATAGCTGGCTTTGTTCTGTGGACACCGTAATATTCTTCAGAGTAATCAGGTGCATAAATGTCTGGTATGTAGACAGGCAAGATATTATTTGAGATAAGAAATTCCAAAAAAATGTTAACAAGAAAATAAAAAGTCAAGACTACACAAAATTAAAGTCAGATTGGTGGGGTTTTTTTGAAGTTAACACAAATTAGCTTGATTAATCACCCTTGGTGTTTCCACATAATTAAGCCCCTGAGGTTAACAACAAGCATGAGAAACTTAAAAAAAGAGAGAGGGGACAGCTCCTGGCAGAGTTGGAACATGCAGATGCATAGAAAAGAGACAGCATAGCAGATACAGAGCTAGGAGATGCATGTTTCTCCACAGACTCAAGACCTCAGGCTTCCCTCCTGTAAGCAACTAAAACTAGGAACAGTTGAAGATGCAAGAATTAGTCTTGTATCAGTAAAATGTTTGTATTTGCAGTTCAGCTACTGATTTGGAAGAGAGTTAAAGAGGTAAAATCCACCAAACAGATAACCTGGCACAGCTTAAGACCTGTTTTGTTTTTTTTTAATGAAATGACATAAAAGTGAATGAAAAGCTTTCTTAGAAAGCAAAGATGAGGACTGACTGCTATCCCACGGAGGCAGCTTTTAAAAAATAACAATCCCTCTGCCTTGTATTCCAAAGGGTACAGAAGAAACAGGTTTCTAAACTCCTTTCTCAAAGAACACATTCTGCGAATGTACTCAGACACATAAGCCACAAGTATCTCTCCTGGGAAATCCTACACTTACCCAATCCTTTTTTCATTGTCTATTGCATATAAAATCAAAACCAGTAGCAAAGTAATTTGTTGTCTGGTGAAAGGGACACGGAACTGGCTATGTATGATTGCTCAAGTAAGCACATGGCCAGGGCAGTGACAGAAAGCTCTCCAGCAGCGCTCCACGTTAAGAAGGGCAAAGCAGCAAGCAACCACTTGGACAAATGCTAGGGTCCAGGATGAATTAACATGGATATTCCATTCAGAAATTAAAAACAAGCACTGAAGAGCCAGAAGAGCCTTTCTCAATGGAAAGGGCAGGGTCACTGCTCAGAAACTAGGAAGATGGACTGGCCCAACGGGACTCCACCAGAGACATCTAGAGAAACCGGGTGTTACGTCGCCCAGGAAATTACATAGGATAGCACTTCATTCAGACGCTCTCTAGCTTATGGATTTTAAGATCCTTTTCTCTCTGTTGCTTTTTGTTCTATAAAAATTATACTTCTGCTTGAAGGTCATTTCTGGTCACTGATTACCACATCACTGCTCTTAAGGGAATAAAATGGCAGCTTATGAGTCCAGTAGTTGCACCTGCTGGGATTGACACTGAGTAGAAGCATCACAGGATCCATTTGCAAGAGACAGGATGACTTTGGGCCAGGAGGCAGCTGGGTCGCAGCTTCAGCCTGGAGAGGTCGGCCTGGGCTAGCACGGCAGTCTGCCTCAGTGCTTCTAACACAAGATGCTTCCCTGGTTTGGGAGCAAAAATTTTGCTAGGAGGACAGGGTTTTGACTATTGTTAAAATGCATGTATGGAGCCCAGAGCTTGCCTGCTGGAGGTCTTGCACTGCAAATGTCACTAGTTTACTGCAACACACAGAGTCCACCTCCTTGCAGCGGTCCCTTTGCTTCCTGTCTGCCCAAACTCTCCCTCTAGAACAAGACAAAGCTGCCGATGTTTGAACAACCGTAGGTGTTGAGCCCTTGACTTCACAGGAATTTTTTTTGCTGGTCAAAATACCTCCTGCTCCAAACTGGGGTAAAACCCAGCTAGGCCAACAGGAGCTTCTTTCGCCAAGTCTCAGAGTAAAAACTATCACTACTAGATAGACAGCCATAAATAGTGTTTTTCTGAAATTTGAAAAACTCTCACCCACCACGATGCATTATTAGTGTCCTGTTATATATAAAAACATTTGATGCATCTGTCTTTTTCTACATCAAATAGTAACACTGCATCATTTCTCATACACCTCGCCCTCAAGTCTTGAAGACCTTCTGACGCAGCCAAACACTATCTAAACATGAGAATATTTTTAGCTTCCTCAACATGCTCCAACTTCCGGGCTAAACTGGAATTTCTAATAAAGAAATGGTAATATGCTTAATAATGTACTTAACATATACTAATTGTGTTTTATGCTGTAGTAACCTGTACTCACAACTGCATGTAATATTTTGGTTTTGTCACTGTTGTTTTCTGCTCCATTTCACTTCATATGAGAAGCTATCCAGGCAAGTTTTTTGGCCAAATATGACATTTTGGGTCCTAAACCAAAACAAACCAACCAACCAAAAAAACATCAACCCAAAAAACAGAACACCCCAAAGCATTACAAATGAACTGATTGTAAAATAAAAATGCCTGGCTCTTTAAACAGCAGCTTGAATCTACAATATCTTACTAAATTCCTAAGAATATGCGCAGATAAAGATGGGGATACGGGTATCTCTATGTAGACACATACCGAGTATCCCATTTTCAGAAACTGAGCATTTCTGGAATGACAACAAAACTAAGAAGTTAGAATTACTCATATAAACTCATTAATGTAATTTTTAATTTAAATTATAGCCTTTTCAGGAAAAAGGAGCAGTTCTTCTGCTCTTCCCAGCTGCAGATGCAGATTCCTTCCTCCACTGTGTGTACCAGGTTTGGCATTCATGAGTCATCGCTAGTTTAGGTAGTGACGCCAGCACAAAGTTAATTCTACAAAAAAAGGGTGGGTTTTTTTGAGGGGTTTGTTTGTTTTATTTTTAAAACAGGTTTAGCTTGCTGAACTGACTCATGCTGGAGCCTGGGACAGTGCAAAAAGTACAAAGCAGGTAAGACTGCTTTTTCCAATGCAGATAACCTAAATGGGCTTAACTGTGATGCCAAATCAGACCCTGAGAGTACCAGCCACCTAAACCTTTAAAAGATAAATGAAATTTAGTAAATAATAATAATTTCAAAATATTTTTCTTTGTGGGATGTTTCATTAAAGTAGTCACATACTATGGTCAGAACTCAGGGACACCAATGAACTCTTTGTGGAAAATCTGGGATTTGTGACAAAATCTTTCTATCAGTAACTACAAAGACCAGTACAGACCTCTGTATAACAAATATGTAAAAGTTTGAAAAAAAAAAAAAAACCCAACACTTAACTGGGAAGAAAATCTGTTTCTATTAACATAATATACCAAATCTATACAATTCATATCTGATAAGCTCATTAGCTGATGATGCAATCAAGATACTAATTTTTTTCAACCCCTTTTTCATGTCGTCTTCACACATCCATTGCCTCCAAAATCATGGCTCAGTAAATGCTGACATATTGAATTAAAAGATGGCAACTACTGTTGGGTCTGGTAAACAGCCTGGGTAAACAGCTGAGCTTCTTAGTAACTGGGAGCTAATATAAAGCAGGAATGAAAAACATTTCTGAGAAAAGATCAGTCACAGAGCTTTAAAAATTATTACCATGAGATCCCCCAAAAAAGCAATTAAGCGACAAGATATTTCTACCTCAGTATTGGAACTCAGCCTGCAGAACAGATAACCAAATAAAACGATGCTGGGCACAACGTGCCCATCCCTCCCACTCTGCAAAAGGTGTATTATTGATAGCTCACACAGTATTTGGAGAACACATGCAAGGAAATGAAAACTGCCACCCTGGGTAAGTTCCACTCGGACTGTGGATGTAGCTAAAGTTAAGCACATTCCTAATTCACTGTATTATGAAGAAAATTTTTAGCCTCTTGGAAGAATCGAGTAACCCTGATGATCAAATATGAACTCACATTTTAGACTGTAACTGTGGGCTCATCTTCACTACTGTTAAATCAATTGTACTTAACTCAATTACAATGAGGTAATTACATTAACATGAGTCAGTGCATCCACACATGGCATTTGCACGTGTGCTTAGTGAATTGCTGTTACCTCCCACATGGCACAAGTACTTCGCTCAATTACATTAAACCGAACGCAGCTCAGGACACTTTCACCTGCGGTTCATGCCCACATGAAACCACACTGCTGCCAAATGCCCCATCCCACTTGCACAGGGTGCATCTGCTGCAAAGCTGTCTTTAACCAGGTACGAACTAACCTCTGTGTGGGTCTACCTACCCACTGTGGGGACTCTCATCTTTTAAGATTTAATATGTCCTAATCCTTTTGGAAAGGGAACAAAAAATACCATCTTTGCAATCTGTTATTATTAAACAGAAAGGTGAGGAGAAAATGAGTAATAATAAATACAATTAAAAAATCAACAAAACTGTGTGGGCTACGAAAATTTTACTGTTACCACAAACGTTGTGATTCATGGGCTCCTGACTACATCTGCTGGCAGCCACAAATGCACCCATTTCAAAGTCTCTCCTGCCTCTCCATCCCTCTGTGTCTCAGGCTACACACATCGCTAATTAAACAGCTCGGGCATCATTCCTTGGCTGTGAAGCGAAGTGGCACAGCGTAATTTAACATCCATCTGGCAAAATTCTTTCCTTCCCCGTTTCCACAAGACAGGGTAGCTGTGCTCAGACTGCCGAGTGGAGCGATGCCACTGGGTGTGCACCCTTCTGCCAGATGTAGTAGCAGTTGCTGTGAGGAGGGAAAAAAAAAAAAAAAAGATAGAGAACACCATCCTACCTCTCGCACAGCACGGAGGATCATACTCCCCTGCCGCAGCCTGCTCCTGACCCTGGTTATTCATCACTAGATGCGGGCTTAAAGCCCCCAGTGAGTAATACTGGTTCAGTTAACACAGGAGACTTTCTGCTACTGATCAGGTAGGTGATTGCAGCAAGTACGCTTAGCTGGCCCATGCCTTCATTTAAGCAAGAACCCGTGAGCGCAACTCAGCAGCGGTGTTCTCTCATGTCTGGATCCTGACAGAAATCTCTGCATAACTTTTTAATATCATCAACAAGCTGTTGCCAAGAGACTGAATCCATCGTCAGATGCATAAAAAGCAGATCCACAGGTACAGAAAAGTAGCAAACTAATGCAACGTGCATTTTCTCTTAAAGACTATTTAAAGTCACTGAACACAGAATTCAGGAGATTCTATGATCAGATACTGTACCTGTTTCACAAAACTTGTGAATGCCTCCCGTTGTTGTTTGTGGAGAATTACGACTGATAATCGCGGAAATGTAATACTGACTGCAGAACACATGCCGCGGTGTTCAGGTGGATGCCATGGTTAACAAATGGTACTGCTAAAATCCTATCAAAGGCAAGATGAAAATCAAACTAAAGATGGGTATGACTCTGGAGACGAAAGGACAAGAGAAATGTAGGTTTCTTATGTTTGTCTGAAGAAGCACTTTCTAAACACTTTTAAATAGCTTTATCGTCTACTCAGCTAGCCAGGTATAAGCATATTTTATCACAAAAGTACAAGTATTGTCTGCTTATATCCTGTAAATGACTACCCTGTTCTACAGAACACTGAACCCAGAATACTAATGACAAGAAATAAGTATGTTAATACAAGGTTTTAAAATACCATTATTACAAAACACTGTTACAGTCAACTTCTGAATGAAAAAGTGTATTTATGCACAGATCAGAGATGCCATTTCTTAGGAATAAATAAAAAGCATTCATTTGTAGGGACCAATTAATATTTGTCACATGGTTTTCAAGGGTTTACCTTAGGGAAACTTGTCTGAAACACAGAAAAACGGAAAGGAAATTATCATTCCATTTAGCGCTTGCTTGCCTTTTTAAACTGAAAGTGCTTTTAATTATTCTTATTTTTTTCTGAATTGTGATAACAAGTCACAATAAAAAAACAGATCTTAACGAAATCCGTTTAAAGACTTTTTACAAATAGCTCTGCTATCTTTCAATATTAAATGTTGAACAATCTGTACAAAACCTCAAGTCCTGGCATACTACTACTACTCTATTTTATAGATAAAACAGCGGACCTTCATTTTCCTTTTGCTGCCTTTTACAGTCTTTGTCCTGATTGCACAGTCACGTTTTAATCCAGCAGTGGTATTCTCTGATCTTACCAGTGCCCTGTGTGGCTATAAGCTCACACAGTGGGGTCAAGAGAGAGCACGACCAGAAAACTTGTGAAAAAGGAAAACAAAATGGAGGAGGGGCACTCGCAGAAGACGAAGGAAAGCCAGCAGAAATGGCTACAGTGTTCACTGCATTTTGCTCAGCTCTCCTGAAGTAGTGTTTCCTTATCACTACTTGAGAATAAAAAAAAAAATTAAAAAAAATTAAAAAAAGGTGTTAAAGAAAAACTCTTCTTTGGTCAACCTCCCCAAATTTCCAGGAGCAATTCTGAAATTATTTATTTAATACAGGTTATATCCTATTTGTAAAGAAATCAAGAGTTTATGGTAAAATGCTGACACACAAATGCTAAGCTGATGAGAGAGAAAATAAGTTTACTAAGTTTCCTTTTTGTGAAATTAGAGATTTATATACTTTTGCTCAGAAAAGGTAGATTGTTTCATTTTGTACAATAAAGAAAACCCTGTGCTATGCAAATACCTTTAAATGGAAATTAAATTTACATTTTATAGTCAAGTTTTTAAAACATTACTTTCACAGCTAATACTCCCTTTAAAAATATTTTCTCACATGCAGCTTACTCTTTCTTACATCAAATTTTCCATTTGTTTGCAACATACCTCCCCAACCACTGAAAAAAAAAGATAAATTGCTTACTGTTAATGTCACTGCAGTAACTTATTGTAACTACCTGAAATTTGAAAATCAATAATCACCTGAAGAACAACCTATAAATAAAGATAAATGGTATTTTGTTCACTTAACTCAATCTTTGCTAGAAAAATGTGCCAAAGAATTCCATTTGTTACGACATACCCAATATTGATAGCCTCTTATTCTCATCTGTGTGCCAGAAACAGCCACACCTACTGTGGTCACTCTTACATTAAGGCAACTGTGTACAACCATGACCCCCTTAGACTGTGTATGCAATATCAGTGCACAAGGCGCACAAATTACTGTTTGCAAGTGAAAAGTGCCAAATTACTTTAATCAACCATTAACCTGGAATAAATGATGGCTACTGAAAAACGTAATGATTTCTGCACAGCTACATGTTGCAGTTGAACAGATTTGTTTTAATGATATTTGGCAGTTTGCCTTTCTAAAATAAATATCTAGATGCATTTACAAGAAAAGCAGCTACAAATTCAAACCCTATATAATTTTATTTATGAAAGACAACTTCATTGCAAGGATCCTGATCAAACGCTACTAAACACAAAGCTTTGCTGCTGGATAGGCTCCATTCATCAGTGGCAATCTATCTGTATGAAAGAGATACTTCCCAGAATTTCAGGACACACTTTTTTTCTCAACTAAAAACAGCCACACGCAGCAGATTCGCCCAAACCACACTGACCCTGCCCAGTGTAGACTGTCAGCAGTGCCCTGAAGAACTGCCTGATCTCTCACACTCCTACCCTGCCCCCATCCTAGCTACTTAAGGCCACTCACCCCTGACAGAAATTCTATATAGAAGGAACGTACATAAACAAAGGCTCCTTCAATTTATGTGTATCTGTGTTACCTCCTCACCAAACAGCCCTTGGGGAGAGGGGTGAACTCTAACATACAGTATCAACACATTGTACCTATAGTATGGTGCACCTTAGCCAGCCAGAGCACAACTTGTGTCAATAAACAATTTGAGGATAATCTTTTGCTTTTTATTAACTACAATATCCTTCTGACTTTAGGTTAAATTAGCAGCAACCAGACCTCAACATTTTCAATGTACCTACGAAATCTGATCAGGTTATGCATATGCAACACATGGCATAATTTTATTGACTCCGCAGGGACAGAATTCAGTCCTACCAGCTCTCAGACAAGCTGAGAGCCCGTCCTCCAACCTTCTGCACAAGGGAGTCCTGCACAGAGCTCAGTTCCAGATCTCCATCATCACCAGCCAAGCCCAATGAAGTCCAAGTGACTTCTCCACTCTGCAGGTATGGCACAGGTAACCAGCGTTTGCAGGACCAAACTACTACCATGAATGACAAGCACATGCATGTGCATGAGAAGTATTTCTTTAAAAACACTTCTCAGTTCAGGACATTTCAGTGAAAATATTTTTCGAGTGTCTTTAAAAGAGAAACAAAAATTACTGCTTCAACCTGCTTCGAATCAGAGCTTGGGCACCAGGAGAGAAGCTACTTATGGCTTATTTGACACAGCACTGTGTTTGCCCTGAAGGTTAGTCAAAGTAGCCACCGAGGTTGAGCTAGGATACATTATGTAGGGTCTGCTGAGAAAGTTTAAACCATGGAGACTTCAAAAGAGCTTAACTTGATCCTCCTGTAATATTACATAAAAGGTGTGCCAGGTAAAGAAGGCAGCTCAGTTATACCTGATAGTTACACACCAGCAAGGCAGTCACAAATTAAATGTTGCCAATGGCAATGGGAAAGTCACTCTCAAATATTTCTATTTTTAAAAAAATTAGAGAAATAAGACATATCCACTATTTGCAGGACTGGGCTGTTAGCATCTTTTTCTCAGGAAATGAATGCCAGACCAAGCCCAGCACTGATACAAGGTGCAGCCACAACGAGCGTACACCAATGAAGATGGAGGTTCTGCGAGATGCAGTTGTGCAGAGTCTCGCTCTGCCATTTTTTCCTAGCTAGGAAGTTAAATTACTAAGACCAAAGAGACATTGAGGGAACAAGACCCATTTCCTTTTGGCTCATTTCCTTGAAAATTACACTCTACCACTGCCCTGACACCAAACAGAGCGGTCGCACTCTGCATTTCCTCAGGCTGCACACTTCCACTGCCTTCCTCAAGTTAGCTCCAATTTTTCATGTAGCAAAACCAAAGCTTGCTGATATAAGTGACATTCAAACATGCAAAATAAATGACTAGTTTTCAGCTCAAAGAGCAAAGAAGTGCAATTGCTTCTGTAGCTACAAAGCAGCAGAATTGACACAGGAAGCCAGGTGGGAACGTGAGGCCAAGGTGGAGGAAGGGGTAGGTGGGATTGCCTCTTCTAGCAGAAGTCTACAGTTAGGTGACTTAAGGCAATAATGAAAGTGCATGGTTATAACAAGCAAGGATTCTGTTGAGGAAAAAAAGAAAACAAAAGGCTAGCATGGTATCACATCTTCAGCAAATAGTTTTTTCTTCAAGATAAATAGAGATGCTTACTTAAAAAAATAACCATGCAGTGTAATTCTGGGGCTCACAAAAAAAGCAATGAAAAATTTTGGCATGTATCAATCAAAATGACATTAAAGCACTGCTGTTTGGAACGACAGTTACTGGGCTCTCAGAGATCTGTGATTTTTGAAAAGCATTTCTACCACTTGAGATTGTAAAAGTAACATTTAACATAAACCTTAGAAACAGACAAAGGATTTTACATAGAAAGGTTAAAGTAAGTTGCCAGTCCCAAAGCAAATATCTAAATATCCCAACTGTCTGACATGTACAGTAAAAAAACCTGTAGATTTTGTGATACAGTCCTATGCTTAGTTCAAAATCCACAGCCAGACAGCACACGTGAATTAATTAAAATTATAGAAAACCTGAGACAAAGTTATCAGTACTTGAAATATGCAATACTTCTGCTTGACAGACACTTTCAAAAAAGCAGGTGTCACCTATTTGAAGCTAACAATACAAGTAAAGAAGCCTTTAATCTCTCAACCATTTTTTAAAGAACCAAAGCAACCTTAGGGCTCTGTCGGTACAAATTCCCTTCATAACATTACTTGCAAACAATTTTTTAGATGCATATGTTATCAGAAAAAAACCCATGAAATTCCAGCCAGCTGGAGGCTGACGGGGGAGGAAAGAGCAACTGACACAACTGTATCATAGTCAACGGCACTCCAAACTTATCCCATAGGAGAGACTGTCCCAGAGTAGTGAATCATTACACACCATTCACTACTTAGAAGTGCATTTTGTATTTCCAAATGTAAAAAAAATACTGGGCTTAATTTTACTTTTATAAACTACAGTCAGGGAACTTGTAAAACAGTTTTACACCACTCATCCACATAGATAGAAAAATCATATTGAGACCAGCAGTAGTAAAGATTGCTTGATTTTACTTGCTTTGCAGCAGAACTGTCATTGCGGAAGAAAAATATATATATATTCAATATATACTACATAATGTATACATACATATTTTGTTTTGAAAATAAAAAACCCTAGGAGACTATCAATCCTTTCATGTATTAAAAAAGTATTTTAAGTAGTGCAACTATAGTTCTTACACAAGAAGAAAAAAAATATTCTGTCAAGTCCATGAAGAACTTTGCCCAAGGTCAGACCAAAGCAGAAGAACATTTTTAAGGAGTGAATAGTTATAAAAGTCACATATTTAAGGTCCTAATCTTGAAACCTTTATTTACATGAACAGTTCCTACTTTAAAGAGCAAGTGTTTGCAAGATTGGAATCCTACAATCATTAATCTTTTTGAATGACTTTTTAGCATGAAGGGCTATGTTCTCCTTCAAAACAAACAAAAGCAGATAATTCTGCCGAATATTTTGCAAGGCCTTTGCGTTGTCATGCTACAACATTCAGAAGAGGAATTGTAAGCCGCGAGGTAAAATGCCGCTGCGAAGTTCTAACAAGTTTAAGAAAAACTACTAGTTGTTGGCAAAAATGTATTCACCTTAAAATTTCAAACTTTTCTGTGACTACGACTACTTCGACACAGCATGCTCAGCATGTTTTGCTTGATCATCAGGAGGGGAAGTCTAGCTATTTACCGAGAGGGCTAAGAAAATTACTGAACATCTAACTTTCTATCAGCCCCACATTTAATTCTCCATCCAGTATTCTTTTTCCTCTAAGCATCAACAAACCAAACAACAAATGCAACACTTAGCTTGCATTTCACATGCTCCTTAAAAGGAGGATGTGTGTTTTGAAAATCGCTTTGAATGCGAAGTGGGGGGGGAAGACATCACGACTCCATCCCCAAGCTCTGCAACCCCTCCATTATAAGGCGTGTGCCGTGGCTCCCGGCGGGACAGGCTCCCAGGCCGCCAAAGGGCAGGGTGGGCGGCTCACCCCCACCCGGGCTGCCTCAGGAGCCTCTGAAGTGACCAACTACCCGGTGGGAGAGGCAGCGGCTCCCCCAGCCCCGCGCTGCAGAGGGTTAGCGGCGGGGGGGAGGGAGATTCTCTGGAGTTAGGTGTCTTCAACCCCGCTAACTCGAGAGGTGTAGGCAAGGCCCCGTGCTTCGAGCGGACAGCCGCCCCTGCGAGCTGCCCACGTGTGACAGCCACCTTACCGCCAGCCTTCCCGCGCCACCTTCCCTCCCGTGGGGCGGAGGACGGGGCAGGACCCCACGGCCGCAGAACAAAGGGTGGCATTGGCCGCCCGCCGCCCTCCCTCAGTGGGGCCTGCGGGCTGAAAAGCGGCCCCGGGCCGCGGCTAATCGTTACGAAAGCCTGGGCTTGCCCCTGAATGCGGCGGAGCTGCAGATGGGGTGCCTCCGCCGAGCCAGGGCAGGCCGGGCCGGGCCGCCCTGCCCCGCCGCCATCTTGATGGACAGCCCCTGCGCTGCCCGCGGGCCTGGGGCTTGGCGCGGCCAGGCCAGGCCCGGCCCCTGCCTGAGATGCCGAGCTAAGCACAGGGCGTTGGGCGCTCGCTTTAACCCTGGCTCGGCTTAAAAGTGTGTCTTCGATAGCCGCCCGTACAGATGCTGCCACGGCGCTGCACGCCAGCACAAACAGTAGCAAATTCACATTTGCTCTGTGGCTGTTGGTCCTTCGGCATGAAAGCAGCGATCACCCTGCTGTGCCGTCCTAACGGAGGGCACTACGTGGTTTATTGCCGAGACGCGACGGTGCAGCGCCAACGCCCTTGGCTTGAGCAGCACTGCCTGCCCCCTCCGCCAAGCCAGGCCCTGGGATAGCTGTTTCTGATGTATCGCCATTTCGACTCTCAAAGATACTAACCAGCATTTCCAGTTCTGCATGATGTGCTAAGTTAACTTCTCTTTTTTTTTTTTTTTAAAAAAAAGCGCATTGCACAGAAGGCCCGCACCCCCAGCCGGGATCTGGCACCGGGGGAGGCCACGCACAGCCAGGAGGCTCCGGCCTGTACCTCTGCTGCTCCACGCCGCCATCTAAGCCTGCGGTCCCAGGCCTGCCGCCAGGCATCTGGTCTGTCAGGAGAAAAAAAACCCCAACCAACCAAGCCCCAAAAAGCACACCAACAAAAGCTCCAAACCAGCTATATACCTCGCTTTCAAATACCTAACTGCCTACCTGCATTCTTCAGGCTAAGCATTAACACTGCTTACGGGTTTATACTGCTACATTAAAAACAGACACCCCCCCCAGTCTTCTCACCTATTTTGCCACTGGCATGAAAAGGAGCAGAACTGAATCATCTCTGTCTTTACATCGACCAATTAATCCATGTTTTATGAATTTGTAACTGAGAACAGGATTTCAGATATTTTGTTCGCTGTAGTGGTAAAGTTTTGCTGTTGTTTCTATTCACAGTGATGATCTTAGAAAAAAACAGGCATAAGAACAGCAACAAATGATTTTGCAGTGATTCCATTCATGCATGGTTTCCACGAAGAGGGGTACTAATAGCATTTATCTCACAGCCCGGTCATTACCAGAGCAGTCCAAGACAACTTTTATATTATTAGAAGCAACCCGCATTACTTGAACATCACTATTTAAAATAACTGCCACATCTATACAAGAAAAACTGTAGCTTATTCTCTGCGCGCCCAGAGGTTTTTCCCATCCGTATCAACTGCAGCACAGCAGAGAAGTCAATAGCTGACTGGCAAATCTTGCCAACAAGCAAAAAAATTAAGACTCGGAATTTTTATTTTTGGCTCCTTCTAGATACTAATTTTATGGATATGCAACACCATGATCCAAAAAGGGACCGACAAATACAAAACCGCTATGACAGTTAGCGTCGGTCTCTGCCATTCCTCTATGCAGCAGAATTCAAACTGACCTACATTGTTAAATGTATTTCCTGAAACAGGCATGAACACCGTAGAAGATGAAAACAAGGCTTGTAAGTAAGTATTTAATTAAGTGATCTTGTACTAATTTCTCATCAATATTTTCTCCTTTTTTTGCATATCTAGATTAATTTTGCTAATTTCATTTCTTAATGCTTGAATGTAGTTTTTTAAAGCTAACATAGCAACACTTATCAGAAATTTCTTTATAAAATTAATTTCATGGAACCTGGACGTTTCAAAATCTGAGCATCTGTTTTTGAAAAGAAAATATTTTGTCTAATAAATGCATCAAAGTTATTTTACAATAATGTAATCAGTATTTTTAAACAAACCAATTTTAAAGGAAATAAGGACTACTGTTTTTCATATATATTTAGCATGTACCCTTACTGTTTGATAATTTACTTTCCCACAGACTTTAATTAAAGGAACTGACTTGCTTTTTTGGCCCATCATCTTAAAATAATTGGCCATGAGATGCTAGTGTGTCCAGAAGAACAATGTGCTAGCAAGACATACAAATTCAGATTAAGTTTGTTACACTGTTGGAATTAAAACAGCCAAAAAAACCCACAGTAAACTTTCTACACATTAACTTAAGCGGAGAAAGCCATAGAGCAGTTCGCATTTTTATTCTCTTACATATTATCAGTAAATAATTACCTGCTAATTTAGTCCCCTTTTGGACCTGAAATGCAGGAATGTCAAACTTCTCACCAAAAGGCAAAACTACACTTAAACCAATGAAGACCTTGGTGAAAAGGAAGAAAGGAAGCCAATGGAATATTTTTTTTCTGCTGCGTAAGATGCAAATAAAGAGGAGTTACGTTTCCCTTAAGGTAAGTGGTTCAGCTGAAAGTGCTGGAAGAAATGTAGATGAACCATCCATATATGATAAGTTCATACAAAAAAACCCCGTTACATAATTACCATTTTTTAAGAATTTAACAACTCGATTATATTCATCATCATCCTAAACCCAGAAATATTTGAACAAAAGCAATCATTTTTACACCAGTTACCTCAATACTTCTCAAGAGAATATAATATATTCAGGTGCATTTCATGACACCTATTGTGGTCAGTGCTAGTTCAGCACCATGCAATGGACATAAGTACACTAAGTCACATATTGGTAAAAGGAAAACAAATTATAAATATAAAAGCATAGTATTGCTTTCTCGAATTAAAACCAATTTCAGATTCCCATATGAAAATAAACTATCACTATGTAAGAAATCACAGGAAATGTTAAACATTGGTCGTACTATCAAATAATAAACACTAAAAATAAATAATCTTTGGGAAGAGACAGTGTTTCAAATGTGGCCATTTTAACAGCCTAATCCTGGTCCATTTACAGTTGTCACCACTTAAAGAAACAATCATCCAAGGAAGAAGTATTATCTTTGTGAAGAAGATTAAGAATAAACCCACAAAAGCATAGAACGGGCTATCACTTTCCAACAAACTATCAATAATTGTTAGTAAAAAAATATATTACAAAAATAATCTGCCATTTTAAAAAACATGTAATTGCTTAATGAAAATAAATTAATGAAGAATAATGTAAAAATTCTTCGGGGAAACTGCATCCCCCGATTACATTATCAAACATAAAGAAATTCTGTTGCTCACAGCAGACTGCAGATTAATTTTGAAAAGTATTTGCTGCCCTGCAAAAATGTGGTTTAGTCATTAACTGCAAAGATATCATATAAAATGGAAAATGCATTTTTATATTTCACAAAAGTCTTTGCTAACTTCTACTGAAGACAATGTAGACATAGATCAAATTTAGAGGAACCCTCTCAACCAGAATGTTTTGGATTGAAATAATTTAAAACATTTTCAAATCTATAGATCAGATTTTATATTGTCTTTAAATTCTTGAGGAAAAGAAGGCATTGCTAAGGGCAGAATCTGATAGCCTGCTTTCTTGGTGTAGATAAGCGTAATGCAGGAGAACAAAGCGCTTCTTAGTGAAAGACGTGGTATTTACTGCTGCATTAAGCGTTTGCAAAAGCATTAACACTAACAAAATCCTATTCCAGTTACTCTAAGCAAACATTTTATTTTCGGATGTACTATATTTGTGCTGAAAATCTTTAATATTATTTTCATCTGGACAATGCATCTTTGAAATATTTTGCTCCCTTATCATCTACAGTTCAGTCCCGCAGTCCTCCTCTTTGTGCCTAGTCCTTTAAAGTCGACGGTGACAGGCAAAGGTCTCTACAAAGCAACTCTTCATTTCTGATAATTATTTATTCACAGGTCTCCTTCACACCCAGCAATCACCTTACTAGCAATGTCTATCATTAACAACTATCACTAGTTTCTGAAACCAATTAAAAAGACTTAAAAGTAAGATATTTTTTTACCTTTGTTTCTGGGTTGCAGCAGAAACTAGATTTTGAGTTTTAAACCAGAATCACACACAATGAACAGGATGCCCTGCTGAAAGTCTTGTAAGTTAAAATCCGTGTGCCTGCTACAGCTATGCAGACCCCTACACAAGAAACCGCGCATTCCTTACAGGGTCAACTCCTACCCTACATTTCCCATCCATTAAACAGGGTTTTTTGCAAAACTTGCTACATGAAAACAACAGACAAATGTGATTTTGATTCATATACAACAGCTATTACAAATGTAACATGCCTTCTTCAATGCACACACACACACCTCCCCCCCAAAAAAAAAACCAAACAGTGAAGCAGACAGACATAGCAGGTTTGACACAGCCAGATGAGAATTTAATCGCTGTAGTGAAGAGCTATTAAGCACTGCGGTGAAACGGAAACTTTTTGACTAACTGCATTTACAAATGCTTGAGGACCATATTATGCCTCCAAATCTGTCGTGTCCACCTTTTCCTGTCTGGACAGAGGGTTCAGCTACTTCCCTCACCCCAGAAGTCAGTGCTTTCCCTTATATCCAGGTGAGATCTCTACATCCCTAACACAGAGGCTGGGGGAAAAAAAAAAGGTACAAAGGAGTCTGCCAGGAGGATACCTATCCTTCCCCCTGTGAACACAGACACACAATAGTGCACTTACAGAGTTTTTCAGATGTTTTCCCAATACGTGCTGCATCCCGTTACCCCTGCCAGAAATCAAAGGCCCTGTAGAGGTGGCCCCAACTGCCTCCAGATTACCGAATAGCTGTTTAAGGTCCCCAGGAGCTTTTGCTGCAAGGGTGAACTTCACCCCCCTTCAACAGAATCTGCCTGCACCCATGGTGAGGGGTTGGTTTGGGGTTTTCTTTTTTTCCCCCCACACTGGGAGAACATAATATCCTCCTCTACCACTCTTTCCTCCTGTGAGGGAATGATTTGAGGCTGAGCAATTTTTCAACTGGAAGATGAAAAACCCCACATTACAGCCCAAGAGCTTTGCATCAAAACAGACTGGCAGATTAGTGGTTAGGTGAAATTAGGGAAGACGTTAAATATTAAACTATACATTGACAGTACAAAGACGTAGCATATTGTTAAAAGCATATACAAGTTATATGAGTGTCAAGTTCATGGATGTACGTTATGTTAAGTTGCATCATTTTAGTTAACTTTTAATTAAGCAGCACTGACCCAAACCCTAGTTTACTACTCTACATTTTAGGCACTGTACAGGGAAAAAAAATCAGATCACAATACAGCCCTCAAGCTTTTGAGCACAAAAAGCACACTTTCACAAACAAAAGGACATGAACTACATACTTCCAGTAAGAACATTCATATAAGAGAATTGAAAATCCACTCCTAAGGCTGTCTGATTTATTCAGTAAGTTTCCCAGGTCAGCGGGACCACTTCACATAACAAAGATTGAGCAGAATTTGGCCTGTCAGGTCCGTAATATCCACAAGAATAGAAGGGATGGCATGGTTTCATTACATTAAGGAAGAGGTTTTGTGTACTGTTGGACTAATTCTTAAATTTCCATTCATGTGACGTACTATTGTTTTTAATATCTGGGGGAGAGGGTAGCAAACAGTTTTGTGAATAATTCTTTGATCTTGTTCCACTTCAGTGCCAACAATGGTTAATTCACAAGATATGTAATCTATGTGTCTTAGACCAGGTAATTAAACAGGGTGAGAGAGATATATATATTATTTATATATATATATATAATTTTTATATCTCTCTCTCTCTCTCTCTGTTAAATACAGGGAGTAGCGGGGGGTCTAATCCAAAGTCTACAGAAGCCAGCTTGGGTCTATTAGGTACATTCTAGATTAAAAATTTTATATATTTCTTGTATTTCCAATATAATGAGTCTGAGAATATTCAGAAACTATTACACATGGTCAGCAGAGGCTTTTTAAAACACCGTATTTCCAGTAAGATTGTATTATCACAAATAGCCCATAAAACCAACCAAGATATTGATTACTAGCTTGCAAAACACAGTTGTAAAATGAAATAAAACATTTATTAAAATTATAGCACACATGCACTATTAAGAGATTTTAAAGACACACATACTTTGAAAAAAAATACAAGTTCCTGCTTATTCTAGTCTACTTAAAAGGACACAAGGGCTATCACTTTTACTCTCAGTTTCAGCCCAGGGATTGTTTTGGTGCACATATTTATATGACCATAAACAAAGAAAGTTATAACACAAATGTTAAAGTAGCCTCAAGTGGCACAATAATAAAAGCACTCTAGGAAAAAAAAAAATAACCCCTCAATGCTGCATACCTATAAATTACTGTGACTAATTAGAAGAGAGCCTCTCTGGGAACAGATTATCTCTGATGGGAAAGCCACTATCAGCTACGTTCCTAAGAAGTGCACGCTTACAAATGTAATAACATTATTGTTTTCTAACAGCATCATAAGATCTGTAATAGTAATGAAATATTACTTTGGTTTTCTAGACAAACTCGTACACTCCAAATATCGATTATACATGCATTTGCTCAGATTTTACCTGCTAAACAGTTTTAACCCATGATGCTAACAAAACCAAAACAAACCTTTCAGCCTCCCTCCTTGCAAAAAAATGTAATTATAGCACTGGATTAGAGTTTTGGAATAGAAAGTATCTGTGTGATTTTCTTGGCTCCTGCACTGATAACAGAACAATGATATTCTAAATACTCTCAAACAAGTAACTTTTCAAATGTATTGATGTATTTTATTTTCAAAGTTATACACATGGAACAATTAAGGAGCTGTACTTTTCAGACTATCAACTAATTTCACTAGGGTCTCACCTATCTGCTAAAAAGATATATCCAAATTATTATGAACATGCCCTGTAAGAACACTTAGTTCTGTTCTGTAGAAAAAAGAAACATACATCATTGTCACAAATAAAAAAAACACCACTATTTTTTGTTTGTTTTAGAAATAGTGCTGTTTTAAAACTTCAATATATTTCAGTGCCACGGCTGAATTGTAATCAATAGAACAACAAAAAGAGAAACATGTAAGATTGAACTGAAGTGTGATCCAAAAGAGTCCTGAAACATTCCACTTCCAAGGTGAACTCAGATGCTTATACTCATTCCAACACCCACAAGTGCCCTTTTTCTTGAGAAGTCACTAGACTTCAGTTGTCCCTGCACCCCCGGCTGAAGGTAAAACCATTAGTCTGCTATTTTGCAGCAGAGGAGACTGCAGTTTCATTCACATTTCTGCAATAGCAGCTTCCAGCCCTCCCCTCCTATACCTTCACCTCACCCTGGGCAGCTGCTTGCATCCTTGGCTGCCCTTCCACAGTGCCAGCACTTGCCCACCCTTATTTGTGGGGATCTGATGTTTCTCTGATATGAAAAATGGTAAAAATCAGATACAAACCCCAAAATTTTCCCAGCTAGCTTTGCCATACAGCTTCGCAAGCACTTATGCTCGCCCAGCAGGGAGAGTGCTATAAAAGCTCTTGAAGCACTGCTGTGAAACGTAGAAGTAAAATCTTGGCCATAGGACTCCCAAGAAGGGTGGCTGTAGGAGTTTCAACCTCCACCTGTTCACCACACTGCTACTGCAAAGCCAACTCAGCTGCCTGCAGAGCAGCTGCTGACCTGCTGCATGTTAAAGCTTTGCATGTTAGGAAAAAAATCAATATCAGTGCCAGTTTTCCTTAATACAGTGGACTGTAAAACTTGTGGCAGTTTCCACAGCTGCTCCGCAAGCAGCTGAGCCATATCTGGAGTGGGCATCTGGAATTCCCTCTAGCCGTCTCCCAAGGAGTTAACCCCCAATTTTAAGTCAGGACGAGCCAGAATAATCTGAGGAAAAGCCTGGACACCAGTTCCTCCAACTAAATACACTGGAGCAAGCAGAAGCACTTCCCCACCTTCCACACAGAGGTGTTTACTGATACTCTGCTGACAAAAAAGCAATTTAAGGATTCACTGCTTTCACCAGTGATATCCAGCAAGCAAAAGCTAGCCCAGACCTGTCCTGAGTAACCATCCCTTAGAAAGAGCTAAGTATCACAGAAGACCTTTCTATCAGTCACGGCAACTTCCAGCTGATTTAACAAAAGGGGCAAAAGGCACCCTTAAATGCAGGGAATGAAAAATGTAAATGGTATATCCTTATTTCTTTGTGTTCATTTAAGAAACATCATAAACGGTCTTTACCCCCCAGTTTCTGGGTTCCTAGGATCTTACTTAAATTGTACCTTTACGGTTACTTTTATACACCTTTCTAGAAACTGATGGGCCTGATTTTGCTTCTGTTGATAACTACCGGGGAAAGCGACAGGCCTTCACTGAGACGCGTTACGTAAGGAAGATGAATTAAACAGTATTTACATGACAGTATACTTTGTAAAGAGCCTTAAACTCTGGATGGGTCTCGACGTACTTACTACCTCAGTAATGTAGCTGCAAACCAGGACAAGCAACAATAACAACATTTTTCCCAATCTGACAATTCATTTCCTTTTAGCTTTGGTTCATGTATCTGCTTTGATATCTTACGTTTGTGCCCCAGACAAAATATCCTCTTCCTTCCAGTATCCCAACCTCTGTGCAGAACTTCCTCAGTCTTGGAAAGAAGGAGGATAGCATGCTCTGGAAAGGGTGTGCTTACCGCTCTGCCTAATAGGGAAATATCTCTTAGGAGAAAATAGTCCCATTGCAGGCCTCTGTCTTCCGGTCGCTTGTGATTTCTGACTGTCAACATTTAATGTTTAAACTTCTTCAGCAATCTGATTCAACACCCTCCATGTTTCATGGGACTCGCCATTCCCTTAAAGACTACATATATCTATCAATAAAAACGCACTGTAATGTTGGGTTTAGATGTAAACAGATGAAGTCTGAAAGTTATGGTGGCTCCATAACTTAAATACCAAATTACAACTTTCTTTAGACAACCATCTTAAGTGGTCAAGCTCTCAGTGAAGTGACTTTTGCCATCTGTTTATGCATCCATAGGTAGGACTTGACAGGTACTTCTAATTAGTAGCCAAAATAAATAAACCCCCCCCCATAAATCCCAAACAAGGCTGTACCGCTGCACACCAGAAATCCTTGGCCCCCATAACTTGAAGGCAATTTTCTCTGCATGCTCCAACACAACTGGTGAGTGCCAAAGCTTGGCTCCAGACCTCCAGCAGTGACCCACCACAGATTCTACGTGCATTGAGGCAGCTGAGCAGACTTTGACAGCCACATCTTTAGCAAAGGTCTGATGTCTGCCGGATCTCTGATACACATGCTCACTGCAGACACATGTTTACTCCCCATTCGCTTCCTTCCTCAGCTTCCCTCTCTAAATCCTGCTAGCAACTTTGTTTTGATTAGGACTGGGCTTGCCTGGTCCCCAGCAGAAGTCAAAGATGACAAGTTTGTAATAGCATACTCTGCATGAAGACTTCCGTACTTCAAATGGGCATTGCTATGTCATATTTAATAAAGAGCAACGGAACAGTAATCCCACTTGCTTGCCCAGAACTCCCAGTTATTGTGAGCAATTAAGTAGCTTTTTGCAGGCTCCTGATAATGCAGAAATGCACAGGATCACAAGTGTCACAATGTAAGAAAGTCAGCATTCAGTATATCACGCCATGCCCAACTGTATCCTGGAAAAAGTAGTTCAACTGTGGCTAAAATACTAGGAATTTAAAGAATAGGCACCTGATTCATCATCAAAAAGGACGGTCGGTTAAATTAAGGGAAAAGACTTTCCAGATGCTGCTTACATGTCTAATTTTCCATTTATTCTTCTGCTTACAATCATAACTGAATAGTCTCAGTAATTTTCCCTCCATCTTTTGTTATAGGTACTTGCAACAATAGGAGCAAAATTTAAAATATACGAACCATAGCACAGTGCAGAAAGGCTCAATGGAAGAAAAAAGGCTTTCTTCCGTTTTTATCAAATCTTGCAGTAAGAGTAACTTGCAGCAACAGTAAGAAAGTTCAGATGAAAAGTGAAAAATTTCAAACCAACCACGTTCCTATTAAAGAGAAAACTAAATACACCAACTCCTGCATGCTGCTCCTCCCTTCCTTCCTCTCCCCATCTCATAAAAGAGGATCCCAAAGAAGGCTCATGTTTAAGGTCCCAGTTCAGAAATCCTGTATCAGCCCCTTAACAGGGTAAGACTTTCTGGCTACAGAGCCAGGTCCAACAAATATCTTTGGAACCGAACAATCCATCTCATCCTGCAAGACCACACTGCTCAGAAACATAAAATTATAACCCATGATATTCACAAACATGTATTTAATCGCATTATTTACATCCAGCACCCTACCCTTTGTTATCTGTAACATCTGGGCTTCATGCTAAGCAGAGAGACACGCTTCTAACACAGCCCATACAAAATGCCTGCAAAAAAGAATCTGCGGCATTTTTGCCTTAGTGCCAGCATCCAAAAAAGCTGTATGTATCTTAGTTGCGTGTACAATTTTGAACACACACAAAAAATTTAACAAGCATTGTCCTTTTCTCTGATTTTATGAAAGCTTGAGCTCTTCTTAGTTCTTAGCAGCAAAGACCTGTTTTCATGGGCACCACAAAAGGTTTCACTCACTTCACTTCTCCAGTCTGTTTTACCTTTTGACAAATAGATCTTTTTCTAAAATTTAACAAGAGCTATTCGCACATAACTATGTGCAGAATTCACATCATAAAAGAGAAGCAAGCTGTATTACTCATTCCGTGCTAACTTATTAAAAGTCCAGATGACAATACTGAGCCAAACACAGTAATGTGCACATTCTCCGCATTTAACAGAGTTACACAGGACTAACGTCGCTACTCTTCACCTTTTTTGTAAACGAAACGCAGTGAATGAGGCACGTCGCTGCGTTGGGCATGGCTTGTCTTTGAGAAATGAAACAGTTTGTAGAACTTGTAATTTTTTATAGTGACACTGAATGACTCAAAGCACAGAACAAAGATACAAGCTATATCAGAAAAAAGCTAAAAAAGGAGAAGAGTGTAGATGGTTGCACACACAGATGCACATACGTAATGGCTGGTGTGTTTCTGCCTTAAATAATGCATCTAGCTCTAGGTACCTCATTACAACCTGAAGGTAGTTCAGAGAAGATCCACCAAAATTATCAGTGCTGAAGGAAGGACTTAAAAGGTAGAGTTAAAAACTCAATATTGCAGCTGTTTCATGGACAGAACCTTCATTGGGTGAAGGGGAAGAGAAGCCCCAACAAAAGCATCATCCTCTAAAAATATATCAATATATCCAATTAGTGAAGAACTGAATTCAGAAAAACACGACCATAATCTGCACACAACCAAGGGGGAACTCCAAGAAGAATGCAAAATTATTTGCTGCAAGCTCCAAAGTCTACGTATAATAAGTTTAAACTATTACAGGAATTTTGACTCTGCATCCGCTACATTCTTGCTCATTGCAGTATCTCATAAACTGGGCATAGCCTCACCAAGAAAAGGTAAGATAAGGAAGTAAAAATATTGTTGCAGCGTTCAAGCTAGCTTTCATAGGACCTGAACTAAATAGGATAGAAGCTTCTTTCCCCTGGTTAGACTGTCCAACTCTATAAAATGGCACTAGTAGCTACAAACCTTGCAGAACAAGTGAATGCACACAGCACTACGTGCACACACTTAAATATATAAAGAAGTGTTTTCAAAGCAGTTTTGAACAACAGTATTTTATTTCAACAGGTTAATAAACTAACATTTTTGCCTTGAGAAGGCATTTTCATATGACTACATTTTTCAGATTAATGAAACTAACAGGAATAGGGTCCAATCACTGTTCAGGCAACAGACAGCAGCCCTGTTAAATAATATTACTGATTTAAAGACATTTTTATGCTCTGGCTGCTACTGTTACCACTGATGAGCTAGTCAGCTAACACAAAGCATTCTCCAGAGCCATTTAAATTAGCTAAAATGTATTCTGAAACAAAATAGATACTACTTCTCCCCACTGCATTAAACAGAAAAAAATCTACTTTTGACTGATGGGAAGAAGATTCAGGTCACTGTGACATTTATGTATAATCTAGATTCCATCAGAAAGGAAAAGGTATCTTTTCTTTGTTGCAAGAGCAATCCATTGCAGAATGCTAATAAATTCACCCAGTAAGACGTATCTCTCAAATGACTGAGGCACACGGTTTATGTGCAACGAAACATGCCATTTTCCACTGCATTTTACACTGTGATACGTCTTAGAAACCTAAGGATATCGATAAACTGTAGATTATTGAAGCGTAAACAAACACGTCTAACATTTCCTTCTTATCCCCTTCTTCAGGGGACGCAACTGAATAGCGACTTCCAAATTTTTTATTATTTTCTATGACTACTTTCCATTAAGGAACAGCACACCTCGTCTAATATTAATTAAATATATCACATTATCACTTCTCTATTTCCACAGCTCTAAGGGTACCTTTGACTCCAAAGGCCTTTTTTTTTTTAAACACAACTGCTGTGCTTCAAATGTCTGTCTTCTATTATCTGAGAAGCAGAATTACGTGTATTAACGCAACAGTAGGTGAAGAAAAAGGGGTTTTATCTATAAACATATAGAACTGTGAAGAGCAATCTCCTTACTTTGAAAGGTACAAAGAAAGGGAGAGAAACAGGAGGAAGAATGCTCCCTCTTTGATAAATATTTCATTCATTCCGTTCTAGGAAGAAAAAGCAGCAGTGAAGAGGGGGGCACCTCATACGCCAGCCCGAAGCAGGAAGAGTAAGAATTTATCAAGTCCTACACTTTGCACACAATTCCGACGGCAGCTAACAGCGATGCGCGGGCCCTGGGGCGCAGGGTGCGCGCAGAGGCGGGTGCCACGGGCGCAGCACTCTCCCCGAGCTTCAGTCACCTGTTTATTGACCTACGGAAAACGTGTATTCCTTAAACAAGCCTGAGGAAAGCTGCCACAAAATAAGGCTGGGCCATCCAATGGAAGATTAAAAGGAACCATTATACAATCATGGCACAGCCGCCCCCCCCCCCCACCGCCCCGCCCACGGAAACGCCCAGGAAAAACGC
>VWZZ01005924.1:190-100887 GCA_013399095.1 Psophia crepitans
GTACTCAGGACCCCAGAGCTGGATGCAGTACTCCAGGTGGGGTCTCACAAGAGCAGAGTAGAGGGCGAGAATCACCTCCCTTGAGCTGTTGGCCATGCTATTTCTGATGCAGCCCAGGACACGGTTGGATTTCTGGGTTGCTAGTGCACACTGCCAGCTCATGTTGAGTTTTTCATCAACCAGCACCCCCGAGTCCTTCTCCTCAAAGGACTCTCGATCCATTCCCTGCTCACCTCGTAGTTGTGCTTGGGATTGTGCCAGCCAATGTGCAGGACTTTGCACTTGGCCTTGTTGAACTTCATGCAGTTTGCATGGCTCCACCCGCATTCCTTCCCTCCAGTGTGTCGACTGTGCCACACATCTTGGTGTTGTCGGCAAATTTGCTGAGGGTGCACTCGATCCCACTGTCCGTGTCGCCAACAAAGATGTTAAACAGTGCTGGTTCCAGTACCGACCCCTGAGGGATGCCATGCATCACCGATGTCCACTTGGATATTGAGCCATTTACCACAACTCTTTGAGTTCAGTCATGCAGCCAATTCCTTCTCCAGTGAGTGGTCCATCCATCAAATCCATGTCTCTCCAGTTTAGAGACAAGGATGTCGTGCAGGATGGTGTCAAATGCTTTGACAGGTCCAGGTGAACGATGTCGGTTGCCTTTCCCTTGTCCACTGATGTTGTGACCCCATCGTAGAAGGCCACCACATTTGTCAGGCATGATTTGCCCTTTGTGAAGCCACATTTGATTCACAAATTTGTGAATCAGTTGAAGGTAAGGAAAAAGAATCCCACAAATTTATTCCTACATTTTAAATTGGGGAAATAAGCTTTTTAAATGATTGGGATAATATAAAATAGCATTTATTTAGTAACACACTAAAACACATTGAGACTTGAACATATCCTATAAGCCAGTGTGTAGGGCATCTTTCTTTTAAATCTGCCCATCAGGAAATTAAAAGAATGAAAACCAAATCCCCACCTTTCCATACTGATATTTGAGTAACTTTTTTCATCTGTAATTCACAGCAGCCTGGAAAGCCATTTGTGAGATCTTGTCTTCTTTCAAACTCTAAGAAGGAAAATAAATGCTTAGTATTTTCCTCCTAAAAAAAAAAATTGTTGCGTGCTATGACTCATGATTTTCAGCTAGTCATTTCTACCTGTCATTATTGAGTGCTAAAATGTGCTTAGATTAAAAAAAAAGAAAAAAAGTGATTTATAAATTTATTAATATTACAAATTTTATAATAACTCCACTTCAGTGGAAGACTTATTGCAACAGATAATACCTACGATATTTCAGTCCTTTCCATCACTTTTACTGATTCAGTAGATAACTCACTCTAACGTACAGGATTGGGATGCACACAATTAGCTTTTTAGTAAGTAGCCTAAGAATTTTTCATTAGTATGTACAGAAATAATGCATTAGCTACTGATTAAGATAGAAGCCTTATATTAAATCCAGACAAGTGATAAAATAAATCCCATTGTTGTAAAGCCTTTATTGAAAGTCTTAATAATACAATGTGATAAGTTGAAGGCATTTTTGTGCATAATTCACAGCAGAGATAAGTTGCATTATCTATCTGCCCAATGACTTAAAAAGCTAGTTGTTTCTCCAAAGATTTTGAAACATTTTGATCTTTATTTTTCTTCTTTTATTATTTTAAAATATTTAACATCAACTGAATTTTAAAATCAGTCAAAAAAAGTGAAAAATCCATTTTTCTTTGAAGTTTATCCTCCATGTCCCCTCTACTGACAGTACTAAAAGAACCATAATAGTTTTTTTATGAATCTTTTGTAACCTCTTTATGGCTCAGAGGTTCAACATAATATTTTTGATAGATCTGAGAAGAAAAAGAGTCAGAGACAATAATTTTAGAATAAATATAAAAAGGAAAAATAATCTAAAAAGATGCCTTGCATGCACTGTAATGTCACAGTGAAAACAGAATTGGTTTGTGCATTTTTAAATTTTGCAACGTTGCAAATTACAACCAAAATGAAAAAGCAAATATCTATGTTCGCGTTACAAACTTGACGTTTGTAACTAAGTTACTTAACTTGTTACTAAGTTACTTAGTAACTTGAGATGTTTTTTAAGACATGAAGGATGTTGCCCATGTATTCATGTTCTTCTTTACAATAAGGTTATTGGAAAGATATGTGAATGAGTACATTTCAAAAATCTGTTTTCTTTCACTCACAGAATTTAAGGTTTGCTACATGCTGAATTTGTTCTGAAGTCATTCAGTACAAACCTGTTCTGGCCATCAGATAGAACTATATGAAAACAAGGATTACTACAGTGAGATGCGGATGTTATTATCAATAATGCTATCTTTTAATAACGCTACCTAATGATTTGTACAGATTTATGTCATCATACAGGAGAGCCAGATTTGATTCTGATCTCTCATTCTCTTAATAGAATCAACCTGAACATGTTAAGTCTTAAACAACTGAAGTGTTTGGCTTAATAACAAGTGCATGGCTAATTCCATAAAATCAAAAGGTTCGTTTGCATGCCTGCTATTACAAACGTACTGTGGAATTATGGCAAACTGATAAAGGTATCAGCAAAAAGTGCATATCCTAAGCCACAGTTTTATAAAGGCCTATGAGAGCTTTAAGGAGACAATGCACAAAACTTTTACATCCTGAAAATTCCCCCTCCCAAATTTCCCAACAAATACAGAAGGAAGGAGATTAAGATTTTGGTCTTTAGGGGACTGATATGGTGCTAATCAAGCAGTTTTTCCAGGGCAAATAAAAAAAAAAAGGCAATTACGTGATTTCTAGAGTGGAAGGTGCAAAATCACAGCATCCTAGAACTGATTCAAACATCATCTTCCAAGGACTGTGTAAGATTAGAGTGAAAGCTCACTACATGTAGAAGACTAACTTGCATTTTCCTGAATTAATTCAGGGTAAAGACTTTTGTACAATATTTTCACCCTTTGACTGTTCCTTTGAATAGGGTGTTAAGCCTTAGTACAGAAGACTTGTTTGATCACAAAGTCCCAACGCATATAAACTGCACCCAATCAGATTGAAATAACACTTCTGACACAGCATATAGAAGATGCCGCCATGGGTTTATGTCTGTTCACAGAGCCAGTGTATTAGTACTCTGTGGTAACTAGATGAAATAGGGCAGGTAATAAAATCACTCACCATCTCTGGTTGGAATACAAAATGGCATTTAACTTAACGACATAGAAAGAAGCTTTCAAATTCTTCTGTGCTCACTCAGAAACAACATGTAAAAATTTTATTTCAACAGGTACTAAACACCCAACCTCACAAACTCTTCAAGATGGTTTTTAGTCTCAATGCTCCATAAATAAAGTTTAGAAAGAGAATTTACATTGCATTAGTGTGAGCATAAATTTAATACTGCAGTTTGTTTTCATTTTTGCAAGCTATATAATACTTATTTCCAAATGAGTTACCTAAACTCAAATGTCTTTTAGGAAACACTATATGAGACGCAAATTTCTGAGGTCAAAGGCTGGATTTCTTTGTACTCAGAATTTCTATGCACACACACATACATCTTGTGATTCTTCTACTTGTTACAGTGATGGACAAAAAGCAAAGACTCTCACAGCAGCTTCTCTTGAGGATAACAGTGTTTCTGGAGAATGTGATTTCAACCAGTCAGCTTTACAAATTGGATTCTTGGAAATGCCAGCATTAAGTCTAGATATTTTAGACCTCAGACCTTAGTAGTATATTGACCACTCCTTTTACTTTGGTTCATCAGATAAGGAACTGAGAAGGAATCAGACTATCTTGGAAATCTTTGGTCCTGCCTCTGACCAAAGCTAAAAGCACTGACCTTCCTAAGATTCTACCTTCCTCGCACATTTTGTTGAACTTTCTGTTTAAACCAAATTTTGTTATAGTACTGGAAGTCCTCAGAATGTGTAACCCAGTGATGATTCTGATATGATTGTTCAGAATTAAAAGCAATCTAAAGCTGGGCCTCAGGAGTTGCAGCACTGTCTAACCAGAAGTTTCATTGCATATCTTGAATTCTCATCAGGCCATTGAACCATGTTTTGTGTTACTGGGATGTGGTGAAAAAATAGATACAACAAGGATGTGTTTACAAGTTGTTTGGAGATTTGCTTGAATGCACCCAGCGTCATCAACTTCAGAAGTTTATTATCCTGTCTTCTCCTAGTTCATGCTTGCCTCGATGCCAAATCTTGACACTGCAAAGTAAACTGCATCTCTTTCCCTCAAAATAGTTTTCATCAACATCTATTTATTGGTCAATCTGTGATTTTTTTTCCTTTAGTCCTCATGACAGCATCTGGCCTCAAAGGTTGTATTTGCTTCATGAAATAATGGGTGGCAATTGGAAGAGAGCATGGTAACTATACTGTGAGGAAACATAAAATCACATCTAGTAAATGTGATTTAAGACGTTGGCCCAGAAACCTAAGGAGAATCCTATTCTCTGAGTAGAGGCCATACAGTTATACACATAACACTGATTAGAACTTGGAGAGAGAGAAAAAAATACTGTTTATGATAAAGGGTTGGGCAAAGGCTAAGTGATGTAAATGTTACAGCTTGTGCTTGATGACAAACAGCAGAAATCCCTGGCATAATCTCAAATTCTTCCAGGGCTTGTTAGAAACATTTGCTCTGCAGGTACATTTTTTACAGTCTTAACTGCTCAAAAGGCATCCTCTCTTTCCCAAGGTATTCTAAAAATGTTGTAGTTGTTGACATTTACTAATGGGTGAGAAGAAAGTATGGGGACATAGGAATCTAATAGTGATGAAAACTGTTATCTGCACCATGAGGATTTGGTGTCAGATCCACTTAGGATCATCACACATTTTTTTCCCAACAGCCTAATGCACAGATAAGAATGCAAATGATTTTTCAACAGGTACTTGTAAGTCCCATCGTGACTATTCTGTCAATTTGAACAATGAGAAATGATCAAGGAAATTTTCAGAGGTTTGGTTTGTTTTTTTTTTAATATGGATGTCAATGTACAACTACAAAAGAAAAGGAATAAACCTCAACACGTGGCTTGAATAAGCACATGAAAATATGGATGCTTATCTGACCCTTATCTAAATCTACAGAGATATCTGGAACCTGATGGAAATCAGGCAAAGCCAGACAGTTCAGGAGATTCTATAACTAGAACAATCCGATACTTACTGAGAGGAAGAACAGGTCATATGATTCATGGATTAAATTCTTATTGGGTACTGCAAGGTACTTCCTTCAAAAGGAGCTAGAGAAGCTAGGAGGCTAATTCCCAACTTTTGAACAGGGATAGGTTTCTCACGTCTCTTTGTGCCATTCATTTTCACTGGAAGTATAGCTTAATTCTAAAAATTATACAAAAGCAGGAAATTATTAAAGAAATGTTTCAGTGCTGCACTAGGCACATCAGAGACTGCTGAAGTTTCCTGTCAGAAAGCAGAGAAATTTCAGCCTTGAGTAAGTCATTAAATACATTTAAGATGAGGAAAAGTCAAGCTTATTTTTCCATACTGCTTGATTTGGGCCAGCTCCTAACATTTAACTCTTTCTTTTTTCTTCATTGCTGCTGGGCTGTTGTCCAGCAAATCTTTCTCTGGATTTGACCAGAAATTGTACTTTTAATGTGAAACAACTTTGCTGGCAATTGCTGAAACCAGCACATTTACATGAAAATTCAAATTACAAAATGGAATGGATTTTTGGCAAAAATATTCAAAATGCAATGTGATGGGCATAGGACCAGATGCAAGGAACATAACAAGTCTGCTCTTTCACAGAAGCTACCAGTTCTTTCCTTTTTCTCCTCTCTCTGTAGCACAGCACTTCTGCCATCTGCTCCAGTCATTAGTGCAAAGACAGCACCAACACGTTCAATTAATGTGTTCTCTCTAACCTTTTCAAATAAGCTGTAATCACCTACAAAATGTGAAAATGTGAGAAGTCCTCACTCTGTCTTCTCTTACAGACATCTGGCTAGAACACTGAACAGAACACAATTCAGGCATTATCAGAAGTGTGCTTCTTCCTGAATCCCTTTCTCAGGCGTAACTTGCATGTTTGACATCAGATTCCCCGCCCTGCGTCTGGTAGCTAAGGCTCGTTGCAACATCCATACTATGCTCCTACTATCCCAGCTTGTTCCCCCTGCTCACTTCCCCCTCCACTTTTTCATCTATCCACAGCTCTGACTGGCAGCTCTATGACACTACATCATACCATCAGGCTTCTCCCACCTTTTGCTTGTGCCAAGCAGACAGGAATCTGGCTGCTTTTGCATGCTGTAACAACTCTTCCTCTTCTGTCTGGCTATTTTACAATACAATTTCCCTCCACCTTCTTCCTCAAAGTATTCCTCTTATCTGATATTTTTGAGTCACAGGAGTGACTGAACTGCATAAGAAGATTGATGCTGGCCAACTCCTAAATACTAATACTCTCAAATACTGTAAGTATAGTCCATAATACAAGTAATTTCCATGGTTCTTGAAAGTTCTGAATTGTTTGTACGTATTAAGTGCTGTCACAGCCAAAGTTAAGAAGATCTTGGGAACTCCTGGTAAGTTTTGCAGTGCCACATACTCTGAATAAACAGAAAAAGACAGACAGCATATTTGAACTCAAGTGGTTGATAAGGAGATCTTATTCAAGCAACATTGTACAGAAAAGTCTGTGAATGTGTTTGCCACAAAAGCTTTGGCATTCTTCAAGGATTGAAGGAGAGTTATTCACTTCACAGAGACCTATAAGGAGAATAGCACTTTTTTCCTTCTGCTTTGCTTTGCAAAAGGAAAGCACATTGCTATGGAACAGCTAGTTAGACACAAAGAAGAGAAGAAACAGATTGTTTTTCAGACCCTGCCTGCTAAGAAAGAATGGATTTTCTCCAAAGACCTCATTCTAAGCCAACGTGAGAAGGAAAGCCAATACATCTTAAGTAAACTATAATATTACTAATTTTACTACAATTGTTTCTTGAGCTAAAGAAAGAATATGATTCCATTTGTTGATCACTGAAAACAGTCTATTCATCATCTAAACATTAAAGAGGAGGGGGGGTTTTTTTAGGGTTCTTGGTATTACTTTGAAATTTGTTTTCTTTATAAAATCTATTGAAGTGTGAAGATGCATGTGACTTTGTTTTTAAGGTATACCTGCTACAGTTCTTACCCTGCTTCTAATATTAGAGTATTATCCTGGTTCTAATAATATTAGAGTATGGTAAAATCTTTCTCTTCTATCTTAGATCTTTCAGCTTTTTGTTATAAAGAGTCCTTCAAAATTTATCTGCAAAGTCTTCTAACTAGCTTATCGCCAATTCTGTATTTTTTCATTGACTCTCCTTCGTTATCTCTCTCACTCTTCAAACACACACACATTTTTTCAGGAGTTAGCCCCCCTCATCTAACTGGGGATGTGATCCTAAAACTCCACCCATTTCCATTTTGACTGTCAGTGATGACAGTTTATATTGCCTACTTGTTTGCTTCCTCCAGAATTATCTCATCTTGCATGCAATCTGTACATGCAAAACCCTCAAACAAACAAAAAAACCACCCCACACAGTTAAAATCTATGAAGCCTCAAACTCCTCTAAAACTATCCTTTCCTATGATGCTAAAACAGATTTTTAGATGTTAGGAAACTTTACTGTTTGATAATTTGGCTAGACAACAAAGAACTTAGCTTGTTGCCTTAAATGCTAGTATAAGCACTCTTTGCATGTGATGTGTTGCTGAAACTTCAGATTCTGCGACAGATACTGCCTTATGATATCATGCCTGTGACTCAGCACACCTGAAGCCTTTGCTGTTAAAACACACCCGTCATTACATTTTATACCTAGAGCTCTGTCTTTCATTGATTCTCATTATTGTTCATGAGAATAACATCAGCATGACAAATCTGATCATTCACCAAATTTCTTCACTTTTCAAGATTACAAGTGAGATCTTACAATCCATAGATGAGAAATTAAGCTGGCAAGGAAATCACAGAATTTCTAATTATGCAAGAATTGAAGGCATATTTTTATATAATGTTTAATGGCAGCATCAAAAGAACTCTGTTTTTCTTCTGTGTGCTGTTCAAATCCTTCTGTTCTCCCAGAGCCTCATATGATGGCTCTCAATCAGAATCTAACAGAAATGGTATAATAGGAATGCTATCCAGAAATCTGGCCCCATCTATGTTGGAATATATAATATAGTACACAAATTCAGGAAATGTAAAAGTGATGTATTCTTGTTTGAATCCATTTTTAGATATAAATTCTTCTCAATCCTAAACCACTTTGGTATTATCTTTTAAGGCACATTTTTACCTGACTTTCCAGATGTCCTGCTGACTTTCCAGCACATATTCTGAGTGAAACCCACAGTACTCTGTACTTTGCTAGCTACAGTATCGCATTAAAGACTGGTTAGAAAAGGAGAAAGTGAGTCACAGTGCAGTCAACAGTAAATAAAAACTTAAGCACAAGGAAGTAATATTCTGACTACAATAAACTGTTCTCATTTTGCATGGAAGACTGTTATGGAAAAGTGTAAAAGTTCTTGTGCTTTTTAGTGTCTCATTCAGAAAAAAATATGATGCAGTTTGTAGAAATCAAATCAGTTAAGATGTTAGATGTAATTCTACCCTCAGCAATTTCTCACTAGTTTAACATTCTGTATCCTACATGGAGCTAAACCATGATATTTCAAAGACATGGGAATTGCTGCGATAGTTATTCAGGGTATTATTCATTAGGGCACTCCTGAATATTATGTAAACCAAGATGAAATTCCCTGCCTGAGGTAATAGCAAATTCCTTGCTGTTTTCAGAAAGTCAAACAAACATCTCTGAGGTACAACTTGTGCTTATACTAGAAGGAGAAAAATTCATGAAGATTTCTCCTGAGCTGAGCTATCATTCTTATAATCCTCTTCCCTCCGGTTACATCCAAAGCAGACTTCCATTTTGACAAGATTCAGTCTGGAAAGTGGATAGCATCAAAATGTACTTGGATTTCTATTTCTCTGAATGTTTAACCTTTTCCTGACCAAAATTTTGCCCGGGTATAATTTGGAGATTTGGATTGTTTGGCAGAGATTTCAACATATATTTATAGCTACAAAAGGGACATTGGATGTTCAGAAGTTCTTCAGATATGACTAGTAAAAATGCAAAAATCAGCTTCACAACTTATGTATTTAGCCCTGGAGTAGACCTCAGAGAAAAACAGCAGGGTTTGCAATGGTGAACAGTACGGTATTGCTGTGAATCATTCTGGATTCTAGATCAAAGTTTAAAACAGGCACCTGACCTGGAGGAAGGGGGAAAAAGCTTCATTTTTAAGGAGTTCAGTATGACAACCAAAACCATCTGAAAAAGAGAGACCCTCTCCCTAAATAAATAGTACTGTTGAGATGATAGGGATTAGTGAATTTTGGCTATCCTTGTCAAATGCCAGGACAAGTGTCTCCTTAGTAAATTGTTAGCCATGCCCACAAAGTGAGTCATTCACTGAGCCTGAAGAGCAAAGAGGTCAGTCTACAGATTAATGTGTTCTGAGCACACTGAATTTACTGAGAATGCACAGTAGTGCCAGCTTTCCCTGGAAGCGAGGTATACTCACTGCTCAGTAGACCAGCAGGAGGTAGTTCTCTACACACCATAGGCAAATGCGTAAGGGTCACTCACCCTAGCAAAATTCCCAGGCATTTAAAGGAGATATACCCATAAGATATACCCCTTATCCATAGATACATCCTTTAGAGAGATGTTCTCTAGACAGGGTTATGGCTTCCCTAGCAGCAGATTAAAAAATTCTTAAATTTTACTTTGTCTACAAAATTCGGATAATATTCTTAATTCACTACACCTTTTCAGAGAGCATCTGCCCTGTTGAACATACGGTCCCAAGGCTATAGCGAAGGGCCAGCAAAACTAGGCAGAGTTTAAAATATTCATGATTTAGGCAATATACGGTTTAGCTATATCTCGCTGCAAAGATTGGATAGATACATTTTACCGACTTTCTCATTTAACGTACTATACTGTAAATAACATTATCCCTAGTAGGAAGAGAATTAATTATTTATAACAGCAATTTAGTGTTCTAGACTCTTCCCAAGAAGTAAACAAATCCATGTGAATCTCTCAGGATCATAAGCATATTTTTGTCATGAGTCAGATAGAGATTAGGCAGATCATGTTAGTCAAATAACCTTGGATATCTATTTTCCAAATTATGGCATAAGAGTTACTGAAACATATCAGTTGGCAGAATGTCTAATTTTAGTGCTTTTACTCTCTTCATTTCATTGCATTGTGCTTCCATAGGTACTTCAATAAGTCATTTGCAGGAAAGTGCCGAATGGCGTGACAAATGCCGAAAGGTGACAAACAAGTAGTAGATGAAATGTATGTCTCATAAAATCAAATTTTTTTATGTGTATACAGATCTTAAATATCCAAACATAATTTCCATGATGCATTTATGCCACTTAAGTGTTAGGTGTTGATTAGACTTGGTTGAGAAGTCCCAGTACCAACAACAGAAGGAAGTATGATAGTTAAGTCTGCTGAGACAAACCTTGTGAGACACCCTCAGAAGCTGCTGTACACACTGCCCATCTGTGATGAGTATGGGATGTCCTAACAACATCCTAACAACAGTGATGTTGTCCTTGAGTAGCCATTGTCATCACTTCCTTATACATTGTTATTAGAGCTGTGATTCCCAAGGTAGGTAATGTATCCTTTCTGAGTCTGGCTTTTGTAAAATGTTGATGTGAGGGCCTCAGAGCAAGAAAAGCTGGCTTCGTCTGAGTAACTGAAAACATAATGGGCCCTGCTTAAAGTGATACTCGCTGTTATATTTGGAAAGCTCTCAAGGGGTTGCACAAAAGACACATACCCGTGCTCCGGCTCTGCTGTTACCACAGTTATTTTTTCTATGTTTTCCCTTCAGCAGAACCAACTATGATAAAACTACAACAGAAATAGCAAAATATGATGTATAATTAGTCATAGAAGTTCATATTTTGTCTGATATCTTTGACTACTACTATAACACTCAATAAAACCAGACCCTTGTCCAAAGTGGAAGCATTACAGCCTTGCTGCATCCACATTGCAAAATTCTTTCTTTCCCAGAATATGGTAGCAACGTCCAAACTGATTATTGATAATCATGCCTAGTTTGTCCTTTACCCCCAGAACTGGAGACTGCTTGGGAGAGGACCAGTAGTCACAGACGAAAACCACACACCAAGTATCCTGCTTCCCATTGAACCATAGGAACAATTGTGGTACAGTGCTCGAGTCCATTAAGCAAGTACTTTATTCACTTTAGCAGCAGATGCAATCTTTAACTGCTAAATTAGGTGCTGCAATGTTTAACGTTAATTACCTAGTCTGTGCACCTTCTTAAGCAGTTAATGGAGAGCAAATTAATTATTTAATATTTACTTTTTCTCCCCAAACCTGTAAATGTGCAAAAAGCTAAATATTAAGCTATTTTACAATAAGAGGGACAGATATTCAGAAAAGCTCATCAGGAATAATACAACTGAATCTTCTTAAAGCAAACAGCTTTCTTTTGGAAGAAAATACCTGTTTTGATTAATATTAATACAACATTAAATAAGAATAAGTAACAAGAAGTCTTTTCATCAGTGGAACTCAAAATGCCTTTTAAAGGAGATAAGGATCACTAATGCCATATTGAGTGATGTCAAGCAGCTTGCTTTAACTCACCCAGTAGGCCAGCATGCAAGACTGGGATGCAGTCCAATGACCTGATCAGTAGGTGATGCTGCCTTGGTTTTGTGTTAGCAAATTACGACTTTCTTATAACCCCAATAACAACAAATTTTACCCCAGAATGATACAATTTTGGCAACATTTCCAGCAGAACTTAAAGCAGGTATACATGCAAATCTATCTTCAACCTAACCTGAACATACTTTCAAAAATAACTTTAAAAAAATATCTAAAATTTATAAAATTTTGAAGTAAACTTTTTGGTAAGTAATTATTATTTATAATTTTTAATCCTAAAGCTTTTTGAATATTTTTTTTAATCTATTAAACGAGAAACCTCTAATCAACTCAGGCTGTAAAGAAGACAGAGTATGTAATATGAAGTCATTTTCTTCCATAAAGCACTTCCCAGTCTGCTGTGAATTTGTCTGTCTGTAGATGTTAACAATAGGAAATGTCGACTTAAACATATTTTTCTGCCTTAAATCTGCCAGATGCCAGAATGTACTTAAATAAAATGAAAGCTCTGAGAAGAAGGTAACATTAATTTTAAATTCCCAAACTCAACTTACTTTCACTGAGGATCTGGGAAAGACAAGCAATGTACATAAAAGCAGTGATTGATGTTGAGAGATACCAAAAATGGCTTCATCATATCTGACTTTTAAAATTGAAAACTTCTTCATAAAAATAATTCAAGTTTTCTCCAGCTGAGCTCATACTGCATTAATAACATTCCACATAGTGAGTTGACTGGTTTCTGGTCTCTGCAGCTTTACAATGACAAGGCATAACCTCTAGAATATATTGCAGTTATGGAAAAGCAATCTGTTCCCTCCAAAGCATGTGAAAGCCATTTAGAAGCAGATAGAAGATAGTTCCATACGATAAGGAGATCATTTGTACCCGGAAGAAAATTTGCTTAAATCTCTGCGGTTAGTATGCCAGACACAGTTACATGAACTTAACAAAGCTGCCTAAAGCAGGCTCTGCAACAGGGCGTAGATCTCTCTGTTCACCAATACTTCTCTGTTGTCTTTATTAAAATTTGAATTTATGTGTATTTTAAAGGAATGGGAAGTATGCAAGGGCAGGGCATCACAACCTTTCCATAAACCACCATAGAGCGAATCTGAATTTAGGTACAAAACAAGATATATATAAAACAATATAAAAAAAAAATAATATAAAAAAATAGTGTCTGTTCCTCAGAGCCTAACAGTGAAGAAGCTTTGAGCTAGGACTTACTCTACTAATCACAGGCCCTGTAATATCCAAGGGTGTGCCTACGACACTATACAGTCTGCTCCTGTTCTGAGCTTTCAGAAACGTTTGCCCAAGTCTTATCTGATCAACACCTCTTTTTTTGCCGAGCCACGCTAATAGGTCACTTTCCTTTGTAGACCATATGGTAACATCTGCAGCACATGCAACTGAAACATCTACTCTTTTCCCTTCCTCCTGAGCCTCCTTCTCACTTCCCTTGTTTTCTTAAAAATTCTTAGACCTTGTGCCTGAAAGTGATTTACTTTGGAACGGCACTCACAGCTGCTTCCTCATAGCCATCCTTCCCCTAACATTGCCAGATATGACAAAAATGTCCCATTAGGTAGCAGTCAGTAATTTAATTAGTTTAGTAAGGGCTGCACCTCAAGTCTCTACAATGTTACTTCATCTGATTGCAAAATTTCAGTCTTGGAGAAAAAAAACATGCAAACAAACAACAGAAAAGGAAACAAACCCAAACAACAAACAACAAAAAAGGAAAGTTGGCAAAATATTCTCCGTTTTTAATATTCATCGTACTCACTGCTTAGCTTTCACATATTTTTCTTTGGTTTTGTTGTGTTTGTTCATCTTTTCTTGCTTACCAGCATGAATTTATAACCTACAAAAACTGAGAGGAAAAATAAAAAATCCATGGAAAAAATTATATTTTTAAATCATAGCTAATATTCAATATTCATATTCAATTTCCCAACTAAATTATTTTTTCTTTTGATCCAGATTTTCAGGCTGAAATAACTAATAATTATTGATCAAAATTTGCTTTCAGCAAGAAATTTTACAGCTATGAACTTCTGTTTGCATTTGGAGTTAAAAAAGGAAAAAAAAAAGAGTTGAGTTTTTCATAGGTCAGAAATTTAATTTTCCAGCCATTTTCCTCCACGTATGCATTTAAGCTACCTTTTAGAACCATTAAAAATTTACTCAATTTGTTAAGGAACATGAAAGTGTCTGCTTCCCTACCACTTAGGCAGGAGAAATCACTTTGCTTATTTAAATGTCTGTTCTTACTAATGGGATTTAATAAGGTTCTGCCTGGACATGAGTAGTCGTCCCATTCAGAGGTGAATGCATTAAAGGTTCTGGGCTTAGAAAGAAGCTAAGTGTTAGCTTCAGTTCCTTTTATTTGGTTGGTGAAACATACACCATGAAGTCTTTTTACTATTTCCTGAAAACTTTGAAAATTGAAACCCTCTGAGTGAAGGAAGGAAGTGCCACTGGGCAGGGGTACAATTCTTGCAAGTGGTAGAAATGATAACACTGGTTTGCAAATCTTAAGATTGAAAGTAAACAAAATATTCTAAGGACAACAAAGAAAAAAAAAGACTTCCCAAGCAGCTCCTATAATTTGTAGAACACTGTTTTCTTTACCTCTAACTTGGCTCACAATCACATGGATTTGGCTGTTAAAATAACTTCATCAAGGAATGCTAATTTGAAGACACTGGATACTACTGTCCAGGCCTGAAAGACATCCACAGAAGCAGCTCAGGAAACATAGCTAGGATACTAATGTAAAGAGGAACATGCCAGGCGTTTAAAAAATAAATAAATAATGTAGAAGAAATAAAACATCCCTTGAAAGACAACACAAGGGTATCGGATTTAGTGAACAACTCTACCAGTCAGACAACAATACCAGGAAAGCATGGCTCAAAAATGTATTTCCTATTATGCAAGAACAGGTGCAATTATAAATAAACAGTACTTTTCTCCATAGTGATTAAAACATTTGTTTTTCTATCACAAAGCCAAAGAAAGTAAACAAATCCATTTTTAATGCAGCACATAGGTATGACTTTACAGTGCCAACAAAAGTGGTTTACTTTTAAGATCACAAATGTAAGGCATAACAGATGCAGATTTCTCTATCATTTGGCAAAAATAGTTTGAGCCACAAGTATTAAGGAAAAAAAAGAATTTTTTCACAGATTTAATGGCTCTGTTGTTCTGTGTACACAGCTGGCTCAATAAAATACTTGTGAATAATTACCCCAGCATTCATTTAGTTTTTTGATAATATTTTATTTCCAGCAGCCCAAATTCTCTCCCTCTAATGAACTTCTGATTCAGCTTGAAATAGAAAAAGCAATGTGAGTTATTTTCCAGATGGAACGTGAGGATATTTTTATGAACTGGTGGTGAAAGAACCCAAAATGTCTCAACATATGTTTACAGGAGAGATGTTCTTACCCTCTGGGAATACTTAACAGGGACTTGAGAAAAAAGGGAATTTATGTCCAGACGGAAACACTCATGCAATTTTTAAATTGCCTGTTCTTCCCTGCAAGATAATTCAAGGCAATTTACTACTGGACAAAACCAAAGCATTTAGTCCTGGGTCAGAAAGTTACCACAAAGCAGAAGATGGGCAGTTAGATTCTGCGGTAGCTTAACTCTACTAACTTATTTGGTGTTCGGCTTTTTATCCAGCCTATGGGTAACAAGGGCAAGAAGAAAACCTCATTGAGTTGACTACCTATGTTATTAGTATTCCCTTGAAATATTCATACTTGCTATTTTCCTGCTCTGCCTAACGGTCTCTGTGATCTTTTTCTGAGGGATTCACTACGCACTACAGGCTGTTGCAGGACACCTAACTTCAGAAGATGAGGACTGTGCTAAGCATTTGCATTTGAAAGATGGAGGTTGTCTTTTCTGACTCCTTATGCACACATTTGTGAACTCTGCATAACAACAGTTACAAGTACCAGGCTGCCAACGTTATGATCCCAGCATGTTCATTTCCATATTCCTACGTTATTATTGAGCTACATAACTACTGACCTACCTATGGGATTGGTTAGAAATTGACTGGAGAGACAGTCCAGAGAAAAGCTACACAGCAATATCATTCTTCTTTACTTCTCTACATACCCATCTGGTACTGATTATTAACAAGACTCTACTTGTGGAAGCCCTAATTATGCTCAACTGTTTACTAGCCTTTGGCAAACTAAGCAGACCTGACATAAACAACTGGAAAAGAATTCTGCAACAACTCGAGATACAGCAGTCATCACTGAGTGTTAATGCACTTGTGACCTTGCAGTGCATACATTTATAATCAATATTATGCAATTATTCAGCATCTTGCTTGCTTTTCCCTTCTTAGCTAAAGCATTTTCACTCTGATGTAGTATCAAGACTTCTGATACTATTTCTGAAAAATTAGTAGATGTACTTGATTTCTCATTTTTTAGAATGTCTTTAAGCACTTTTTTTTCACAAAATAACCTAGAAAATATAATCCCAACCAGTTTTTTACACTAGGTGATGTCAGTTCTTAGCTAAGGCCAGTGATACACCACAAACCAATCCATTACACAGAAGTGAATAAGCAGAAAAGAAGCTTGCTTTGATTTGCATTCTCTTCATGTACAGTTTAACTGTTAGAACTTCTAGAAAATCCTCCCTTCCTAACCTTTAGCCCCTCACTTAGCTCTGAATAGAAGGATGTTAATGAAAACAGGGTAGAAGTTACTGGTAGGAAACATAAGCAGGTGTTTTTGCATTAAGCTGACACAATTAGGCTATAGTGAGGGTTACGGTTCATAAATTAAGCATCCCCCCCATCCAATAAAGGATGGAGATTCTCCTTAACCCTCCTTTTGTTGCTAATGTGTTTAAAGAAACATTTTTTTATGTTCTTTTATGACAGTAGCCAGATTAGGTGCTAGTTGGGCTTTGGCCCTTCTGTCTTTCTTCCTGTATAATCTCACAACATCCTCCTGAGTTGCCTGCCCCTTCTTCCAAAGGTCATAAACTCTCCTTTTTTTTAACTGAGTTCCAGCCAAAGCTTTCTGTTCAGCCAGGCTGGTCTTCTTTCTCTCTGGCTCATCTTTTGGCACACTGGGACAGCCCACTCCTGCGCCTATAAGAGTTCCTTCTTGAAGAATGTCCAGCCTGCCCGGACTCCTTTGCCCTTCAGGACTGCCTCCTAAGGGACTCTGCCAGCCAGGCTCCTCAACAACCAAAGTCTGCCTTCTGGAAGCCCAAGGCTCCAGAATGTCTTTGTCTTCTGTTTCTTTGTATTTTTGTTCTGAGAGGGCTCCTTAGCTCAGGTGCAAGCCCTAACTTCTTCGTCCAGTTTCCCATATCCAAACTAATATATTCTCTTGACACCTGGAGTACTAAAAGGTAATGTAATGATAACAACAGCATACTGATAAGTCCATGCTAAATCCAAACAGTCTTCACATGGAGCGACACAGTGTTGTCCCCACACCCTCCACAGCATTTGTAACCCTGTCAGCATGGTTCAGAAATGCTCAAGCTGCTAACTTGGACCTAATTGGACTTACTAAGCTTTGGCTTTGTGCTGTGCAACACAACATAAGCTGCTTTTGGATTTGCTGGTCCTGGAAACAATACAGCCACTTCTATAAAGGGCTATTCCTAAATTAACAAGCCTGCCTAAACATAACCTCTCCCCACCTGGAGGCAGCTTGTTTTTTCCTGCACTTATAAACAATCTATACCTCATTTAGGCAGGTCATGGATAGTGCAGATTATATAGTACATACTGTCACATATTATATGAGGGTATCTCGGCACTAAAAGAATTGGCCTTATGTGAGACTTTATATAACCTAAGAGATTTTATTCAAACATCATTTTACTGGACTGCATTCAAGTGGGCAAGCCCACTTCTGTCATGGTCTTAGGATTCAAAAATTGCAGTACTGAGTAAACATTACATTTATCTGTTATTTTCAGAGATGACATAGAATTGCTTTACAACTCACAATCATTTACACAGAAAGAATTTGCTTTGTCTACGTCTCTCTTTGGGGCACAGACAGTCTCTCACTGTGTGGGTACAATAATTATTATCTTGGAGGATGTTTATACTGCACAGAGGACCCATTCCTTCACTCATATATATTAGCACACTCAGACAGAAAGCTGAAAGTGAAAGATTGTTAATTTATTCTAGACTTTACAATGGTATTCGTTCCAGCAAAGATGCATTTCTAGTACCAAAGGGTAAATGTTTCATTTTAAATAGTTCCTGATCTCAAGTCATCAATTAGACACACAGTCACAATGCTACCTGAAGTACCTGAGCAGTGCACGTATGTGCTTTCCTCTGAATTCAGGTCATTTGCTTCTTTTCCAGCTCTGCCTTATGCTGAAAGCCAAGTTTGATAATTTGTACCAAACAACAGAAATTGACATTCCCCCTGTTTTATGTGACCTACCTTTTCAATATGAAAACAAAGATCAAACAAATGTTTCAGACTACTTTTTATCTCCAAGACATCATTTGGCTCACCTGGTCAAATCTGTTTATATAATAAGACTTTGCAGTATATAACAGTGACTTATTTTCTTTGGAATGAGGATATGAAAAAAGCATTTTTAAAAAGAGCCAAAGTTAAGACCTTTTTATTCAAGTAAATATTGAACACATTCCTAAGAGTAGCCCTTCAGATCTGGAATAGGTTCAAGAACAGTTACTTAACAGTTTGCAGAACAAATAACTCTACGTTTTGATTCTGTAAGAAAAATGTCAAGAGGCAGGTTGGACCTTAAGCATACGATAGCAAATGCTTTGGGATTTTTTGGGGGCGTTCAGGGTTTTCTGGTGGAGGGAGAAATCTAAGTGGTGAAGAAGAATACTTAGCAGAAGTTAAGTAAAGCAAGAAGTGGTATCAATTATTCAGTTGCTCTTGTTTTGTTGTGTTTCTGAAAAGCAGCAATCAAAGAGAAGCCCAAACCAAAATTCTTGTTCAGAGCAGCACAGAGAGACAGGAACTACAAATCTTGAGATTCCCAGTGGGATACAGAAACCACGCTTCTATTGAGTGCAGGTGGGGTTTTGTGCCAGAATTCTTTTGTTCCTTGCTTTCAGACAAGTGCAACTCTGGATCTAAATTTCACTGTTGCCTGAAAGATCTAGGGAACCCACTGAATACTGGGCAGATTACTGGACTCAGATTGCAGCTCTGCAGTCCAACTCTGTCTTTAAAAAAAATGAAACCACTCAAACATACAAACACAATCTTTTGCATGTTTTGCATCTTTCCATATTCCTACCTGTATCTTTTTGAAGCTACCTTTTTTTTTCCTCCTTTAGCACCAAAGACTCCCCAGTTTCTTCTGTAGCAAGTACACACAGTCAATAAGACCTGACAGCAATATCCCATAGTGTCCAAATGGTACAGCATGCTGACATGATTCAGCATACAAATCCAATGATGTCTCACCCAATACACATGTCTATAAGTCTCCTTCATTTGACCAATAAGTTTTGATAGTACTAAGATCAGTCATACTGTACATGGAAGAACTTTGTTCCAGTCACAGTCAAAATGAAATACCTGAAGCAAAAAATACTTTCAAGCTCTCCCTCCTCTTTAGTCAGTACAGTGCCTACTCAGTTCTAGTTCATTCTGCTCTTTTAGTGATTATCAGAGAGGAATGACTGAGAGAGCTTCCGTCAGACTACACAGCTTGAATTTTTCATCGTGTTCCAAAACAGTACACAAGTGCTTTCCAAACTGGTGAAAGAAGTAGAGGGCTAACCTTCCTCAGCCTTTTCTGTAGACTATCTGTTTGGCCTCCTCACTTCCTAGTCTTCTGTGAACCTGAGTGCCTAACTCAGAGAATAAGAGTTCTGTAAAGGGACAAAGTTCCGTAAACATAGGTGTGGCTAGAGCTTTAGCCCTCCTGTAAAACCTCCCTTTGGCAGAGGAAGAGACTGGCCTTCTCCACAGTCATTAGGCTCTACTAGACTGGGATAAGAGACATACAAATTAAATGACAGTACAGTTAGCTGAGATGCCCTCATTAAGAATGAGTAGTCAGAGCTCCACATAATTTTTTTCCAGAAGTAAAGTACATCTCTAAGGTGATGTTCTAAGAATAACGTGGCAGCAACAGAAACACCAATGTGAGGGATCCAAGGAGCAGAAAAGGTCTCTTCAGTACTTTAGGTGTCAGAACCAAGTACATTTATTTGCAGTTAGTTTGACTCAAAGAAGCAGAATAGAAGAAGCACTGTTCTGTGGTTTTATATGATATTTAAGTAAAACTGTGATTCATCAGTGTCATTTTAAATAGAAGATAGGAAAGTTGGCAATCACACACAAGTTTTATCAAGTGAATTGTAACATAAAGCAAGTAAGAAATCCTCTACCACTTCATTGCTCACAGAGGGTCTGAAGAAGATCAATTCTAATCACAGCAGCAACTAAACTAAATTATTCCCTTACAGTTAATTTCCTCAAATCCACACCAGAACTCAAAACAAACAAAAAATACATATCATATAAAGATTTCACACCAGGTTTTACATGAGGTTTAGTATCCTTGGAGTGTTTTATTGCAGACATATATGTCTGTAGACGGTGGGTGGATTCAATAAAGCCAGCTGTCATTTATTCTCTTATTATTTGTTAATAGACTTTAAAAAACAGCCCAGCTTGAAACTTGAAAGGCTGTGATCTGTCACTGTAATGTGATTTCTTTTTGAAGCAGTTTTGTAAAAGCAAAATGATGCATCTGTGCATCTAAACTTAAATGATGATGTTGAGCATTAATCTGGTCCAATTGGCCTTCGATTTGTGCTGAAATAATTTCCAAAACCCTACAAATGCTCAAGCACACTTGCACATTTTCACATTTTTAGTCCCTTGACTGGCTGAGCTAGTGCCCTATTAAATTAACAGTAGCTTTTCCATTCAATTCAGTAGACTTCAAATCAGATCACACAGAACATGACTAATCCACTCCATGTGGATGCTTGTTAAAGAGTCAGAGCACAGTAATAGGCAAGATACACAACAGGAAAAAAAGAAAGGGAAAAAAAAAGAAGAAGAAAAAAAGAAGCTATTAAAGTGAAAATTATGGGGAAAGCTAGAAATAATAGCACAATCCGCTGCTAAATGGCATTACATAGGCTTGAAGAGCATGGATTGGAATAATTTAGAATTATTTAGAATATTCTCCAATGAAACAAAATCACTTACTTTCTCATGACATTACACTTTACTTGAACACGCTGTTTAATTTTTCTTTGCTAAATGTGTTATATCCAACTATATTTCCTTTCATCCATTCAGAAGGTCTGGATCCTCAGCTGGGCTAATTACTATACCAATGTCAACAGAGATTGATGAGCTGAGGATCTGACCTATCAACTACCTTCTATTTTCCAATAGAAGTTGTGATGGAATGACAGGATCTTCTTTTTCCCAAATTCAGAAATGCAGTTTCTGAAAGCATATCTTTTCTGAATGAGCAGTACATTGTGTCCCCATTCTGACAGACTAGATTATATAAAATTCTAGCAATCTACTACCACTTTGTTTTCAAACTCACAAAATCCAAAGAAAAGTTGTAACCTTGCTTGGGTAAAACATCAGTTACTTCCATAAGGCTCCCAGAAACAACAAGCACTCTTTATGCATGGAACAGCATTTACAGCAGGAATAATAAAATATGAAATCATATTTATTATATAAGTACAATTCTGTGCTGTTAAATTAAATATATATTATGTAAAAATGTATAAAACACAATTTTATATACTTGATTTTTTAATTTTATTTATTTATACAAATTTTATTACATTAAATTACAGTTGAAATATCAGACACAAACATTAGTGAATCTGGGTAATCAAGAAAACAGAAAATTATTTTTTATTGTCTACATTAAAATGAAAAAAGTTTTATTTACATGACCACAAGTTATTTCAGGGGTCTGCCTCATTTATTGTATTGGTGAATTGTGTATAGCTGGGCAGCTATCTAATATTTTGTTTACATTTGGTTTTGCGAGTCTGGTTTATAGCCCAAAATGCAAACACTTTTATAAAGTGGGAGCTACTAATTTCAGTGAGGACTTTTCTGTTGTTACAATGTGATTGCTTCACAAGGAAGGTAAAGGGATATTTTACCCATAAAACCAATAACAACAACAAATATTCTTATTGGGAACTGAGTGCAAAACCACTAGTACTTAGGATAATTCAGGAATTCCACTTTAACTTATCTGTAGCTTGATGTTTCAAGAGAATACAACATATTTTGAGACCTGTATAATCAAAATGCTGAGTAACTAAGCAAACTGAAATATAAGCCCTTGCTTCAAAGCAAAGTAGCGTAATTTCTCAACTAATTTTTTTTAAAAGAAAATTGGCCAAATCTGTTAGCAAATCAAAGTTAATTAACTTTTTTTTTTTCTGAAACAGAAAAGGAGAAAAGCACATTTTAAACTTCAAATCTATATTTTAATTGAATAAAAGAGCTTCTTACAGTGGAAAATACCAAAAATGCTTTAAATGTGGGAACAGCACTGCTCTAAATAGGGGCATCTGTCCTGTTTATAATGATGGAAAATATCCAGGTATTCTTTGGATTAAGCACTGGAGCAGTTTAGAGTGCATTTATGATAATCCACTGAGAAAGTCTGGGTTTCCCACTGGCATGAGAAATAAATGCAGACCACAATCTTTTACTTGAGGAACAAAGCATCAGTTTGTATTATATCTAGGTTAAAAGTATCCCTGGAAATGGCTATAGTCACATGAAGCAAGTCAGCTGAAAGAAACAGTAGTATGCTTTACAAACTTCATAGGAATAGGAAGTAGCATTTCTGAAGTAGAAACAAACCTTAGCTTTTGCAATGCTATAAGGAAATATAAGGAAATGCTGGCAAGACCCAAGTCCTTTGTTGGAGGAAACGTTACTTGAGTTTTCTGCCAGAATACTGCAGTGAGCACTGTATTTCACGCAGTTGTTTCTCCTATGAATTAATGTATTAACACTGACACTTTTACTATTCCTTTTCAAAGCTGAGTTGAGTTCTTCCCCATTCTTTCATGCATTCAGAGTTATAACTGCTCATTGGAATAAAAAAAGGTAACTTCACTTTTTTTTTTTTTTAAACTGCTTTCTAGTCATAAAAAAAACAAACAAAACAACCAAACAAAGCAAAAACACATAAAGCAGATGAGATGAATATGGAAGAACAGAAAAAAGTAGGTGGATTTGACAACCTCTCCTTTGAAAACATAGTGATTGAGCCAGGGTCCTAATTTGACATTTAAATCATTATTTAAGGATGTAAAAAAATCCCCAAAGATTTCCCAAATAGTACAATTCAGACTTCAGATTTGCATGTTTTGTTACAAACATCATTCATGTCAAAACTCCCATTTCTTAAATTCTAATCTTCTGTTTGATTTATTTTTTAAAGAGGGAGTTAAATTTCCTTTCCCCTCCAGTAGTTCTGTGACATTTCTGTACAGACATGACTTTTGTTATTCCATGGTTTGACAACGAAATTAAAGCTGCTACTGCTTTTCAGACTTTGCAATATTGTTTTTGACAAATTATAGGACAGTTTTCAAATAATTTTGGTGCAGTATAATTATTCCTACATTCCTGCAGAAGTTCATTTTAGCATTGTAAACATGAGGTAGTGTCCAAGACCCCTGCACGCTCATTCAGACACTCTAGTAATGCATGTTTATCTCACAGTGCCACATCACAGCAAATATAAGGAAACCATCCACATGCAAAATACAAATACTCTTCTAGTCTAGGTAGACTCTCCTAAGTGAGAACAAGTCATTTGAAAGATATATTTTGCTTTGGTCTTTTGAAACAAAGACAGATAGCTGGTGACAGCTGTTTATAAACTCACGTACTACAATCATGCTGTGCTGAATTTCAAGCATCTCACCTATCATTTCAGAGAAATTATAGGGAGTGCTGCCTTTAACCTGTACTCTAATAATTGTATCAATTTCATGCATGCAGAAACGGTGAAATTAAGAAAAATGAACTTCTGGGGAAGTTAATTCAAACATAATCAAAAGAGTTGGTTTGGTCTGCAGGCTTCATAGCTTTAACAATCTAATGGCTTTCTGGAAGTTTCCATCCAAATAAAATGTTCAATATTTTCGAGGTAGATATTGATTGACTGCTACAGCTTGACCAGCTAACCAGATAACTCAGGGTGTGATCTTCTAAGGAACAGCGTAACAATGCAGTTCTTTTAACAAGATTACATTATCTAAATGGAATATCTAGCAAAGGACTAAGGTAGGATTGTTTGATTTAAACTATACGCTCATTCTTTTAGAGACTCTTAAACTTTTTAACATTAAATTGCTTTAACACACAGCAATTGTATGTACCAGAGTCTACTCAGAGAGTGCTCAACTCCTTCAAATTCCTTAAGTCAATAGCCCCTGACTATAACATGAGTCCAATATGCAGAACTGACTGACTCGACTCAACAGAGTACTGCAAAGGAAGTAGACAATATTAGAGTTGAATCCCAAGAGACTGACTGAGAAGCAGTGGCTGGTTGCTATTTATGATTCCTGGCTTGGCAACAAAGAACATTACTTCTCTGAGTATAGTGAGATAAACAATACATTTTTGAGATTCTGGGACATGATAATACAAGACTTGCAAAAAAGACAGGTTTGGAGGACACACATAATTAGATAGATAGATAGATAGATAGATAGATAGATAGATAGATAGATAGATAGATAGACAGACAGACAGATAGATAGATAGATAAGGCCATTACTATCAAGTGGTAGCTGTGGGGAGAAACTGCCTCTAAGTGATTACAGAGAGCAAGGAGCTTGTTTCTTCCCCTAAAAGACACTGCAGAGAAAGAGCTGTTGAGAATGAGAAAGGAGATTTCAGGCCTTTGGGCTTCCTTCACCTCAAATATTGGTACTTTAAAGAATCGCTGGATCTCAGTGCAGTTCTGCATAAACAAAGCAGACATCCACAAGGCTCTGTTCAGGATTTGGGGATTATGTTTCTGTTCAGAGAGAAATCTCAAATCCATCTGTACATAGATAGGAATACAGAATTATATGGAGAAAGGAAAGAGAAATTTACACAAAATATTTGTGTTTTGCTTTCTCTTTAGAGTAACAGAAATGAATGGGAAGTTTGGAGAGGTCTGAGCGTAGCAAACCACTGGAGCATATAGCCCAGGCATATCAGCAAAAAGCAGAAAATTAATTCCATTGTGTATTCTTCATCAAGGAATTAAACTCTAACTATGTACGTATGCAAGAGAAGTGTGTCTTACTGTTCTGACTACTATGGGGTGAAAAAGAGTCTGTATTGCAACATTAGGGACCTGAACAGCAATTAGATGTGAAACAGAACAGAGCCAGATAGTCACACAGATCATGTCTTTTATACTCTTAGCTACTAAATTTAGTTGCAAGACCACTTTCACTGTCTTCTCAGTATTGTTTTCCAATGGAAATATTTGCTGTAATTGTCACACAGTTCCAGTGTGAATGTAAGGGACGTTAGGCCTTGAAGTAGCACAGGTAGAGGGAAGGTACAAACTGGTCTTTTTTCATTGGAACAGTTTGGAGCACAGAAAAAATTAAACCTCTGATCTGTAGAAAAACAAATGTATATGTTTCACTTGTAAAAGAACTTGCAAAATAAGAAAGTAAGAGCAGGATTTCCAGACATAGCATGGGATGTGAAGAGGTTTATCTTGGTATTGCTATGATGGCACCAAAATGTGTACTTTTTTAAAAAACAGCTGGATATGATTTGTATGAAGGATAAAGTGGAAACTTTGTGTAATTTCTAGGTCCTATAGATGTACAGAATATTACCATAGTACACTGTTTATAATACCTAAGCATTATAAACAGTGGTGTAACATTTTAGTATATTTGTACTTTCCAAAATACTTTCAGAATGGAGGCCTCGCATTGAGCTAGAGATCTTTTTGACAGACATTTTAAAACATAGTATTAACAAAGAGGCATAAATACGTGATCGTATAACACACAATCAAATATGTAATGTGATCGTAGTAAGAACAATGGTTGTCTTCTTTCACCTGAAATTCCCTGTACACTTGGTCTTGTTCATTTACTAGATTCTCAAAATAACTACACTTGAAAACTGAAGTCCTCCCTGTTTAGTCATTTCATACTTTCTGCCTGGCAGTTGATTTTGACTGTTAACCATAATGAACAAATTATACTCCTAAAATCTGAATATGAAGAATGTCAGCTACATCATAAGGGTCTTTTCCAACCTAAACGATCCTATGATTAAGCAGAAGAGGGCTCACAAATCTTACCACCAGATCAGCATATTTCCCCTTTCAACAAACCCTCTGTCCTACAGTGTATGTGTTGGACAGCTGCAGGCAGTGTGGAGGAGATGACACACGATGTAGATCAGCGATGGACCTAGGAACAAGGCTGATCGCTGGAGTGAAAAGGGTAGGCATTGTGTGAGCCCAGGATAAGTTTACAACTGTTTATCACTACACAACAGTACCTCTAGAAACTAGGTCCTAGCCCTTCTATACTCAGAACTTGCTTGCAGCAATATAAATTCACATGATGACTGATTTCATACAAACGCACACTGAAGTGCTTGGTCATAAGCATATTTGGAAATACATACGTCCAAGTGTTCATGTGGATAAATGGATGGTTAAGGAGAGAGAGAGACAGATGGTGTGTATATAAACATACACCCTCACATTTGCACCACTCCCATATAGATATTGAATTCTTCCTACAGAAATTCACCATAGAAGAAGACAGTTTGAGGTTCTGAGTAAGATTTTATATATGCTAGAATAATAATTCGCCTGTTCAATTTTTTTTGTGTGTGGTTTTTTGTTTGGTTGGTTTTTGTTTTTTGCTAGAACCCAGCTCTCATTGAAACCTATCTTTCAGAAGACTTTCTACAGATAAATAAAAAGCCTTAACATATTTCTAGGTGCTATATGTTGCTATGTTCTAGTGTGCTGCATAATAGCAATTGCTAGTGAGCAGGATTTTGTAGCGACTTTAATTCACTTTTTAATGTAAATAAATACTTAAGCTTACTGCCTAGTGAAAGAGAACCATGGAAAATCCACCTTCCAAAGCTGTTCTGAAATTGATTTTTATTTTGTTTTGGGAGAGAGGGTTGAACTCAGACCACATTGGGGTGAGCATTCTTCTTTACCCTTCTTTCTTTTTCCAGATGTCTAAAGTTATTTACCTAGGGGCTCCTTGTTTCAAAGGAACCAATCTCATTTTCTGAAAATGGATCCACTTCCTCTGCTTTCACTTAGCTATGCATGACACTGTAGGAGAGGAAAGGTAGTTTAAGGACTTTCCCCTTACACCCATGATTGCCAGGTCTAATCGCAATTTCTGCATTGTCCTTACGAGGTAAGTTTAGATCAGCTCCAGCAATGAGCACAGATAGTTTTCTGTCACCTGTAAAAAATCATTTTATGCATATGTTTTTCCACACAGAGAGAAAAAAATAACACCTTATGGTGACAGTGTTGATGTCAACAGGAGTTAGCTGAGTAAATACCTCTGGGATGCCTTGGACCAAGTGTCCAAACAGTGCAAAGCTTGATCCCAAGAAGAGAGCAGCAAAGCCAGGATAATGAGAAGATGTTCACTTGGGCTCATGTCAAAAATTCTAGGACTAGTTATTAGTTAAAACATGACATTGCTGTTTCTTGACAGACTGCAAGGTGTGTGCAGAACCGGTTTTATGCCTGTCACTTTTTGCTGCGTTCATCTTTAACAAGGGTGCAGTGACTACCTAGCAAATTCAGCGTGAGTGAGGAGGAGTGGATCCTGTGCCAAGTCATTAGAGAATAAGGAAGAAAAGCAGAGACTGTACGAGGTGTTTTCTCATTTTCCTGTTTCAGGAAGGGTTTATATGGTGTTAACATCTGAGACTCTGACTCACACTAAGTGCCTCACAACAACGATCTGCCTCAGATTTCAATGATCCCAGCTTCAGTTTTACAATAAATGTAATAAAGTTCCATTTATCGCAGAAGGTGTTTTTAAAACTGTTTAAATTTCTTGATAAGCCAAAGGATGGTGAATGTATGCAACAACAATAAAAAAAGAAAATTAATAAATAAATTAATAATTCTTAAAAATGCCAAAGGCAAAACATTTTCCAAAATATACTTTCATAAAGACAGTATAAAGCCATCGACTTGTCCCATGATTTTCTGATAAAATCTTGGGCACATCTATCCACAACACCTTACCTTTCTGTAATAAGCTGAAGCTTTATGCAAACAAATATTTCTATGTATCTCATGGAGAAAAAGATCCTCTTCCAAAATTCAGACTTATCTCATAGTTATATTGGACAAGAATTATCTATTTAAAATCTCTGGATGAAATAATATTTGGTGAAGCTGAATAGCCATTTTGTAGTGTATGTTATTCAAACATTTTTTTAATTCCAATTTCATGTGATTGATCACGGGAAACTCTTAATGTCCACATGCATTTCACCATTGAAGTTGGATTATGAGGATATACAAAGGGAGGAAGAAAGCTTTTCCTTTCCATTTACCCCAGAGCATGCAAACAAAACATAGTACAAGTCAAATTTTTTCTTGCAAGAGACGAATTTGTTAAAATAGCACATGTAAAAACACATGAAGTATCTACTTTTCCCACAAGGTTATTTCCAGGTTATAGGTTTCTTTGTGCCAACACACAACCCATAGGGGTACTGCTGCCAACTCTGACATCCATTTTTATGGGTTCATGTTAATTTCTAATTTATTCTTTCAATATCAAAGCTTTGCTTTTGCCATCCAGACACAAATCTTTATGACTCAGTGATCTTTATGAGTCCCTTCCAGCTCAAGATATTTTATGATTCTATGACTGTTAAAACAAATAAATCTATTGACATCATCAAGACTGTCACATATGACCTGTGAACTTTAAGAACAAATGTGAGGCCATACTGATAGGAAAATCAAAAGAATACTCCTTCATGTAGGGTGCCTGGAGAACAGGAGGCAGAGCAGTTCAGAAAATTGCAACAGGTAGCATGTAAATAGAAAGGAAATCTAAGGTAATGCAACATTAAATCTGTAGCCAAATATGTAAAATGGGGAGAAACAAAGGAAGCGGTAAACAGACAACACAAAAACATTGTAAACTGCAGAAAGTTGAAAAGAGAGCTATTCTCTTTTGTTGGAGAAGAAAATGGTAGAGTGGTCATTCTTCAGAATCCAGGGGATAAAAGAAAAGGTACCTCCTTTCATGAAACGATCAGAATTTTTCAGTATAGCCTAGACAGAAATTTAAATCTGAAATAATTATACTCAAATCTGGGACATGAAAGAAAGGAACTGGCAGACAGAATAAACAGAGAAATCAGGTCAGAAAAAGGTGTGATCTATTATTTCTACATTTTCCATTTATCAGCCATAGCTTTGGAGGATATTCATAGCTGTTGTTTCTGAAGGAGGGAAATGGTCAACTGAGAAGTGGCTGTTTTCTTTGGAACATGTTTAATCAACCCACCACACACCTGAATATCTAAAAGCTAAGTACATAAGAGATAAAAATCATAAAATTTACATTGCATAACCTACAGAAACAAGGACCAATAGCAACTGGATCAGGTGATTATAGAACGAATCAGATAGCTGAATCAGAGACCAAGCTTTCCAGTTGCAGGAGCCCAAAGGTGGAATTCACTATAACAAGTTCTGAATCAACTTTGTTTATACTGAGATCTAAATGCAGGTCTCAGATCTTCCAGAGAGCTTTTCTCAGACTCATAAATAGGAGGGCAGAAAGAGTAAAATGTACACCTTAACTCCAAATTTCAACCATTGCCTAAAGGAAAAGATGTCAAGAGATCACTACTTGGATTGATATTCATCTTACACAGCTTGAAAGATTTAAAAATCAGACGTCTAGTCTAAACCACAGCAGTACAGACAAGGAAGACCGGCAATATCTAATGAACATGAGTGGATGTACCACCCTTCTGTGCCCCAGCCCTTTATCAGGATAAGGTCTGTATTATCATGCCTTGTCTGCTCTGTTTCCACAGCAAACATAGCCAAGAGTGGGGAATGAAATGGAGAGACAGCAGGCTCTGACCAGATCACCTATTTAGACAATCAGATCAGGAGCCCAGACCACTTCAGAGCAACATCAATCTCTCTTTAGACACTGCTACAATTGACTCCAAATGGCAGTTTAGACCATCTTTAGGTGGATAGATCTGCAGATTTCTCCAACAATAACAGAGGAAGCCTAGTGACTAACTTTGCTCAAGTTTCTAACATTTAGGTACATAAAATTTTATAGACTTTATCCAGTTTTATTAGGGGACTGTCAAGAGTAGCTTAAAGTAGTGCTTGTGGTTCAGTTAGGTGTTTGACCTGTAGATGTCTATAATACATGGATAGGAAACATCCCCCAGACAAAACTAGAGACAGAAATAAGTTCCTGACTCAGCTATATCTATTTGAATCTATAAGCTGTGACATTCCGCCTCTTTCTATCCTTTATATACGATATCATGGAAGCAACTCAGAGCATCCACTCTGGACACAAAGTTTCTATTACGATACTACAGGACAAGACAAGCTATATTCTTAGCACAGGCAATGCCAGACTTACCCAATGCAGACCAGAGTTTATGCCATCCTCATTCCCAAAAGATGGCACTTAATCCAGTCTATATGGTATTCCTCTATGAATAATAATTATTGTATACTGATATTTTCTGATACAAAGAGAGAAATTGATAAATAAAAGCTAGACTTGGAGTTTAGACTAATATCACTTAGAAATTAATCATAACACACAAGCTTGGATTTGGAAAAATATCAGGGTTTTGCTTTTAGTAGTCTTTTGCAATTGATGATTATTTTTCACCAAGAGACAGTGACTATGTGGAAGTCTTTATTTAATTCTTTACCACATCATTAACAGCTGTTAATGCAAGGTATCATAAATAATCCATCATATTCTATGCCAAATAGGTGTATTAAAGACTATTTAAAATTGACCTTTATGGATTTTCCTGACAGTATGGGTGATCCACTATTTAAAAAGTCAGGATTTCTGGAAGACCGAGCTGATAACATTTTGCATTTTCTTTGTTCCAACCACCCAAAGCATAACCATGAAGTTATTTGAAGTGCTAGAGAACAGCTAGGCTGCAGTACTCTTTTTTACACAGAAGCTAAAACAAACAAAAAAAAATGCTTCATTTTCTCAACAGAATCTCTCTACTTTACATTTAACAAGACGCAGATATTTAAAAGATCATAAATCTTTAAATGAAATGCAATTTAATATAACAAAATAAATTGTTATAATATCTTCTGTACCATTTTCTCAGGCACATTTAAAAAACAGATATTAAAGGATGTCTGAACAGCTTCAAGGAAACAGGAAAAATACAAACCTAACACTTAACACATACCTATCTTCTGCTAACACAGAGATCAAAAGGAACAGAGAAACAGAGCAGTATTTTACATAAGTCTCATCTCAGTATTCAACCTTGTGTGGCAGAAGTAATGGCTTTTATATTGTTTGTTATTCACTCTAAGTCATTGCTAACAATTCATCTGTAAACCAAAGGCATTGAAATAACTATTGTGGAATGCTAAAAGAACTTCCAATGTTGGGTTTCAAGTCTTGCTACTGATTTTGGTAGACCCAGGTTAGTTTTTTGATGGACAAGTAAATGTACTGGTACATACCTGCTACTGCTAAATGTGTCTGTTCCTTGTCTACCATTAACTGTTATGGGAGAAAAAAAATTAAAGATTATTTTGATACATGAAATTGTAACTCAATATGGTCACATGCAAGCATCTTTAGGACAATTAGTGGATCTACCATATAAGCTTGAACAGTCAGGAATTTTAATCTCATACCGAAGAGCAATACTGCAAAGAGCTTTATCTTACCACCTTTTGCAAGTACTACATCCCTGTGCCCATCATACATCCAAGCACTCCTTGTTTGTCCCAATGTATGTCTATGAAACTAGTTTTGGTGTCAGAAAACATAGTAGTATATTACACAGCACACAACAGTGATTTAAGGTACTAATCTGTGATCTCTGGAGTTGTATGATGCAGAACGAAGACATCAGAATGAATGAAGAAGGTAATTGGCCTTATCACCCAAAGATCCGTGGTGCAGCTAAATTAGTCACCCGGTCGGACTGTCTCTCCATAAAAAAGAAGACAAGCAGCACATCCTCTGGCAAAATATTTTAACTCATTTCCCACTCTGATGACCTTTCTCTATTCCCACCTTCTTTTAACCTAGCCTATTCAAGAAGCAAAGTCTTTTAAGGTAAATCCTCCATCATGAGTTAAGAGAAATGAAGTAATGTCATCAAAATTTAAGTTATAGCACACATTTTTAGAGAGGCCAAAGTTTCTTGAAGAAGATCAAAAGCTCTGTGCATTGCAAGTATATAAAAATTAAATAGCTTTCTTATTTTTCCCTCTAAAATACACACACAAAAAACTCCTATAGCTATACTGTGTAATATGACTGGTATTCTTAAATTGAATCCAATGCTAAAAAAGTGATGGTGTTTTGGACTGTTATAATTAACATATATGGGCAAGATAGGAAATTTTTACTTTCATTGCACCTTCACAATTTAATATCATAGAAATATCTGAATCAGGCTCAAAAATGAAAACAAACAAACAAACAAAAACACAAAAAAAACCACTATCTATTCTGGCTCTCGGGTTTTGTGTGTCTACTCCTGTTGTGCTTATTATAAGATAACTGATTATTTTTCTTCAGTTCTTACATTGCTGACAAAACTTACGTATTAAAAGCCATCCTCTCCCATTATTTATAAAGATATTTCTACGAATTTTTCACCTTGCAGATTACTATCATACAAAAAAATACGTAACAATTATCACAATTTGCAGGCAGGTATGTACTGTTAAAAACAAAAAAATGGAAAAGAGAAAAGTTATTATTATTCCACTCAAACATTGCTAGTTTGTTGCTGTCACTCTGCAAGACTGAGAACAGCTTATCTGTATTGCCTTTAGCAGCTGTGCTCATGCTCAAGTCTAAGTCTGCAAAGCCAGTTGCTTCCATATTGCCTGGGGAGACAGAACTTGAAAAGGAGTCATCCTTCCTCCCTTCACCCCTGCCTTCCTTTCTGTGACTGAGGTTCCTTGCTGGGAATGCCAATACACTTCAGACTACAGCCAACACATAGGGAAAATGAAGAATAAAGTCATGATGTAGCATGACTGTATAGATGTCCCTGCAGACAGTCACATACATGAAATGTATCTGAAGAAAGGCTGTGGAGTTATCAGAATGTAATTGGAATGTATAGTTACTTACTATTCTCCTGCAGCAATGCCCATATTTTTGAGGTATATTTAGTGCGAGAACTAAAATACATGCCTCCCAAAGATGTCTCTGTTAGAAGAATACAACATTCTAAACACTGGAATGCTGAGCTGCACACTTTGTACTCTGTCATTAACGTACGGCTGCTGACTAAATACAGACATTTCAGCTGCAGCTGTTTCCCTTTTCTAATCTCTTTTGCTAAGATTAAATGCTTTTAAACAAAGCATTCCTGCCTCCATTGGATTAAAAGGTAACATATTCGTTTTGCTTGCTATACTGTGAAAGCTTTGAGGTTCAGAGGTCATAACTAGACAGTACCATGAGGATTTCTACAATACCAGCTGTCTTTCATGTCTTTAGGAAGTTTGGAAGGAGAAAGACTGAATGGATAGAATCGATGTTCATGGACAAGTTGCAAAGTTTTATTACATCAGTTGTGTATAACAGAACCATAGAATTGCTTGAATTAAATGTCTAAAAGTTGTCAATACTGCACCTGGCCTTCAGCTGATCTAAATCAATGTAAGATTATTTGAAGCCAGTGGTCATGTTTGGTTTTCACCGGTTGAAACCCTGCTTTAAATTGCAATAGGGTGTGTGTGGGCTTATATCTGTAATAGGATAAGTGGGTTATCACAAAAATAGCTTAAGTAGCTATTACGTTCTGTGTCTCCAGCAGATCATTTGGCATACCAGTAGGAAGAAGAACTTTAGGCCACTTCCATCATAGTAATTTATTTTATCAAAGTCTTTGAGTCAGCATGTGCAAACAGTAATTAGGTTAGGTCCATTGCCCAAGAATAATAATTTAAAAAAGGGGGGATAAACATAAAGAGGACTTTCTTAACCATAATAAATAAATAGGGAATACAGTGGCAGAGAAACTTAAGCATCTCCATAAAGTTCCCAAGTATTGTTAGGAATCTTGAGCAAGACCTGCAGTCCTCAGCTGATCCAGCAGAAAATGAGCAGCTGTTGCTCAGCAGAGAGCCAAAGAACTCCTCCCACAGCGATATCAGAGTGCTTTGACTATTTTAGTCCAGGAAGTCAGTTAGACTTTGAATTCCACCTGCTCAGCAATTCACCCTTTGTGAATTTGTTCTGCTTACTTACAATGTTCATTCATAAAGCTTTTGAGAAGGGGTCAATACAGATTGGGACCTTTAGATGTTGATCACAATTTTTTATGCAAGTTGTGCCATTGCACGTGATGCATCTTTCAACCTAATTGAATTTTTTTTGTTTTTTCAGGTGCTTGCATGCCCCAGATCAGAATTAAACAAATAAAAATTATTAAAAATCCAACAGTACAGAGCCTGTTTATACAAACTGAAGTTCTGGTGGGTAGCAGTTTGGGAGCTAGGCAAAAATTTGGGGAACAAGAGAATTCTAGGCTTCCTTGAACATTTATAACTGCTGTATGAGCTCTTATCTGCAGTTCAGGCTTGTCTTGTTATTTTCAAGCAGGAACTGATAATGGGTATTTTCTTGTCAGAAAATAACTATCATTATCAGAACCAAATGCTGCTAAACACAGATGCTTTTGTATCCTTCTCTTTTATGAATGTTGGTAGCTTAGATCAGAACTCTGGAAGATGACATGGATTTATGCTGTAATAATCTATAGTATAGTGCAAAATATTGGCGTCCACTCCATACAGGTGCAAAGGCTTTCGAAGGTGCAGTACAATAAAAAGTCAGAACTCATGGAGTCTAATAGCTAAATGACAAACTGGGATACTACTTGAACTCCTGTCAACTGCAGAAGCTTAAAGTTTTTTAACAGACTTCCCTTCCATAGCATCAATACTCAGATTCCATATAACAGAGGCCTTCCTAGTTATATTAGTTTAATGAGATCAATAATAAGATTTGATACAGCTCATAGCAGAGGTACATCATATTTGATCAGAAAGAATATTTAATAAAGAACCTCACAGAGAGCAGTGGAAATTACCTTCATGTCTTGAAACAGCCAGAATAAAATAGAGGACTGGTAGAAACTCAAAATGTAAATGAAGTGAACAATACTGCAAACATTCTCTGATTAGAGGAGAAACAGTTATGAGACCGCAAGTTACTTCGGGGCTGGATTTAACAAAACACGAACTATTTTGTGCTGCTCCAGCAACATAAAGGGGGACAAGGGGGGGAAGAAAGAAACATCTCAGTGCAAACATTTTTTTTTTAGCCAGCTCCTTTTTCTAGTCAATTAACAAACTTTGTCAACTTTGCTAGCAGCTCCTTCTCACAGTGGAAATTAAGAAAAAAAGAAAAAAGAAAAAAAAACCCCAAACCTCACTCGCGATCCCTTTTTCTCCATGTTTGTACTTGTATTAGGTAGACCTAATAGTTAAGCTTCAGAAGTTGCTGTAAGCTTGTTACTTGCTAAGCAAGAGGGATGAATTGTGAAAGATCTCTTTGATCTTACTGCCAGGAGTTCAGAATCATTCTGTTAAGCAAAATGTATGGAAAAAAAGAGTCATTATTTTCAAGTGATGACTCTAAGCAGAAGTACTGCGAATATTTCGGAAAACAGGCAAGCTATATTATAAAACATAGCTGGGGAGTGAACAATGGGGAGAACCTGAACACAGACCTAAAGAAAATACTCCCAGCTGTTATTTTCTTCAAACCAGCAGGACTTTGCACTGGCCTACATACACAAGCCACCAAAATATTTGTTCTGGGTAAGTTCAGCTGTTTTTCAAAGATAAGTAGGGTGGTTTTTTTTTCTCTAAATAAGTACAAATTAGTCTGTTTTCAGAAGACACCACTGAGTGTTTTTTCTCCTCTCTCTCTTACATGTTTTGCAAATATACAAAGAAAATTATTCTGTAAAAAGAAAAAAAAACCTCAACAAAATATGATGGGCTTGTTTCTTTATGAAGAAACATATACTTGTCATTGACAGCAGACATGTGCTTCACCTGGGATATGTTTTTAAAACACTAAAATATTATAGCAATCTTTGAATAATGAAAGAATAGAGGAATTATAAGTACTTGAATGTCTCCATTAACCTGTTCTTATTTCAGGCTGACTAAACCTTAAAGTTTTTCAGCTTGGTAAGTCAACACAAAGCACAATATATATTTGTTCTATTGTTTAGCAATACATTCAAAAATAAGACTACATTCCAAATGTTTTACACACACACAAGACCAAGAAAATTCTCATAGAACAGTACCAATGTGGCTGGTTTTGAAGTGCTAAAGGGACCTCTACATTGCTAAAATTCTGGCAGTAAACTGCAGAGAGAAATCCAGTTTTCCTCCTCTTTATAGAACTCAGCCTTTTGGCTATTGCTGAAACAGCTCTGACTTCATTGACTCATCCCTGGGCAGGTAAGGGAATATAATCTTACCATTTTTGAAGTAATGTTTTGCTTTTTGAAACAAGTCTCAAATCTCTGAAGCATTTTACCAAAAGATTTTCTCAGAGATTCTATACAGTTTCTCATACAATACTCTCCTAAGCACTATTTTGTCCTTGTGTTTTTCTCAGGATACTTTTCAGAAAGTCGATGACCTTGTGTTTTTGATTGCCCTAAAGGGGAAGGTCCTTCCCTTGGATATAGTTATGAGTGGGGTTTGTATATGCAGAAACCTGCTCCCTCAATTTCTCTTTCTCGGGCTGGAAGTATGATTTAGTACACTTTTAATTTAAGTCTTTGGCAAAAAGAAATATCCACATTCATTAAAAAAAAAAAAAAGAGTTGTAGTAAAACGAAAGCCAAATTTACCTTTTCTCTCCCTTCATACACTATTACAAGTGTTTAGCTGGCTTATGAACTATTACTTATTGTTTGATTTTCTTTTCTTTCCTCAAACAAATGCAAATGTAGTACTTCACTTAAAATGGCAAGCAACTCGCCTTATTTCACCTGGCTGAACTGTATTTATGCAGTGCAAACAAGGCACTGAGTTTCCCTCTATATATATAATGGGAAGAAAAATACTATCTTCCAGGTTTGTACCATTATCTCTAGCTCCCTAGGTGGTCCCATATGGAATCCCAGATCTTCCCTTTGCCTAAATATAATGCAGAAATTTAACACAACTGTGAACACTCTTCCATGCAAAACTCAGATGCAATTTAGATTACTTCTCACACTGGCTTGTTTACCAGCTTTTCCTTAAGGCTTCTTTCTGACATTTTTCATTGCAGGTTTCTCCTTGTTTCTTTGGAGCCCTTTCCCTCCCTTCAGCAATAACTTCCTTTCAGGTGTTTACCTAGACTGCCTCTCTGTACATAATGCCATTGCTATGGCTTCTGACCTATTTGAATGGTATTATTCACAGCAGAATGTATTGATTTATAAGAAGGGACTCTCATGACAAGGATCTTAATGACCCTCCAGCAGAAATCATCTCAGTATTTGCCTTCACTTACATTATTGTAACTAAACAAAACCAGTAAAATTACATGGGATACGCTCTACAGAAGGATATTCCAATTTACCGTGTCAGGCCTCTGAAAGATGATTTGGGCATGGTGACACCATGCACGGCTCCTTCCTCTAGGTCTGCCTTTTGTTTTTCTACAGTCTTCCCATTTACTTCAAAATTAAGGATGTATGCTGAATAAAATAGACTTTCAGATCAGCAATACTATCACATGCCACAAAGTGTTCCTGCTCATGCTGTGTAAGAGTATCCCATGGCTTTATTCGGTTTGTTAATAGGAATCATGTTGTAAAATCACCACAAAGCAATCTTCATTTCCAATCCTATCTTATTTTCTGAACTCTGGATCTCATCAAATCTTCATATCAAAGTTTAGGTCACTTTTCTGGAGATCAATATGAACATGTGAACTTTGTCCCCAGGAACAAAAAGGAAAGGTTGGCAAGCGAAAAGCCAGCAAAGCTAAACAAGGAAAATTATTATTTCACTTTTAAATTTAACTTGACAATGGGTTTTGTTTGTTTTAATAGTCATGCCTAATTACTGTTCTTCAGTTAGTAATTGTACAAACTTTAGTTTGAATTTTAAAAAATTATATTACAAAGTAATTTAACAATGATTATTGCCACTTACATCCTTCAGACATGCAATTATGCAAATCTAACAAGCACAATTCTGACTATATTTTCTTTACTTGGTTGAAATCACTGCTAGAAGAATTAATTTACCTATTGGCATCTGCTGCTCCTGCTATAATTTGTATTTTTGAAATAAAATGTGCATAAGGTAACTTGTACAACAGTTTCAGTATTCCAGATTTTAAGTAGCTGACATTTCAGGTTTTATTCTCATTGTTTAGTAAGGATGTAAATGAAGGACAGGGAATGAGCAAGGAATTAAGAATATAGATTAGGTTATTTGCCAGTACTGGTCTCATTTCCAAAACACAAGATTTATGAAATAAGTTTTCTACTTAAAAGTTTCCTTCCCAGTTTTAAATGGAAAAAAAAGTCTGCTCTTCTTTTAGAGGTGATCAGCTCTTTCTGAATTCTGTGACATGTGTTCTTGTCTAGAGATCTTTAACTTTGTCTCCAACTTCTGCTTTGAGTGACAAAATGAAAATTTGATCAAAGCAGCTGAAGTTCAGCACTGCTGCTTTTGACACATTCTTTGTGAGTCCTTTTTCTCATAATTTTCACCTAAGATATTTCTTTTAGTTATTCTCAGTGTTTTCAATAAAACATTTCATTTTTACATATCTGGCATATATTGTGCTTTAAAGTGTGTTGGGTATGGGAACACTAAAATTGTGTGGGTTTTCCTACCTTATGAAACAAAATTCCTAAGCTCTGAAACATTTCACAAAATGGTATTTCCATTTTTTTTTTTACTTTGGAACTTACTCTAACATTAAACTTGAGCAAAGAAATGTCTGCCATTCTGCTTGTTTATCTGGAAACAACAAAAGCAAAATACTGCACAGACATTCAAGGACTTAAATCCCATGTCAATATATCCCAAAAGCACCAATGTTCTGAATGATTCAAAGCCAACTACTAATTGTGTCACATTTCTACAGTATGAATCACAGAAATAAGGAGAGACTTCAAGTAGGTAATCATTGAAGTAAAAATGGCGGTAGTAGTGTGTACATATTGCCTTAGAAAGTACCAAGATAATATCTATGCCACAAAGAGTACACAATCTAAATCAGGGAGACAATATAATGAGATATGTATACAGCCTTTGAATAGCACATTTGCAAGTAAATGAATTGAAAATAACAAAAACTTCATATAAACATTTTGTGCTCTTTTTCTGTTAACTGCTCTAAATTGACACATCTTACCACACTGCAGCAAGATTGCTAAATTTTGCAAAGTTATTAGCACCAAGAAATTCTACATAGGTGTTTATTTCTGCTTGTAGCATGCATTTGGGAACGGAGAGAGAACAATGAGGCCCACCTAGATCCATATTTCTCTGGAGTCCATAAATTTTATGTTTTGCTGTATCTGCAGGAAGTTCAAAAATCAAGTTTCCTTAAACATGGGACTGATACCTACCTGCCATCTTGTCTTTTGCATTTTAAGCCATACCACTAAATATTTTTTGGGTTCCCACTTTAAATAAAGAATACCTGCATGGGTAAAATTAGTTCTCAATATTCTTTACTGGTTTTGCACTTCCTGTAAGTGTTCTAACCCAGTATTTATTGATTTGATAACAGTAACAGGCACCACCTACAGTATGACATCTGGTGAATCAATCACTATTACCATAGTGCTACATTACAATTCAGTACAAGCATTTTGTGTTCATTGCATGAAGTAAATAATGTTTATTGCTGCAAAACTATCAACCTCAAGCCAAGCATGCTCTGTTACCAGATATTTCATTATAACCTGTGATATTATACTACTCTCAGCATGCTCATCTGCTCACTGGTTTTCTGAGGGAGGAAAAGGAAGAGTCTCATCACTCTGCCAAAATAAACCATAATAGTCATTATAGCTAACTCCATAATGAGTTAGCCACTGTGCCACCCCTAATTCAAGCAATTCCTTAAATTCCACCTCACTCAGTTTTTAGCTTGAATATTGAACTAGTCACTTTTCTCTCTCACTGACAGGTTAGTACCTTTCCAAACAACTTTTAAGAAACCTGGCAGACATAATGCTGCTGTTAAATTTCCTCTGTAAAATCAGAAAATAAAGAAAAAAGTTAAGAGAAACACTTTTGAACACCAATCCAGTACTTACTAATATGTAAAATCAGTGAGTTTCTTCTCTGTTAAATGCATGGCAGAGGCCTTGCAGGCTGATTTCCCTAGTCAACGTCTAATGTTACAGAAACAATGACTACCTGCTTCTGCTGGACTCTACCTGAAGAAAACAAACTAAGCAGATTCCACTAAGGACAACTGTTGAACTTAAATGGCAACAGGTCCTCCAGTCTCAGAGAATTTAGTATCATATTACATTTCACACATGATAACAATATCATGTTTATGATAAAGATTTTTTCATACGTATATATATTTTTTTTCACTAGGAAAAACTCTGTTTAGGACAGGTGTCCTCTCTTAGAGTCAGGGAATATACAGCAGAAGGAACACAGTGTAGAAAGAGCTAATGGTAGAGCCACAGCCAGAATGCAAATTGCCTTTGACAAAAGCAGACTTATGACTTGAGGCATCTAAACATTTTTAGATGCCTGTACCAGGATAAGATGAATCACCAATTGAAAGTGTCTATTTCTCTCAGCTAATTGTAAGAGGAGACCAGGTATTGTAATGGGATGTAGGCTTCTACATTCAGTCTGGTGACTAAATTCAGTCTCTTGAGCCTGCAAATTAGAACTGCTGTTCATAGAGGTGCTCATCAAAATGGAGAGAGACTTGGTCTTTTCTAATCTTTCTGGCTGTCAACACTGCAAAGACAGCAAATAATGTAATATACTGGTCGTGGTAAAATAGGTAAGAAAGACCAAAAAAAGAGGACAAATTATAAAATCAGATATAAAAGCAGAAAATAGTACTTTACATATGGAAGTTAGTGAACCTGATCAAGAAAAACTGAATTTGCTGGCTGCTTCCTGGTGACATGGAAGGGGTGGATGTCATTAATTTCTATCAATGCTAAGGGCACTTTATGCTGCCAGTATTGTGTCAAGTGGTCTTACTGTAAACAGAATTCATTTTCCAAAGCCGAGATGAAGATGACAGACAGCAAAGTGTCAATAGGGAAAAGTGGCAGGATTCTAAGTGGTCTATTTCTGTTTCTGCAATCTTTTTTTTTTTTTTTCCTGGAAAAACTACAAATCCTATTAAAATAATTTGGCTGGCCTTCACTCTCTATACTAATCTGACTGGCTAGCAAGTGACTTTGTGCCAGCTGCGAAATACCTGTCTTCCAAACTGTACTAGTAACACCAATTAACACAGCAGGAAATATAAATATTTCTATTACGCCAGTAATCATTGCAAGGCAACCACACTCTTTGTTGACCAGAGTGAATAATGATTCCCAATAACTCTGCAAATTTCTACTTTCCAACACTGAAAAAGAGAACAGAAATGTATTTTTAACCCTTTTTTCCGGAAAGAACAGCCACATTCTTAATTGGAAAAAAAACCCTAAAACTGTGTTTGTCAGAACGTGAAAATGTCCGTGAGACCCAATGTCAATTAGCTTCTGTTTGGTGTCTTCCTCACACCAGGGAACTGTATAATAAGAAACAGCTAAGGAGAGATCAATTTTTGCTTCCTGGATTTTCTATATTCATAAGGATACCTCCTGATTAATTGATTTGTTGGCAACATAATATAAAAACAACCTAAATTGAAAAAAAGAGCCTAATAAGGGCTGAAGTCTATATGAAAGAATGGGACACTAATACCAAAATAAGAAAGAGATCCCTAACAGCTCCTATGCAATTGCTTTACCAGTTTTGTGTGCATGGACAGGGACAATGGAAAGAGAATGGCTTCTTCCTTAAAGTTGACCCCCCAAGGTAAAATAATCAGATCAAAACACGTCAATCATTGCAGAGAATAAAAGGGACTATTTGGCTGAAATAGTACCAGAGTGCCATATACTCTTGCCCAGTTTACAAACTAAACAGATTTATTATCTTTTTTTTTTTGTTATCAGAGTGTTGCACAGCTGGTCATACAAGCTTCCACACAACAGTATTGGGACAGTGCAAGGGTATGCAGTAGCTGCAGTTCAGCACCTGATACTTTCAGAATACAGAGCCTCCAGAAAAGAAATGCTTTTCATAAATATTAAAGCACATACAGAACACTCCTTTCCTACTCCACACCAAATTCCACACACTGCATTATATAACTTTATGCTTCTTAGGCACAGATTATCATCTCAGCAAATTTTAAACTGAGGACCTACACCTGAGGGAAACAGAAGGAAACCTGGAGCATTCAGAGTTATAGATGAAAGAAATTTGAAAATTATAAGAGACAAACTGCAATCCATAAACTCAGCTCATTGCAACTCTCCATGTAAAAGGCTAGCTACCTGTTCCTGGTGGACAATCTTTTGATGCATATTTTCTCTCCAGTCAGTGCACCACAAGTGTCTGCTGTCTATCCTGACTGTGACTAGCATACAGAGAGTCTTTTGAGATCAATGAAGGGGCACAGAAGGGGCAGGGAATGAGCAACAAAGATGCTCGGTGTAGATAAGAGTCTTAAAAATCAAGCTCAAGGAAGGTGATTTTGTCCTGTGTGACTGGGTAGAAGATCAATTTCAAGCTGTATATAACTCACTGAAAGCCAAAGACAGGTCCGGGGTTTTACTCGTTGTCATTGCTTTTTAAAGGAACACTGAATTAATTGTGTTTAGAGCCATATCATGCAAGCGCTGTACACTGTCCAGAAAAGAGCAGCAACTGTTGTCATCTAGCACAGATAGAGTCAATGTATAGATGCACTGATGTGTAAAAACTGCAAATGGAGTGAGACTAGAGCCTAATGTATAGATAAGTCATAACACTTAGCCTTAATACCAGAGTACTTGCTTTAGTCTTTTGTCTCCTGGCAGTGGTGAAGAAGCAGAACCAAGCTGGTTATAACACAAAGGGCTTTCATCCATGCAGGAATATGCCTTCTCTCTCTTCCTTATGAGTTTTCATTTGTGTGCTCTCTAGGATCAAGTATATTTTCCCAATATATGACAGTAATATTGGGGAAACCAAGCCCCTCATAAGAGTTCATCCCTTATGATCACTGAACTCATCCTAGTATTTCATACAGTCCTCCCCTGCTCATAACTGCTATAAAACACACCAAACTCTGAAGGACAATAAATTAGACCATCATCTGAAAACACCACCACAAAACAGAGTAGAAAGTTTGCTTTAAGGAGTATCTGTTTATGCAATTCACTTTGCCTCAAAACTTTGTAGTTAGACAACTGTTCTTTTCTTCATCTAAGTTAGTATATTTCAGTGAAACATCACAGTCTGCAACTCATCCTCTGTAACTCATCATTATAATCAAAATGTTAATATGAATGACCCAGAAAGCATGCAATCACTCAGCATGGACACAAAACCACCTCTGTCAGGCCACATTGGCTTACAAGGTACAAAAGAGGCCACTTCCTCATGCCAGAGTATGAAACATTAAGAAAAATTTCAGGAAATATTTCAAGCTTCAAAACCCTAGTTAATAATTTGCATAGCAAAATGCATCATTGTATACAGATAAGCAACCACTTTTTCTCACGCATGACATACGCCTTGCTTGATATAAACCCATGAGAGTTTATGAAGGATACAAGGGATTGCATCTCCCGTAAGTGTGAACTTCCTACCCTGCTTGGAGAGTGTGGAGTCATTAGTCTTAAGAATTCAGTCAACTCACCTGGGGATACATCTGGTCATGACTGCTAGGCAAACAGTGGGAGGTCAATTCTCAACTTTGGCAGTGCAATTTATGTACATATAGATGATGAAAAGTAGGCTCAAAAATGTAATACGAAACAATAAATCATATAACCAGATACGGCTGTCTGCCACAAGTAAAAAACAAACCAAGAAAAATCAGTGAAATATGTTTTAAACAGAAATGACCCTAAAAGCACAGGACCCAGGCATTTAAACTAAAATAAGTTCTCACTAATACCAAGAATTATACTCTATTTTGAGACCCAGTCAGTAGCGATTGAGAGGATTTGGTCTTAAAAATTAAGGCCCAGGTTTAGAAACCTGGAGATCTGGGTTCTGTTTCTGTTTGGCCTTAGACAGTCATGTTGGGAGGCTTACACATTGACTACATTGCAACTGTCTTTGCAGTTTAGTGGCAAAAACTTAGGGTCTTCCGTTTCCCATTCATTTTACAGGAGTCTTTGGAAGGCCACGTCAACTCATCTGAGCAGGATGCTGAGTGCAAAAGGTATCAAGTGCTCCTACCCATCACCTTACCTTATCCATGCTTCAGTTTCTTTACTGTGGAAACTGAGATATATACCTCTTACAAAGGAACTGAAGGAAGGTAAAATAACTGATACTGAAAAAACATTACCCTGAATACCTGTAACTAAAACCAAGTATCTTAATCTATGGAGAAGGACTGACAGAGAAAATAAGAGTGCTTCACTGTGCTGGTCCTTAAATGTGAACATCATATCCGCAGTCATGGGACAAGAAAGAGACAAATGCAGTCTTTATTGACCATTCCATGGCACCATCAGCCACAGAACTCTACTAAACCCTGACCCCAGTAATGGCCAGGTTTTCATACAGATTCCACCTAGATGAAGATCAGTTTTTTCATAGAATCACAGAATAGCCTAGGTTGGAAGGAACCTTGAAAGATCATCTGGTCCAATCTTTCACAGGAAAGGGAGCCTAAACGAGATTATCAAGCATTCTGTCCAATCACATTGTGAAAACCTCCAGTGATGGGACTCAACTACATCCCTGGGGAGGTTGTTTCTACTGTGAAAAATTTCTTCCTTAAGTCAAGATGAAATCTCTCCCAGTGCAATTTGTACTCGTTTCCCCTTGTCTTCTGTGTGTGGCTTTTTTTAAAAAGCACTCTGTCCCTTCTAATGCCCATGCTGATATTTAGGACCCGAGATCTTAAGGATATTAACCTGAAGTTGGATATTAACCTGAACTTTGAAGAAAATATGGCCCCAAAGCTTCCTCAAGCAGCAACAGCAGCTAAATCCTTTAAAATCCACATGCCAGTAATTACAAAATACCTAAAAGAAGAAATCCACCAAAGCCATGTAAAATTTTCAATTTAAAGCACTGACTTCTTTTACAGTAGTTTCTTACCAAAACATAATTTCTTCCCAAAGTATCAACAAGATCTTTGGGAACTTAGCAAATGAAGTGCATGTGCAGTTTGTTCTACTCTCTTTGCCAACCTTCCTCTCTAAACACATAACCAGGTCTAAAGGATGAGTAAATAAGTAACGGGATGAGGCATAATGTGACATCTTACTGAAAGGTAAGAGGGCAAACATGAGTATTTAAACCTTTCTCCTAGCTCTTGATAGATTAAATAAGCATCATTATTTGGAACAGTCTTCATGTTACTTTAAATATCCTGTACATCTCCCATAATGCTTTTGTGTAAAAACCTTTCCTCCGTACACAGAAATGAATCATATCACATTACAGCTGGCTATGCATTCTTCCATGAGCACACTATGTTTTAAATTGCAAAATCCATTTTTATTTTCTTTTTCATTTGTCACCTCACCACTGGAAGGAAGGTTTCCTGGAGCTTATTCCATTGCATGTCTGACAATATCAAGTCTGCCTTCAACACATTAGTATAAAATTGAGGATAAACGATTACATTTACATGAGGTCAATGAACAACTACAGGAGACAAAGACAAAAGGATTCATTGTATCTTCTGCTACAAGCCTGTCAGAGACTTCTTGATGAGAATACAGATGCACAAAATAAGTAGTTAAGGGGGAAACAAGTCAATTTTTCATGCTTAGATATTTTTCAGATAATCTCATGAATATTTGGGTAAATAAACTTAATGTGAATATGTCCTCTTTGTTATCTGCCCTCTCATAATACAGCAACATGCTACACACTGTTAGCCTCTCTCTGTCCTACTATAAGTCAGCCTCTTTCAGATGAGGCACTGATGGATTTTATCTCTGAGGCATTCTTCTCTTTAATTTTGAATTACTACATTCCAATCAATGTATACATTCTCAACATGCTAATGCAATAAAACATTAAAAGCGGTCAGTGCAAACACAGTATAATGCTTTATGTCATGTATGTATGTGTGAAAAAAAGAAGAAAAAAAAAGAAATATTTGTAAAACCTGTATAAAGCAGAAATACTGGGTATCCTTTTCAGGGATAAAACACTCTTCAGGATACTAAAGGAGAATCTGTAAATATTTAATATTGCTAAAAGCAACAGGATTAACAGAATAGAGCTCTTTGATCAATATTGTCAGCATCATGTATTATTTCCAATGGGCATGAACAGCAAAATGCGATTTATTGACTAAAGTATGGTACACATCATTGAAGCTTAATATATGGGCACATGAAATTTTCTCTTGATCCGGAGTAACTCACTAACATGACCTTAACCTAATCAACAATTTCTAGCTCTGCAGCAGCACTTGATGGTTCCCATCCTCATTTTTTTCTGGGAACTTTCCAAACCATAGACAAATTCAGTCTCTGAAATCAAGAGGTTCAAGTATTAGACAACTTAAGAGAAGTTAAATAAACAGAACAAATGGAAGTATGAGCTGTGAGAAAGTAAAACGCCCAAAAACATTTGGGTTCATAGACTCATGAGGTGTTCAACTCGTAGTTCTGAATAAGAACCATTTTACTTTAATTTTTCTACCTTATAAAAATAATAAGAAATAGTTCTGCTAGCTTTTATCCCAGTTTCATTTTATACAGTGCCATGGAAGCCCAAAAGGGACAGCAAATGGGATCACAGCAGCCAGACAGAAGTTAGCACTTGTGACAAAGCAGGAACCATCCAATTAGACCCAAACAAGCCCAGTCTGCCTCAATGTACTGTATCAGATACATAAAAAGAAAGTTCAAGAAAGCAAATTGTAGGCATCTGTGAAACGAAAGACCTGTAAGAAAACATTACGTGCCTTGTCATTCTAAGTATTTTAAGCTATACTGCAGGATTGTCACTCGTTAATCTTATTGGAGTACATACTAAATTACCCAGAACTACTTGGGAAAAATCAGCCTGTGAACCTAATTCAGCTCTTTTAAATTTCACATTCTTCCAGTAGCTTAAATACCTTGAATCAAATAGTATTGTTCCCATCTTTCATGCAAATCCCTGTTGCACATTTGACTACAAGCAAAAAGCACAAACAAGGAATTTCACATCAAAGTGATTGCTAGTGCTAAGACCTTTGAAAGATAAATTGCTGTAGTCAACCTGCTCCTCAAAGTCATCTCCCACTCTCTGCCCTTTCTGTTGTTGTAACATGTAACATTTGTTATATTTACGTGAAAGCTTAGATTAGATAATACATCAGATTTAAAAAAAAAAAAAAAAACAAAAAAACAAACGAACAACACTCCCCAAAAAAACCCAAACACAACAACAAAAACAACAACCAAAAAAAAATTGTTCTCACCCACTACAGAAGAGACAGGGCAGGGCCTTTCAGTGCAGGCCAGCCCAACTCCCTTCAGACCCACAATCTCCCAGGGCAGAGTTCATTTCCCATAGAGCATAACGTATGTTCAACAGTGCTGCACAGCACTGAATTCAAACTGCTTCTTTGGAACAAAGTAATCTTAATAAAAATAAGTAACTTTTGCTCAGAAGGGCGCTCTCTGAATTTTTCCTTCACAGCTGCACTTTCTGTTACTCAATTTCAAGGAAGCCAAAAGGACTGAACACATTTGACCTAATCTTTTTAAAGGTCTCGTTTATGGCCTTTAATTTCTTCCTTGATGACTGATGCTGTATCATATCCTAGCAAAGAGTTTCCATATAACCTCTGAATAAACTTTTCCAGAAAGTGTTTTTCAACCCTCATTTCTAACAAGAAAAAAGTTTAGTAACACTCTCTGTTTCGCTTTTAATTTCACATACTACATACCTGCCATGACATTTTTAAGAAATACATGTCAAAAATTAAATGGGAACCTCCAAGAAAACCAGGTAGAAAAACCATATACAGCCTTACATCAAATGTCACATATTCCTCATATTCCTCAAGAAGGAATCATGAAGATAATTCCTTAAATGATTTTTTTTTCTTAAATATGGACCTTCTTTTTCTTTCAAAGCATTTCGAATTTTCTTAGGGTAATAAACTTTTCCTATGATTCATCAAGAGTTATGATAACACTTCATGACTGTTTTTAACAATTTGATCCCCTTTACTATTGCTTTAATCAGGAACTACCCATAATCCTAAACATCAATGAGGGATTTTAGAGATGAAATTTCAGCACAAGCACTGAAATAAGAATGCTGACGGATTTCAGAAGCAGACAGATCTTCCTGATGCAGACAGATCTCAGATGTGAAAAGTCACGCAAAATTACCCCAGAGACTTTGACTCTCAATCTCCAAATAACTCCTGACATTATGCAAGCTCTCGTCTTCCCTCTGAAAACTTTCAGGACTTGATTTCAAGGAATTACAAAATTCCTCCTCTGGAAGTACTGGATAAGATGAGAGCTGTAACTTAACATGGAAAAAAAACCCCAACATCCATCCTTACAAATTCAGCCGCAGAATGCAAACTATTAGGAAACAAATACTAAGAATGCTTCATTATGTAGCCTATTTAAAGATTTCCAAACTATTTTGTATTCAATCCACTGTTTGGGACTTCTCTAATCACAATAAAATGTCCCTCTTCCTGATGGTGGAGCACAGAGAGACCAGTTTTGAGAATCAGACTTGTGTCGTGATTCCACCGTATATCACCATTGCCGTACCATGTTTATGTTGTGATTTCAGCATATTGCGGCATCAGCCTTCTAAATCAAAATCCCACATAACATCAAATATCTTCAGATATCCTTTGTCTTGCCTAGCTGTCTCAATTTATCTTGTCTGACCTTCACCAATTAGGAGGCCACTCATCAGTCAACTCATTGACATCAGATAGACATATTCTCTTAATTCCTGTATTTCCTGTTAAGAAGGGCCCAGCACTGCTGTCTCAAGTTTACATGGTATTTGTAGGTATCTGAAATTCCTAGTGAATTCATGTCTTTTACAAGATACAGAAGATCTTAAGACATGAGCTTGAGGTGCATGTCAAAATTCAGGCTACTTTTGGGATTAGCTGTCTGAGAGCCAAGCTTGTAGATTTTTCCTTTTTTATGCAAAGGACTTTATGAACCATGAACAAAAGGCACTTTTTCTCAATAGCTATGCATCTTTAAATATGAAATGATATTCACAATCACACACAAGTAAGTTTCTTTTGTAATTATGATCCTTTTGTTCAGAGGTCTTGGCTGTTTTAAGTACTGTAACCTCAGTGGTCTCTTGCACACATTTACCACTGGTTACCATTTACCTTTAACTAAGATGGTATGTGATTAAATAAATAGCTTGAACTCCAGTCCCCTGAAGTGAAACATGGACAAGTCCCTTAAACATATTTTGCATATAGACATAACTGCTGGTACTTTGAAGTCTGGCTCTACTTATCCAATAAGTATACAAAGACAGATAACATCCAGGATTCTAGATTTAATGAATTACGATGGATATTAAATGAAAGACTTACTTTTAGTTATAAAATTCCGTCCGACTGGCATAACAATTCTGCATGAGTTTCCACAGCACAGAAAAACACATCAAAAGTAGAAGTAGAAGTAGAGGCAAGAAGAGATTGGTGGTTTCTGCTCAGTAAAGCATGAACTCTGGGTCTTCTACATGCCTAGAGTACTGCCATAGTCCTAAGAAAAAGACAAAAGATAGACAGAAAAGTTAAAAACGGTATCTCTATGGCACCATTTTTCAGGGAGCCAGAAACTGTATTCATTAGAAAAGGTTGTAATTTTGTTTATCAAGATGGATATACATAGCACTAACCCATGAACTGCTTTTTGCTAGAAGTACTTAAATAAGAAACGCTTTTTGGCAGTTTCTCCTCCCCAAATAATCGTCTTTGTCCCAGATCATCATACATGAAGGCAAAACAATGTTTTTCAAAATGATTTAATATATTCCTATTTCCTTATCAAGAATTTTGAAAAAAAAAAAAAAAAACAACAAAAAGACAAACCAGTTTACTGGAATATTCCATTATAGATTAGGATGGTAGGAAACACATGCACATCATCACTGATACAATCTGCTGTGAAGTTTCTCATAGGAGACCAAAGATACTACATGTTTACCAATAAAGACAGGTTTATACACTCTGTAGAGGTGATTTTACTCTATGTCCCTTACATTTTTGCATGGCGATGGCTATTTGCTTGATAATGACCTATTACATTTTTTGTTGTCTGGATTAATTTTGACCAGATGGTTTCAGGGAAAGACAATTTGCCTACGTCACAAATTACAACTGTGTCAGTTTCTAATATTTAAGTTGTTTTATATTGTATTTCCTTCATGAAAAGCATAAAAACAGCATGACATTATTGTGCTTCAGATTGAAATCTCAAACAAAACCATTATTTGCACATCTGCAAAATATTCCTTCTCCTGAATTTTTACTTCTGGTACACAATTATCATCAGCAAGAGGCCACAAATCCGATTTGATTATGGAATTGGATTTAAGTAAACCTTCCAGACTATAGGACAGCTGGTATATGCATTTAGTCTGAACACCTGTCATGGTCAAAACAGTCTTAACTAGGGGATTTTTTACTTAATTTAATTCATAGCTAGTTAACACCAACTTCTGATTACTGATTCAGGCACTGGGGAAAAAAAAACACCAAAATCAAAACATAAACAATAAAGGAGAAACTGAAGTAAACACCTTTCCTTCCTCTTTTCCAGGTTCAATTTAAGCCAAATATCTATACTTCCCTCTTCCTTGTTTCAACTTGTTTTCATTGCAGGTTACAATCAGTCCAGCCTTCTCCCTTTGGAGAGGCAATGGGCAGCACAGGAGAAGGTTATGTACCTAACAGTTCCTCTCTGCTGCTCCTCTATGCTTCTTACTGGGTTTCCTGTGCCCCAGTGTGGTACCTCCATGGATTGCAGTCCCTCGCTTGGTGTATGTTGCCCATGGGCCACAGTCCCTCAGGGGTGTCCCTGTCCCAGTATGGGTCACCCATGGCCATAGTCCCACATCCTGTCCAGTGTGCCCAATGCACATACAGCAATGCTAACAAATGTAGGATGCATGAGACTTCCAACACATGTTCAAGACAATTCTGTACCATCCATGCCAGCCAGGCCTCTGACCTTAGTTTCACAGTTGTCCTGATTTCAGCTGAGAGAGACTTAATTTTCTTCATAGCAGCCAGTATGGGGCTGTGTTTTGGGTTTGTGCTGGAAGCAGCGCTGATAGTGGAGAGATGTTTTTGCTGTTGCTGAGCAATGCTGACACAGAGTCGAGGCCTTTTCTGCTTCTCACACTGCCCCACCAGTGGGATGGTGGTGGGTGTGCAGGGAGTTGGGAGGGGACAGACAGGGCAGCTGACCCCAACTGACCAAAAGGATATTCCATACCATACAGCATCATGCTCGGTTATAAGAGGCTTGGGGAAGAGAAAGAGGGGAGTGGCAGCAGCGTTCAGAGTGATTGTGTTTGTGTTCCCAAGTAACCATTACGCATGATGGAGACCTGCTTTCCTGGAGATGGCTGAACACCTGCCTGTCCGTGGGAAGTGGTGAATTATTCCTTGTCTTTCTTTGCTTGTGCATGCGGCTTTCACTCTACTCATTAAACTGCCTTTATCTCAACTCATGAGTTTTCTCACTTTCACTCTTCTGATTCTCTCCCCCTTCTCAGTCTGAGGGAGTGAGCAAGCAGCTGTGTGGTGCTCAGCTGCTGGCTGGGGTAAAACCACAACAATAGTACAAGTAAGAAGAATTGATCTATGTGCACCTCAGTACATGGTGACTGCCAAACTAAAAGCTGATGTGTCCATCTAGGTCATTTTAGAGCTATGAGTCCTAACAGAGTCAATAAGTATGTATAACTATCCTTATTATCAGATGTTTCTATTGAATGGGGAGTTTGCTGAAGCTGCAGAAGTAGGCAGAGCCGCTGTTCTCTTTCTGTCTGCAGGACCTCAATAGCTTTCACTGGTCCCCTAGGGACCGTGGTTCTGTGAGGGGGCTGCTCTTCACAGTGACAGGCACTTTGCACTTCCATCTGAACTAAGGCAGCCTGAGGGAGAAAATGATCAAAAACTTACTCAGTCTAATTGAGCCTGGAAAAACAGTGTGAATATTGATTTGTGGCCCCTTGACCTTTTTGAAATTACATAATTGGCCCTCGGGAAGAAAAAACTGCACACTGCTGACGTAAATAAAGATATTAATTAGGTCCTGACAGAATATGTTCAATCTTCTCCTAGTTCTACAAATTAATTTCAATAGCAAAGAGTAAACAGCATAATCTCAGAGTTATTAAGCTAATCCATAAATCTATATTGGACTGTGACAGGCAAAGTTGAAATATTTTTCAAAAATTCAAATTGTAACCTGGGTTCAAGTCTTCACATCTGGAATATATCTCAGATAGTCTTACCAGAGAAAACAGAATTTTAAAGATATTCCTAAAAGGTAATTCTAGATTTATTATGTACATTAAGGCAACAGAAACATCAAGTTGTTGATATTATTGCATGTGATTTATCATTAACAACAAACTAACAAGGGGTATGTCTGATCAACTACTGTCTTAGTGATGTTTGCACTATATTAGATAATGCCCAAATTTTACACAGTAGTAGTTAGAAGAATTTGTTCAGAAATAATAAAAGATATATTGCCTTTCTTACAAACAAAAGGGTTCTGATCTGTTATTTATATTTGATAACTTCTGATCAAGTATCGCTTAGTAGATTTACTGCCTCCAGAGACAGGCCTCAGTGGCACCACCACGTTATTTCTCCTCAGCAGACAGAACCATGAGTGATACACACTGACTCAATTATTATGAAAATTGTACAAAACATTCTGCATTCTACAAAGTATACACTTTACAAGTAATTTGCAACTTGTTGCAATTTGCAACAGCCTATGAGAGCTGTTCTCAGCTGAGACCCCCCCAGGACACTGGCTTGGGCACCATGTCGCAGCTGGGCTTAGGCCTGCTGTGGGCCCCGCTGAGCCAGACTCCAGGCCCACAGCAGGCAGGTGGCCTGGCCTGGCCTCAGTGCAGCCTTGTCCCACAGCCCTGACTGCCCATCCTGAGCCTGTGTCTGACCCTGGTTCCCCTCACCAGGCCTGTGGAACAGCCCAGCCCAGCCTTGGCCCTTCTCCATCCCAAGGGAGATGCCGGATGGCCGGGGCTGAGGCTATCCCTGCCCGGCCACCCCTGGGGAGCCCCCATGGCCCCTGGTCTGCAGCAAACTGCTGATCCTTACTGCACCCCAACACCCAGTTGCTGGAAAGCTTTTCTTGAGCTAGTATCTCTTTCCTCCCTCTCCTCCCCTCCTACCTTGCTCAGGAGACACTTTCTAATCTTCCAGAATATACCTAAGCTTGTACATATATATGGCCAAGTAGAGTTACCCAAGACAATCTTACTTACTTCAAAACTACTCAGCTGCCATAGTGCTTTCAAATAGTTTGTCAATGCAAAGATGCACTATATTAAATGATGAGACAATCTGGTTTCTAACTGAACATCTGCATGAAATTAAATGAAAGGTGAAGTTACAAACTTGCAGAGGTAGATCTCCACGGACTGATCATAAAGGGAGTCCTATGAGGAAGAAGAAAGATACTGATGTATGTTTCATACCAGATATCAATTGGCTGAAAGCAGTGGAAAATTTGAGCCAAGGAGAGAACAACTGGAAATCTGTATGCATTAAATTATGATTAAACTCTTCGCCCTTTTCTCCATTGGTGGGGTCAATTCACCTTCACACATAAACAATTTCCAGCCTGGAAACTTCATGGGAAGCCTTTGGACAACTGAGCCTCAGGTGTGGAATGATAGCTCACAGAAATAGCTCTATTTTCTGGTTTTCTTAGTTTGCAATCCAAAAGAAAAAGTAACATATATAAATCATAGAATCTGTTGCTCCTGCTGTGGTTGCAATCTAAGTCAACATCCTCTAGCACCATTGCTATTAAAAATGCTAAGTATGTCTCCAGATACAGCCCAGGATGTAAACAAAAGCTGTTCTAAGGTTATGAGGTTTTAAAGTATCTTATAATCACATTCTTTCAAGTGAGTGTACTACTGCACATTCTTTCAAGTTTGAAAATCTCACTGAATGAAAATCTAAGCCATAAACTTGTTGCATAACAAGATTCCTTCACAGAAACTGCTTTAAATCAGTAGCTCTTCAATACATCAAATGATAGTCACCACATTTTCTTTTCCCCATTCAGTCACTGAAATATGATTCTGAGCATTTTAAACTTTGCCACATCTTAAGAACAATCACTCATCTTCTACATAAACCATCTTCCTACAGATACAACATAAATAGCTTTATTCATTTGGAAAAAAAATTTCACTATACCTTACAACAACCATTCATACAAATAACAGAAGAGCTACAGTATATATCTCTTCAGAGAGAGCCATTCAGAAATAGATTTGGACCTTGGAACCCAGACAAGAAGGGTTAAGCATGAATTACCTGAAGACCTGATCTGAATTTATAGATGGCAGGAAGAGATGCTCGTGATGGTAGCACTGAGTTGTTGGCCTGTTGGCTACGGTAGCGCACTAAAGGATTAAGAAAATTCGCTCTGAGGAGTATTTGAAATGAATATTAAAGCTGAGAGGACTGACAATGATTGCCTTCAGTAGCACAGCCACACAGCTTTTACATGTCTGTGAAATATGTGAGTACTACCAAGACTTTCCAAGATAACAATATTGAAAAGGTAGTTACAGTTCAGGGTACAAGCAGCAATAACTGAAATCACAGGACAATCAGCCTTGACGTGGTAAGGACTTTTGTTGTAAGACACATTTCCACTTTCTTTTTGCATTTCCAGATGTTACTAACCCTTAGGGCTTGTCCTCCTAAAGCCGTCTGGCCTTGTTCATGGCAAAGCACTGTACTGTCACCAAACAGCTAAACAAGCCTTTGAAGTTTTCTGAAACTGCTTCTTATCATAATAGCTTCCAAGATTACACTTACTTGATAGGTGAGAGTAGTACTATTGATTAGACCTCTCCATCAGCTTCCAGACAAAGAGAAATCTAAGTTCCGCCAAGGGGATACAAATACCAGCATAGCCAGTGTCAATGCAGTGTAGGAAGCAATCTGGCTGCTGACAGTCCTACAGACTTCTGCATTTCCCCTGGGACATAACACATGCAGCTGCTCTCAGATCTAAGGGAATGTACAAATCCTACTCTCTTCTTCCACTGGAAAAAGAAATAGTCATGAAGGTTTCTAGTCATTATTTCAGATATGTTCAGAGGCTAAACTGACTTTGGCCCAAATTCAGTCCTTTTTATTTATATGTATATATATATATACATATACATATACATCTCAGCAAGAACCGTGTACCTGGTTTTGAGAGCAATAATAAGTTTATTTACATAAACTTGAGAAACGACTTATTATTAAACAAATTTTGCTGTGACTGTATAGTGTGAACCAACAGACGGTTAGCTGCTCTACAAATGGTTTATAAATAATGAGAAAGCCAGCCTCTAATATTTGACTGATTTACCAGGAACTACCTGCAGGAACATCACAATATTGGGAAGAGGTTAGTCAGAATCACCTGGAAGGTGACTCATTTCAGATTCAGGGCAGTGGAGCAAAGGCATGGCCTTGCTGACCTGTTACAAACAGGGAAATGCTACATGCAGGCAAATGAATGAAGGGAACAGCTCTGCTCCACTTCTAAAATAAATGCTGCAGTCTCAAACAGAGCAAAGTCAGAATGTAATCAGTCTGGATAATCTCAGGAACTGAACACATGTGAAGGAATTTGGAGTTGAAAGTAGCTGCACATAGAACCAGAAGAGCTTTGTTATCTGCTATTCTTGTACGTACAGCAATGAGGCATTGAGGGGGAATTCACTGCAATTTATTATTAGATGGAAATGAAATCTGAAGAATCATTGGGATCTATTCAATGTAAAGTGCAATCCAAAATATTTTGGGATATTCATACCACAAGAAGTTTTTCAAAACATTTCTCCTTTCCTAGTTACTAGTACTAATATTAGCTGCATATGAATCTCAAATGTAATTTTCTTAAAACAGTATCTCAAATTCAATCTCTCCTATAAATGGTTCTGTTAAAGGCAGTTGTTTCAAATACCAACATACCAACCTACATCTCTGCTGGGGAGGAGAAAGAAAGAATATGAGGAGAGAATTTACAAGATCCAACTATAGATTTGTTATCCCCTCTTCATTCTTTCATTCCACGTCATTCATCTAAATATCTCTCTTCTTTTTAATTCAATCCTCTGTATCCTCTCCATAAGTACTTTAAAAATAATTGAAAATAAAAGTGCTTCGGGCTGCATCTGGTTATCCAAATTCACACAGAGTTTAAAAGCTCACAAAATCAGTTAATGAAAAAAAGACTTGGTTCAACCAGAATTATTTTTGAAAGTTTCATTTTGATTTTAACTTATTCTTTAACATAGTATTGTAAATTAAGCTGGTTTTACCATTTTCCAATTTTTTCTTATGAAGAAATCAACCCTTCCTGGGCAAGACACCCACAAACTCACACAACCCTAACAAATTGGCATTATTTTTCAATGTGAAAACATTATAAATTCCTGATCAACACTTACTTTAAGTGTTGCACTATTTAGTTCACATCGTGTCATCCTACTGCACTTTTAAACTGTGTAAAAGCTACAGAAAGGATGCAATCTAACTGTAGGGAGCGACTGAAAATTGTCAGAGGTAAAAACAGCGCCAGGTTTTATAGCTATATCACCTATGTCTCTCCACTACTAGGCTGGGTGCCGGGTGTGTCAGAGAAGAATGGAGTGCTTTAGACCAAGAAAGGAGTTTCCCCTGATGCGACTTTACTAGAGATATTGCAAGAGTGTTGCAATTTAGAGCAATCCAGAAACTGCTCTAGGTCAGTGAATCCAGCACGTTTGAAAGCTGAATATCGATAAGGTGGCCTGTAACAGGAGCCTGGGGAAATCCTTATCCCTTGTTTCTTTCACTTAATGGAGCATCAGTGCAGGACCTAATAGTGAAACTTCTTGGAGAACTTGTTGAATGTTGGTTGTAGGGATAACATAAGATAGAGGACCATTTCTAATATAGGAGGGGGTAAAGCTAGAAAAGAATGAAAGCTTGCCTGTGAGAAAATGAGACTAAGAAAATTCAGTGATTTTTTTTTTAATTATCCTATATATTGCAGTATTTTTGAGGAAGAGTCAGTCTATTACAGATCCATGAATTTGAGAGTCACTAAAAATGCTTGATCTGGAATTCTTTTCAGTAAACCTTTGGCTTTCACAACATTGCCTTACATCTGCAATTTCCAAATCGTTATTCTATTGCCAAGCTATTGTACACATTTCAGGATGCCAGCCAAATTTTAATAATGGCATCATTAAGAGAGAGCTATTGCAATGGTAAGTGCTGTATTACTTTGCTCATTTTGCCAATCAGTGATGTCAGTAGTATCCTGTTCTTTAGGAACCCTAATTAAATTCTTTCATTGAAATAATCAACATTTGTGTTTCCAACCACTTTGCAACTACAGTAATTCTTTGTCTGCCAGCTGTGAGAATTTCCTATCCTACCCTCTCACATCAGCAAACCGAAGGGGAAAAGTTCATTTCACACTTATATAATGTATTCATGATTGAGGTAGGTAACAGACATATTTTGCTTGTGCTACTAAAGCTTAAGCCACAAACTGAGACAGCTTGGAACGGACTCAAGTCAAATGAATAATTTATCAAATGCAGTCTTAACAAAGTGTCTTCAGAAACCACTGTCCTTTAATTAGTACATCAAACAGCTAATCCACTCATTGATGCAGGAAGAATATGATCAGTCTTCATTTGGATCTAAATCAACCAAAACTAACAAACAATATACTTTAATTATACCAAAAGTTATTTGCAGAAGGTTTGCATATGAGTAGGACTCGGATTCATGAATTCTAAAATACAAAACTAGTCATAAACCACGCCAGCAAAAGAGATTAAAAACAAAGACACAGAGTACCTGCAAGATAAATTCAGAGGATGTTCTGCCGTGCACTTTTGACCCTCTTACTACCAGTGTTACACTGCATAATGGCTTCAACCTACAGCCAATAATTATTTCTTCCATAATGCAGAGCCTGATGTCTGTGCTTTAAGCTGAATCCACTGTTGCCAGGGAGAGCCATTAGTTCACAGCAGAAACCCAGAGAAATGTTCTGGCTAAGCAGAAAGCAAGCTGCCAAAAACTACCATGTAGGAAATGTGAAACACAGGAACATGAGTACCCTTATTTGCTTGGGATCCACAGCTTAGAATTCTTTTTCTGAAATAAAGGGATCTATTCAAATGATCCATTTAAAGAAAGGGTCATGTTTTCCTTTGTACATAACTTTTCTATGGGAGAAAATAGCTAGAACCATCCTTCTTGAAAGCTCCATTTCTTGGGAAGACTGAAAGGTTAGAAAGCCACCTCTTCTGTTTCACAGGAGAGTGAATTAAGCCACCTTGCACCTCGTCCACTGAAGTTTTGATAGCACGCAGAGAAGAATGCAGGATTCTACATACAGAAAAAGCCTAGAACCACATAAAATTTTAAGTTGTAAAGGACCTCAGTAGGTAGTCCAGTGCAACCTCCTGTTCAAAGCAACCTGATCTAATTTCAGAGCAACCTGATGTAACTTCGCAGTCACTCAGGGTTTTGTCCAGACAAGTTTTGAAAATGTCCAAGGCTGCAGATTCCACAACCTGTCACACTGCTTGGTCATCCACAGTGAGCACACTTTTCTTTCTTCAAGTACAGGTTTTGCACTGTTGTTTCTTGTCCTTTCATCATGCACCTCTGAGAAGAGTTTAGATTGTCTATAACTCTCCATTGAAAGACTGCAATCTTAGATCTTCCCTTTACCAGGCTAAACAAATGCATTTCCCTCAGTCTAACTTCAGCACAATTGGCCCCACTACCAACCACTGAGATGTGCCATTTGAAATTGCTTGGAATGGACTTAGATCACTATGCCTGTTGGTCTAGCCAGTTCTCCACCCACCTAAAACTTTACCAATCCAGTCCATATCTCTCAGTTTGGCTAAGAGGATAGCATGGGAAACTATGACAAAAGTCTTGCTAAAGTCAAGTTAAATGATACCTACTGCACTCTCCATACCCACTGAGTTAGTCATTTTATCATACAAGGAACTGGCACTGATAGGGCACAATCTGCCTTCAATAAATCTGTGCTAACTGTTCCTCCTCCTTGTCCTTCCTTCACCATGGAAAAGAGTTCTAGAAGGATCTGTTCTGTAATTTTCCTAGGTACAGAAGTGATGCTGACCAGGCTGCTGATCTTAAGATCACCCTTCTTGCCTTTTGGATGGGCTTACCACTTCCTTTCCTCAGCCAGTGGGAACCTCCCACACTTGTCGCAAGCTTTCAAAGACAATAGGAAGTGTGGCCTTGCAATGTTGGCTAGTTCTCTCAGCACGCTTGCAGGCAGCCAACCTGGTCCCAGACCTACGTATGTCCAGCTTACTTAAGTAGTCCATAATCTGATCCTCCTCTACCACATGTAGCACCTCTCTCCCTGAAACAGCACACCTTGCTGCAAAAGACTGAAGTAAAGAAGGTGCTGAGTACCTCATTTTTTTCCACAATTTTAATCATTAAATCCTCAGCCTGACAACAGAGTTGAAACCCACATTTTCTTCAGTCTGACTGTTGCTGTCAATGTACCTGTAGAAGCCTTTCTTGTTATCAACCTCAGCTGAGCTTTGGCCTCCTAATGACATGCCAGCACACTTCAGTGATTCTGCTGTATTTCTCCTATATTCAGTTCCTTCTTTCACTCACACATAAAGGATCATGACACCACAGCATGGTAGTTAGTGTACTTAATAATGTAGGAGAGTCCTAGGGTTTGGACCCTGTTCCAGAAATTAGTTCTGCAGTTTAATATCAATAAACTAACAATACTTTTTAATTGAATTCACTGATCTAGCTCCATTATGTCATCCTTCTCCAGCCCATGGGGCTGGCTTTCTGTTCTGTGCTTTATTTCTGCTGTGAAAGAGTAGAGATCACCAGCTTAGCCAACATTCTCATGAGTAAGGTGCTCCTATCTTCAGGACAGTGAATTGAGAACTGGTGAGCTCTTCCGACCACTCGGTTGGAGTACAAAAGGAAACATTTTTCTTTTGTTGTAGTTCAAAACCAAGCGATTTATGCTCTTCCTGAGGAGGATGCTACAGTTTGTTGCTCTGTGTGCTCTGAAGACATTAGATGAACCAAACGTCTTGGAGGTCTCAGGTGGTAGGACACATACTAGGTGGATGTTAAGAGCACATAATAGAAGAGAAATCAAGAAATATTTCTCCTCAAGAAGAAATAAATCATATCCTAGAGAGATTATACAAATTGGATCAGGAAGATTTAAGATACAAGCCAGTAGTGGTCTGAGCCAAACGTGATCTCCAGGTCTTAGGTCTAAGTGACAGATGGTTGATAATGTCCACAGTAACTAGAGAAGGGAGGAACAGACTTTGAAATACTGATGAGCTTTCTCTAAGCTGATGTCTGGACAGTTGCAAATTGGTGGAAGAAATATATGTCAGGATTTTACACTGACCAGGAGACACATGAGGTCAAAGAGAGGAAATGTGTTTCCAGGTGTGCACAGGACTGAAAGATACCAGCCTTACTAAGCATCAACACTGTTGTGTAGCTGTGATGCTTTGTGCCCTTGTCCACATGAGTCTGCTCAGCCTCTGCTCAGCACTGCCAGGTACAGGGGAGCTGCGGTGATAGACGGGTGCCAATGCAGAGGGGTTTGTGTTGGGCAAGGGGATTCTGTGCCCTTTGGGGGAGTGGTGAACAGCAGGAGCATTTGTTCAGTGCTTCTAGCACAAACATGAGTGAAAGATTCAGCCTACAGAGATGGGACTGACGGAGGATCAGAAAGGGAAAAGTAAGCCCCAAACTGTGGTTGCCCCTGAACTCACTTGTTGCCCAAAATGCCTAATAATACTACAGTGTTTTCAAGTGGTGTCTGGATGCTTTTTTGATAACAGCAGGACGAAAGATTCAAATGGCATTTTCTGTGACTGGCACAGATAGAGCAATGAATCCAGAAAAGAAAACGTGACAGAAGAGCCAGACATGCAGTCTCACTGGAACCAATAAGCTCAGAAGAATAGGACTGAAACTTTGACTAAGAGAACTCACCAAAGATGAATTTGGAACTCCACCAACCTGTCACTATTAAAGACAAGACTTTACTCTCTTAATTGAGAAGCAGAAATAGAAAGGACATTCAAAGCACAATTCAGGATTACATATCTGAAAAGCAATTAAGGAAAAGCCAACACCAATGTAAAAATAGTCTCTTGGTACTCAAGATATATTGTTTTACTTACTGTTCAGAGTTATCGGAAGCAATTTTTATCTCTCCACACATCAAGCACTGTTTTAGTGTGAGAAGGAAGGGGAGCAGAGAGTAAAAGATTTGGTGCTATACCAAAGTTAGCTCTCTGATACTTTTAGTAGTGGTCTGAGAATAAAAATAAATACCAATGAAAATATTCACTAGATGTTATCAAGCAGAAGGCATGAGGCCATCAAACCATCAAATATTATTTAGTTCAAGTGTAAAGTCTCTATCAATGGAAAGTTAATTAGTACTAGGCACAGACATTTCTTTGGATCACATTCAAACTAGGGGTGAAAAAAACGTTCAAATTGAGCAAGTTAGCTGTGAAGGCATGGAAAGGTTTTCACCAGCAGTAGGAACAAAAGAGAATTTGTACTTCTTAATGGATTTTTTCCCATTCAAATAAAAATTTCACTGCATAATTAAGTAATAGAAAGCCTGAAGAATAGCCACATATTTTGTCAGTTTCTGTAGTAGAAAACAGAGATCAGATGTTAACATCTTCCTTTCTATTATATTGTGTCTACATATATCCATTTTATTTGCCTTTATTTATATCCTTTCTGTCTGCACAGTTTTCAACAGGGTTATTAGAAACAAAAAAGATACAAAGTGAAAAAAGCAGGTTTTTTAACTGTGCACTGGAAAAGACAGAAGCCCTTAACAGAATTAAAAAACACATGGGAAATAACTACATTTTTTTTATGGCATGATTAGATTGTTTTGCTTTACCTGGCATTCCCTGCCATAACTGCAGAGCCCCCATCTGTCAATAGAGACACTGAAATTTGGCAATGTCTTGATAAATGTCTCTCACAGTGCAAGTGTTGTTGGTGTTCCATCTCACAAAGACAGAGTGACAATAACAGCTATTGTTTCTCAGGGCAACAAAATAATCTCTTAGATTTGGTGACTGCTTGTCATTGATTATAGTAGTTATATGCACCTTTTAGTTGAATTTCATGCAACTGAAGTGGCTGACTGTTTTAAAAAACATGTATTGTTTCCTATCTGTGTTTTAAGCAAATCAAAGCGTAGGGCAGTTACACAAATCAACTAAGAATTATTTGTGATCTCCTAGAGAGACATCAAATCTTTCTGGATTCATTCTAATAGAATAAAAGTTGGGTAATACAGTTGCTGACTGTTTCCTGGCCTGAAAGTCAAAACTGGGCTCTTCGGCTACCTCATACCTGTAGAGAGGCTTTCAGGTGGATACAAAATGGGAGACTCACATACAGTCCTTACATTCAGCATGGAGCTACTTCAAATTTGCCAAAGAAAAAAACTTATAGTTTATACAATACAATATTGTATATTTTTATATGATTCTAAGAACCTAGAAAATCCAACTTAAAACTGAGACTTGCATGAATTTCCTTCTCACTTTGCAGAGCTTGAGCCTATGCTTCCCATTTAGAAAAGTCTCTTAATCATCAGTTCATACATTATGGATACACAGGGGAAGGAGAAATGCACAGCTCAATCCAGGAGTGGTCAAAATTTTGCCATCATAAAGAATAGGGTTTTTAAGTTTTAACTTTTCCCTTTGATTCACAAAGTAATAAAAATTTATTTGGTTTTATAGGATTATTTTTCAGTTGGAAAGCATTTTATAAGAAGTTAATTGAAGAACGTCATATTTGTAATTGGAGCTGTCTGTGTTGGATTCAGTGATAAAATGATAAATGTATGTGCCAAAGCTAGGAATCTCAGATCATATTGCAGGCATGCAGAACAAGCAATACAAATTTAAAAATTGCTTTCCACATTTTGGAGTTGCTAAAATTTGCTATTCCATGAGATCCATTAGCGAAAAAGTTCATGAAGCAAGTAAAACCATTCAAAATTTTGCATATTTGTGAAAAGGCTGTGCAGCATTCAACTCCTGTTAGCAGTTCTAAATCCTGCAGATGGCATGCATTAGAGTAGGCTAGACAAATGAAAGGTGGAAAAAACTTTAGCAATTTCTTCAAATTTAAGTTAACTTGGAAAAGGAAAATGACTAATCAGGGTAATTCAGAACGGGCATTCTGTATCAAGAACCATTTTTTTCATGGTTATTTCCTATTACCTGGGAAATCATCTGTATATAAATATTTGTCTAAAATGCAGTTTAGTCATGCAACCTTAAAGAAAATCTTAATGTCTATATGTCATGTTTGCATAACTGATAGTGAAATTTCTACAAATTCTGCTCAGAGCCACCGAGTTCAACACTTTAGCTTTCCATGACAGATTGCATGATGGTACACACTACATCTGAAGTCAAAGGTTTTCTCTCTAGTCAAACCTGCTCTAGTTTAATTAAAGGTGTGATTTTAACTCCACCAGACAAGAGATGTGATAAGTTTGTCTTCCATAATTCAATTCACACTTCGTGGATATTTTTCAAGTCATTTTCATCTCAGGTTAAATCAACACATGCCAAGATTGCACTGAGTGCAACCTCATGGACAGGCTAAAATTCCTTTTAGCCAGTACGAAACTACAGCAGTAAAACTTCAGTGTAGTATACACTAACAGGGCTGGTAGCTGTGGCAAAAAAAGGTGGTATGTGACTCTTAGATGACATCACCAACTGTGGAAATCTATATGCCTAAAAAGGAGGCTGTGGAAAAGGTAGCATAAAAAAACAGAACAGCAATGCCTAAACAGCATAACAAAGATTTCCAGCTTGTACCATCTGCACCTTATTTTCACAATTCCTTGAACATGCTTTCGGTGTTCTATTTTTTATTCCACAGGCTGTGTCAAGTATTAAACAGTTTAATCCACCTACTCTTTGGTACTGTACAGTTTTCATAGCTGAGATACATAATTAGGCTTTGATTTGCAGTTTCTAATTAGTAGCAGAAGCAGCATCTAAGTAACAAGCTGTAGTACAAAACTACCAGATTTAAGGAGGCAAGAAGCATAATAATTTAAATTACTCCTACATATTGTTGGATCCTAAAAACGTAACCACTTAGGAAAAAGTATGAACATATTGTAGGCAAATCACCAAAACCCCATATAATTATAATACAACTGAAGTTTTAAAAAATGAAGTTTAAAAATTCTTGTTTAAAAGTCCACACTTGGAAATCATTTTGAAAATCTGTAGTACTACGCACCAAGAAAACAACCATAATTTCTTCAAATATGTTGCTCCATCTCATAAAAGATACACCAGATGCAGGAGTCATGAGATGAGAGAAGAAATTATTAGAATATACATTGAAAGTTCTTGGTATTCATTAAATGGAAGATCTTTTGAGACATTACAAGTGTGTGCACACTGTCAGCATAAAAATTTCTTAAACTCCCATACAAGAGGATCAAGGAGTCCTGGATCTGGTCTGAGATCAGCTCCAATGCTGAGGAGGGGTAATTTCACCTCCCAAGGAAACTTGTTCTAATCCTGTTATTGTAGAGGGATCAAATCCTGATTTACAAAGTTTTTTTATTCCTTGTAATATCTTTTTGTTAGTGCTACTTATTCGAATAGTCTTGTTCAGTTCTTCCTTGAACTTTGCTAAATCCACTGATTCAAGGACTCACCACTCTCAATGCAACAGTTCCTTAGTGTCATAAGAGATAAAAGAGACAATCAAAATTACTAAACTATTCAACTGTTGAGTTCACTATTATTTGCAGCTTTTCTAAAGTAAACATAGCTCGGTTTTAAAACTGCAGATTAAAGTGTTTCTCCCTGTACCACTTCTTGTCACCTCTATCTGACCTCTCCCTAGTCTTTCAATAACCTTTCTGAGACTGAGAATTACAGTATCATTGCTGAGATCAGATTGTTGATTTATTGGCGTAGCAGCATTATAATGTATTCCTTACTACTCCCCATCTTATTCTTTATTACCATAACATCTTGTTTCCATTTTGTACAACTGCTACTCGTTAAACCAGACTCTCCATCCAGCAATATTCCAAAGCAGACAGGTCCATTTCCTGAGTTAATACAGGTAATTTGGAACCCTGTATGGCAACTCAAAAATTTATGTAACAGCTCTGGAGGCAGCTAAAGAGGTCTTCTCTCCCCTTTAGAACCACAGGGAATAAATACTGCTTTCAGATATCCCACAGGCCATAAATATCAAGCCAAACATGTCATCCAGAAAACAATACAAAACATGAAGAAAATATAAGAGATGGATTTACTAGAACTGAAATAATGCTTTGACCTATCCACTGCGACAAAAAAGTGTATGAACTTTTTCTTTCATAGAATTTAGTTCATCCAGAGACTAAGCCACACTGGGGAAAAAAAACAAACACCACTTGTAGTTCACGTCTTGATGAGGGGAACAATGTTTACCTAGGTTGGAGAATGTAGGCAGCTGGAACTTGAAGCATCACAAACATCAAAATGTCACCTATTTCAGTCTGTGTTAGCTATGTAGCAAGTGCTCTCTGGATCCAACTATGTTTTTTCTTCTTTTACCTTTTACCTTCTTTTAGGTAATAGTCCTAAATATACTCATTCCTGACTTTACTCATTTAGAAACAGCTCTTACAGAGCCCAAATTAAAGCCAATAATCTTTGTATTGCAACAAATGAGATTGAAATCCCTTCCCACTGCCCTCGACAGTACTATGCAGTCATAACTCATACAAATCAGCATTACCCTGGGTGGCTCACACACCAGCAATGGCATTAGTTTAGCAAGAGAAGAGCTCAGACACACTTTACAGCAAGAACTAAGTTCTGGGCACCTGTGACTATATTCTTACCAATATCTAATGCAACTCAGTTACAGTAGGCAGGGTCTGCCCACAGTAAGATGGAAATAATTCCTTTCAGTAAGTTTGAAATAGATGCAATCACTGTTGATTGAGGTAACGCAATAGCAAAAATCCATTTCCCCTTCAGAACTGAGCACAGCTGCCTGGGCAGCACCATTCTCAGAAAGCTCAGCTAATTCACCTCTGGCTAGAATTAACCACATTTGGATTCTGGTAAAAGTGACTCAATTATAATCACTGAAGCTTTTCATCCTTCATCTACTTCCATGTATTTGACATCAAATTATGCTCATGCGTCTTAAGGCCAAGCTGGTTTCTGAAATATTTGCAAACAGAAAGATTGGTCCATTTGCCCTCGAAGGACATCAGGTTCATCAGAGGAAGAAACATATCACATGGGTGTCACCGTGCTCTCATGCACACTTTACTGTCTGAATGCAGTCAGGAGGCTGGAGTCAGTCTGTGCTGCACCGAGAAACGCTTGGAAACACACAGGTTTTCCTGCCATTGTGAACGCAATTCTGGCACTTTTTTTAGCTACATCTACTGTTACTGGTTCCAGCAAGGACATTTGGGACTCACAGAGTGGGGGAAGATAATGGCCTATCAAAAAAAAAAAAAAAATGGTTATGTCCTGGCCATTCTAGTATAGCTGAAGGAAAAGTAATAACAACATGCAGAGTAATCAGGGACAGAGTATGCTAGTGATGAGCTTCAACTGTAGGCTTTTCAAGAGCTGTTACTCAGCAACTGAATTACTGAGATCTCACTGCCCAGAATAATGACCCAATTCCTTATAACATCATTACATGAACGTTCAGCTCTGCCTTTGCTGTCTCAGGCAAGATGCAACAAAAAGAGAAATAAATAAAAGATGATGTAACCAGGTAACCATGTAATACAGTATTGCCATTGCTAGTAACACAGATCATCAGCTTCATACAGAATTACGAAGCCTCGGGACTGAGGCTTGTCAGGCTTGCTGTGTCTGAACTTTTCTTGACCTGCCTCCAGGTTTGTTTTACTTAGTTTAGCTGCGACAGCAATTTCTGCTATTGACGATGTGTCTTTGGCTAATTTATTTTCCTTTTGTTTCTCTTTGTACTTGTAGAGTGCAACCTTATGTATATTTTATATAGAAATCAGTAACAAGCAGTTACTCTATGCAGAATGAGATATTTTAAATGATGATGCAGTGCAGAGGAGACAGGCCTGATATGACAGCAGAGCCCTTGAGCAGTGAAGTCAGGATGCAGTGAAGAGGGCCACAAGCACAGGATGTAGAAAGAAAGGGCACAGACTGACACTGGAGACCCCTTGACTATAAACCACTTATCCATGGTCAGTTAAAGAAATGCAGACCTGGAGCAGGACAGAACTTGTGTTAGAGGGTAACAAAGAAATAGTATCTAGCATACAGAAAAGCACCATACATAGTAAATTCAGGTGTAGTGGAGAACTGCAGACCAATTAAGACAGAGCAGAGGTATAAAAGCACGTTAGCAAATGTATAGAAAACACTCCTAATCAAGTCTGGATTGAGCAAGAAAAAAACATCAACATGAACATTGTATTCCTCATGGCAAAGGACTCAAGATGATGAGAGTTCACTGTAACACCCCACCAGTGCCACCAGCACGAAACCATCAAGCTAAGTAGTGGAGACATAAGCCTAACACTAGCAGATGGGGTAGAAACTAGGAATTACATATATAACGATTTTAACTGCATTACTCACTGGAGGATCCAGGGAACTACAGGCCTGTTGGTCCAATGTCAGTGCCGGGAAAGTTTATGGAGCAGATCATCTTGAGTGCCATCATGTGACACATACAGGATAACCAGGTGACCAGTGAGCATGGGTTTATGAGAGGCAGGTCCTGCTTGACTAACCTGATCTCCTTCTATGAGAAGGTGACCCACTCAGTGAATGAGGGAAAGGATGAGGATGTTGTCTACCTGGCTTTCGTAAAGCCTTTGACACTGTTTCCCACAGCATTCTCCTGAAGAAAGTGACTGCTCACAGCTTGGACGGGTATGTGCTTTGCTGGGTAAAAAAAATGGCTGGATGGTTGGGCCAGAAGAGTTATGGTGAGCATTAAATCTACTTGGTGGCCAGTCACAAGTGGTGTTCCCCAGGCTTGAGGAGGAGTGGCTGGAAAGCTGCCCGATGGAAAAGGACCTGGGAATGTTGGTCAATAGCTGGCTGAATACCAGCCAGCAGTGTGCCCAGGTGGCCAAGAAGGCCAAGAGCATCCTGGCTTGTATCAGGTGTAGTGTGGGCAGCAGGATTAGGGAAGTGATCTTCCCCCTGTACTCTGCTCTGGTAAGGCCGCACCTCGAATATTGCATATAGTTTTGGGCCACTCACTACCAGAAAGACTTGGAGGTGCTGGAATGTGTCCAAAGAAGGGCAATGAAATTGGTGGAAAGTCTAGAGCACAAGTCCTGTGAGGAGCAGTTGAGGGATCTGGGGTTGTTTAGCCTGGAGAAGAGGAGGCTGAGGGGAGACCTTATCGCTCTCTACAACTACCTGAAATGAGGTTGTAGCCAGGTGGGTGTTGGTCTATTCTCCCAGGTAACAAGCAATAGGACAAGAGGAAACAGCCTCAAATTGCTTGAGGGGAGGTTTGAGCCCTTCACTGGAAGGGCTGTCAGGTATTGGAACAGGCTGCCCAGGGAAGTGGTTGAGTCACCATCCCTGGAGGTATTTAAAAGGCGTGTAGATATGGTGCTTAGGGACATGGTTTAGTGGTGGACTTGGCAGTGCTGGCTTAACAGTTGGACGTGATGATCTTAGAGGTCTTTTCCAACATACATGATTCCATGATTATTTTTTCTTTTTCTGTAAGAATTAAACTAGACTAATAGTGGTTCTTGAATTAGACTGTTAAATCTTCGATTATACTAACAATGAGGTGTTGACTTTATATATAGTGGGTGTTTCTTTTGTGCCTGTAAACAAGATTTTGAGTATAACAACGAGCAGTAATGAAGAACATTTCTGTATGTGCTAAGAATGAAAAAAGCCACCTGTCTGGAATAGGAGTACTCTTCATTTTACATCAATACATGAATATACACAGACTATTCCAGCCAACTAATTTAATCACCAACACAGATGATAGAAATGCTCGCAGTTCAGGTGAGTAATGATAGCAGCACATAAAATGTAATGTGATACAGGCAGAAGGTAGGTCAGAAACTTCTGTTTACATTTTGATATAATACAACAACACGAAAGAATTCAGTGATATCTAAGCATATTACATTTAAGTCTGGCCAGTAACATACCAGCATATTGCACATAATTAACCTTATGATAGACTGTGGAAGCCAACTGGTTAATACAATTCAGAGAAAGAACTGGATGTTTATTTAAAGCAATAAGTACATCTCAGGAAGAACAAAATGGACTGAAAACAAAGAGATTCTGTTCCTTCTGTCAAATACCGGGTTCTTATCTGAAACAAAATGGTATAAAGCCACTGACTTCCATCGGGGTGATCTGTTACAGGCACAACGACTCACATGCCACAGGGCACAAACCAATCTCTAGTGGAGCTTAAGGAGAATCCCCATCTGACAATATTACTCTGCTATTGCTTGTTTGCTTGCCTCTTCCTCACTGACAACCGGTCATGACACTATTCTAAATTGCAGAGACAACTCATCTGATCCAGTATAGCAATGACTAGAAATTCAAATAATATCCTGAAGAGCTAGAAAAATTCCTATGTTTTTGATTAAGACCACTGACACCCAGTGCACAGGTTCCTGCACTACACAAGCTCCATCACAGAAGAGCAGTCAGTCCTCTTCTCAGCTCTGAGTTACCACATAACATATTCTCCTTCTACTAACGAACAACTGCCTCAGGAAAACTAACAATTTAGCACATGACAGTTAACAAGGGGGGGAGGAGCACACAGAGGCAGTAGCCCTTCTGACACCAGGTAGAAGGATCAGCGAGTATGTAAGCAAGTCATAGATGACAGAAATAAGATTTAAAAGGAATAGGGATGTCAAGTTTCTGAAGCTGGATTTGACAGTACTGAGAAACAGGAAGCTTCCTTCCACTGATTGCTACTTGATTTCATAACAAGAATAATTAAAAGACCACACAGAGAGTCTTTTTCTAGCACTTAGAAAAACACAGCAGTTTACCATAATCCTCTTTCAATTATTGGTGTACATTTTTGCCTTTGAGTTGCTGACTCCTCTTTGTTGACAAGCAAGCAACTGTAAAGCAAAGCTTTCTGTAACCTTTTGGTCTAATTTCATCACAGCTCAAAGGCAGGAACTTAACCAAGCACTTGGGAACCTAAAATGCTATTTGCATACGCAGGAAAGCAGCTCAGGAAACATTACCTAACTTGTTTAGACACTCAAGACACCTTAGCAATCTAAAGTTTCAGGCTTTTACAGTGCATCAATAGGAGAAAATAATGGTCTTTCAGCAGGATAAGAGTGAGCTTGTTTACCTGTCTTTTTGCAAGACTCTAGCTTTAGCCTCAGAGCTTGGTCAAGGGCTTTGGCAGCAAGGTGGGGATGTCATTACTAACATTCTCCTGCAGCTCATGCTGGTGTCCTCTCAGACACCGCAGCTGCTTCCTCTGCTGCCTCCCTGCATTTTCCACTGCTCACTCAAATCTTCTATTCATAACAGAACAAGGGATGTAATTTGTATTGAGTGTTAGGATAAGCCCATTTTGAGCCCAAACATTAATAATCCAAAAATCCTGAGTTAAAACCATCATCTTCTATTTGTTCACAACCTGAAATTTGCACAGAGGTACTGAATTCATCCCCAGCTGTTTACAGAACTGGCAACAAAGTCGATTAAGGTTCTCCACTTAGAAAAGAAGGCAGAATCTGCCGCTTAGCTCTCCAAGCTTCATTTCTAAAACTCTGCCTTCCCTCCACAAGGAGCAATTTGGGTAAGTGGTTTCTCTGTAGGCAGTCTTCAATGGCCTTGTCAGGAAGCAGAAAGCAAAACAAACAAATGAAACAAACAATACAATGAGAAATTATGGCTAATAAACAGGGAAGTGCAGCAATCTAATCCTATTGTATTTTCTATTTTTATACACTGGGGACCAAATTCAGAAGTGATGTGAATCAGTTAAGACTGAAATTGGCCCTAATTCTTGTTGTCAAAATCTCTCTCAGTGAATCCGAGAGGCAATTGGGGAAGGAAAAAAGAGAAAGAAAAAAGCTATCTGGTTGAATATTCACCTTCCAGTAACAGAAACAGTGAAGTTCCTATTTTTATGTAGGTGGCTTTTCTACATGCAACACTCTAAAACATTGTTTAAAAAACCCTATATATGCACATACACATACACACACATATATTCATATAGACATACACACACACACACACACGTAGACATTACAATGCCTTTGTTTTAAAAGCCAGATTATTGTTTTACTCTCCCTAATCACTGGAATACCTTACACAGCAATCTGTGTGTAGCCTAGGAGGAAATACATGATGTTGAACCGTTAGCATACCAGCTGTGACACTGTTTTTTCAATGCACACATGTTATAAGCAGCAGAATTAAGGTGCACCCCACATTTTGTCCAGTCTGCACTTAAATCATCCCCTCACGATGTGGTCAGCTGTTGTAATATGACCAGATTTAGGGTACTGAGGCTTTGCTCAGAGGACTGGCTAAAAGTAAAATAACATACCACTCCCAGCATCCAACGGGATGAAGAGTTCTACGTCTTCTGCTTCCATAATCGGGAACAATCAATTTATTTCAGCAGAGGGATGGAGAAAGACAGCAGACAGCAAGTGGTGTGTACCACCACCACCACCTTTTTGGGTGTGCAGGTCAGCATTAGTTCTGGGGTCTGGGGAAGTGCCAAGGTAGTTCTGCTTGCATGCCATTACCATTTTGCCTTCCTCTTCTAATCTCACACTTGTTGCAGACTGTGTAATGATCGTTTTGATTTTTTTTGTTATTATTCTGATTATTTATTTTGCAAAGTCATTCCTACCTCATTAACAATAATAAAGCATTCAAGAAATAAGAATATTGTATCTCTTGCCGTTGTAACTCTAATGGCTGTTGGCAATTCCTTTCTTGGAGAAGGCTTGGGCAGCATTAAGCAAGTTTGGCCCCATTAGTGAATAAAACATTTTGCTTTTTCTTCCTGAATGTGGTCTATCCTGGGAAGAAAAATGTAGCTGGTTTTAGGTGTGGTTGAGAGAAGAATAAAGATTCCCTTTCTAACATTTGATTTCTGCTTTGCCATGAATCCTTCCCATTTCATGTGGCTAGTAGGTGGCTTTGGTGCTCTAAACGGTAACTACAGCCTCTCAAAACTGGACAACCTTTTAACCTTCTGCTGTGACACAATGTCCTGTCACTGAATTACCTTTGACTTCAGAGGAAAATAGCCCATCATTAGATTATCTATGCTTTGCAAATTCAGCTAGACTTAACAATGGCAACTTAGACGTTGTATAATAGAGGCAAATCATGGATTTCTTCTTGTAAGAACAACTATAAGACTCTAGAAATCTATCTGTATCACACTTACTTTACCTTACAATGACACTTCCCATACTATGACAATGTTCTCAGACTCCTGTAACAATATTGGGAAAATTTCCATTGATCAAAAAATTGAGAGATCTTACTATCTCTGTAGTGGCTTTTGACATCAAACATGTTGTATGTCAACAGAATACAGCCTGTTCTTAAAGAAACTAGTCCTTCAAGACTGAGGTGAAATCTGCACCCAGATTCCCTTATAAGGATTTTGCCTTTAATTCTGTGGGAGAGACCTATTTTGGTAATTCTTTCCTGGTAACCAGTTCTAACCCTATCCTAATATACATTTTATTAGTCAGAATCTGGCTTATTGAATTATTAGTGAATTCTTGTGCTGAATTGACTCAGGAAGTGACGAATTATTATTACATATCTCTTTAAATACTTCCAACAATTATGCATCATTTCTCTGACTGGCTGTTGTGTGAATGTTCTTTTACTCTCTCCTACTCAGATATGAGAAGTGATATTGATCAGTACTAATGAGACCAGTGTGACAGGCAGATAGACCTTATTCTTTAGCAACCTTTTTCTAATCTTAGACTACAAATTGCCTGGTCAGCTATTTAATAGCATGCATTCATTCAATGACTTCTAATTGCTTTTCTAAGTATCATTTGAAGTATTCAGTCATAATAATTTCACTAGATTCTCATTAGTTAAACCACAGTCACTTTTGCTTTAAAATTAACCTAAGATGTGTGGGAGGAGATAGAGACTGGTCTAATTACTTTCCCATAAGTTGTTTTTTTCAAAAGTTTTGTTTAAAATTTCAGCCAGCAAAGAAACCTGAATCCAAAGGTTTCTAATCACAGTTTTATTGAATTTAAGGAACTAAAATTATCACTTCAATATGCATTTTCTCTCACAAACACAAAGACTTAATTGACTTTGTCCCAGATTTGTAATCTGATGTAGGATTCTCCTGTTAGCTTCATTTCAGTCTTTATGTTTCTCATAAACCTTTTGCATATAGAGTTAGTAGTGAGGAACATTTCTTAGATCTGAAGGGTAAGGGGTACATATTGCCCATCAAGGCAATTTTTTCAGACTAATTTAATGTCATATACATCTATACTCAGATTTCTATACCAAATTGGCTTAAATTTTGATTCTGTTTAACATCCATGACTCCTACTTACATTAAAAAGACTGTCAGAAAAGTCATGTTACTTCTATTGAGACACCATACGTCAATGAGTTGATTCAAGGGCCCTACACAACAGAGATATAGGATTTGTTACACTTTAAGCACCGAACATTAAAACAATACTACAGTTGTTAGAGACTGCTATAGCAATTAAAGGACTCCGTTGACAGAAGATCAAAGAAAACCACCTCTGTAATCCCTCCTGCAGAACCTCACCCACAGGCCAGGTGAATGGGAGGCCACCTCAGTCTCTAACCCTTTGCTAATTAGAGTTTCCCAAAATCAGACCATAGAAAACAAGGGTTATCTGTGTCTTTACCGTTATTTCCTTTCTCTAGCTGTGTCTATCTAAATAATAGCTTTCTGGACTCTTACAACAGGTTATTTTCCCAAATGCAACTTGGCTTACCTTTGTTTTGTTCAAAATAGTAATTCCATTTCCAAAGATATAAAGCTTAAGAAAGTCATGTTGTGCCCTACAGACCTCACATAAAGAAGTTGAGATCGTAGCTCTGCCTTTTTTTGCACCACTCCCATTACAGCTACAAAGCCATCTCATACCAGCAGCTGGTGAAAAACTTTCAGGGCTATTGATACCCGCAGACTGTCTAGCAGAATTTCAATGATGTTCTTTCATAAAACAGGTTGGTTTGTTTGTTTTCCTTTGTAATGGAAAAATATGCTATACTGAATAATCCAGAAATTCCTAAATCCACTTGAAATGTTATTGTTAAAAAGTAGAGATTATTGATTAATTATTAGTAGTCCATGCTATGAAAAGATATACCTTAGTTATAGGGACAGTAACTAAAAATATTCTGGACCCTTCATCATTTGAAGTATTTAAACCAAGGTACTCTCTAGGATGGAAGACAAAACCCTTCCTGTCCAGTCCAGCTCATGAACTTAAAACAAGATCCTTCTGAGTTCATAACCCCCATTAAGACAACTGTAATTACAAAACACTTCTTTTTTCCTCCTAATAGTGTCTCTGCTGACTTTCATTGCTTAGTTTTTGGATAAAAGTTGAATTACATGTTTTTTTAAAGGAGATGTCACACTCAAATCTGTATCAACATGTTAAGTAAAATTATTTCCCATGTGAATTAGGAAAATTGGAAGCATTTTGTGACAGGTATAGGCAAACACTGGATTTATTTTTTTTCCTTGTAATCCACCTACAAATATCACTGACTTTCTTTTAATCTCTCTCAATTCCAGCTTCCTGGGGTGATATGAGCTAATGAAAACAGCAATCATTATCTTTTCACCTTTTACTTATTATTGTTAATAATAATACCTTAAACTGCCAATCAGAATGTACACAGAAATAGCACTTATTCCATTACAAGAATACATGCATAAAATCAGAACCTTCAGAATACATCATTTACATTTTCTTCAAATCACTGGGATGTTGGCTGTTTTTACTTTTGTAAATGGGGTAGAATCTCATGGTCATTTTCCACTTGCTTTCAGTCCAAACACAGCTTATTAATACATAGAAATGCTAAGCCTTTTGACAGATCTACACACTTTCATCGTGTTACACAGGCATAACCCTATTATGAACTTTTATAGCCATCCAGTCTGTAAAAGTAAGTTTATTGTCAAAAAATCTAGATTCTAAATAAACCTGCCTTCACATTTCAAAATTCCAACGCAAAGAATATAGAGTGATCAACTTCTTATAAGGATTTTGCCTTTAATTCTGTGGGAGAAGCAGCCTGCTGTTTTAAGGAATAACCACTAAATGACTGTTGTGCTAGTGAATATTGATTTCAGCAGGGGCTACTTGTCTCCTAGGCTGACATTTAATATCTGCTAAAGGGATTTGCCTGCTGAGTGACTTCAGCAAAAGCATAACATTAGGACTACAGCCAAACTTGTTGGGACTAGTAATCCTCGTTGAAAATATCTTTCAATCGGCACTGTGAAAAGACAAAAGCAAGGCACAGTTGTGATTTGGCAAAATTAGGATGAAAGGCAGTAGATTACAGAAGAATGAAAAAGCCCCGACAGTTAACTCTGACAGTTCGCTACACTGCACATAATCTATGAGATAACAGACCACCTAATAGAAAGCTTCCTGCCCCAGCAGCTCTGAAAGTACACTCTGCACTCCCATGTTCCTTGCTATGACTGTACCAGTGTAGCTGCATAAAACTCTCTTATTCAGATTAGGGATGAAAGTTGCCTTCTCCTGTAAGAAGCAACTGTGGGTTCACAACACAACACAATGCAATGCAACACAACACAACTTCTTGCTTTCCTCTGTTTAAATCAACAGAGCAATTCTAGTTTACACCAGTTTGTTCATGCTTCTATTACATTTGAAGTATGAATCCGATCTTAACCTGAATTTCTTTCTGGAATTTAGAAGCTTTGCTTCAGACTTCCTTCTATTTTTTCCTCCATTCTGGTTACTAACAAGCTGCATGACACGTTCACATGCCTAAATCTGTAACTGAGAGTGTTGTAACAGTTCACATAGAGGCTATCTAATTTTTGTAAAAGTCTAAATTTTTTTCCTGCTCTTTCATGCAGTCAAAACCATCCAACTCCTATAATGAAGTTGGCAGTAGCTTTTCAACAGAGGCATTCCTACACCTAGAACTGAATTTCTCCAGATACCTTCAGAGTCTGATTCCCAGCATTTCTTACCATCTGCCACAAGACAGATACTACCACAGTAAATTCCCCTGTTTTCACCTTAGAACAGAGATAGTAAAAGAGAAAAATATGTTACAGTCTGACATTCAAACATTTGTTTTCATCATTGAATTTGGATGTTTGAACCAGCTTTGGTAAGAATGCTACATCCAGAACAACATAAGATAGCCCAGTATCAAGGTACTTCACAATAAAAGGATAGAAGAGTTACCTGAAAGATGAGAAACCACATTTAATACCACTTTTCCTAGTTTGATAGAAGAGGAAGGTCTTCCGAATTTAAGGCAAAGGTCTCAACCATAACTATTGTGTTTTAGGAAAGACATCACAACTCGACTCTGTCAATTACTTTTTGAGTTAAGATATCTAAAATTCTTTAAAAGTCTCCTACGAGTATACTATCATGCAAAGATCTAGGCCAATCCACTTGAAAGCTGGGGTCATCTTGGGTCTCTGGTCAGAATTAGATTAGGTAACTTTCCATCTACCTTACCCATAGCTGACCTCATACCTGCTATTATCTATGTTTTGCCATGCACTTCATGAACATAAGTTTGACAACTAATTTACAACCAAGGATTCAGACTAAGAGGCAGGAAGCCTAAAAGTAAATCCTTGTCATTCTGAGACTAAAGCCTTGCAAAGATTTAACACAGGGTCTCAAAACCACAACATTCAAGCTTTGTTGTCTGTCTTTCCAGTAAGTCTGTATAAACATCAATATTACAATTTTTTTCCTAAAGCTGGTTTATTTATTGCTGTGCACTTGTGCAAAACTCAGATTATGTTCATGGTACCGCAAGGTTCATAGCATTTTGACTCACTTTGCCCTGGCATGAATGAAGACAAAGTAGCAAGCAGCGACTCATCATCTCAATAGAGAGGTTTCCTAGGAAACTGAAATTGTCTGAGCTTTTCCAGTACCAAATTTAAAATAAAATATTTTAAAAAATAAATTGTTGTATGACTTTTTCCTTCTTTAATTCCCATGATGATTCTAATGGGATTTTTTTATGAGAATTCTCTTATCATTGAAGTCCTTGCCAGAGATCTTGAAGCATGTCCTCTCAATGTTACTATATATTGTAATAATCTCCCATTCTGTTCCAGAATAACAGGGAAATGGGAAAGGAAATAATGCCTTTTATATAGAAATGTATATAACAAGAAGATTTGTTCTCTATCAAACTCTAAGAGGTGAACTTCTGGGAATTTTGTCATAAAATATTGCCAGAAAGTCTGGGGTTTGTTTAGAACAAATAAAACATATATAAAAATGCAGAGGTGAAAGGGCAAATTCCATTTCTGGGATGTGCTCTTTCTGATTTTAACTTCATTTCACTGAAAACAGTTGAAGAAGTTCTTAATGAGCTTGACATAAATACATCTGTTGTAGTTTAACCCCAGCCAGCAACTAAGCGTCACACAGCCATTCACTCACTCCCTGCCTCCTCGTGTAATGGGGGAGAGAATCAGAAAGGTAAAAGTGAGAAAACTCATGGGTTGAGATAAAGACAGTTTAATGGGTAAACCAAAAAGCCGCGTGCACAAGCAAAGCAAAACAAGGAATTCATTCCCCACTCCCCATGGCAGGCAGGGGTTCAGCCATCCCCAGGACAGCAAGGCTCCGTCATGGGTAATGGTTACTTGGGAAGACAAACGCCATCACTTCAGATGTTCCACCCCTTCCTTTTTCTTCCCCCAGCTTTACCTGCTGAGTATGATGCCGTACGGTATGGGACATCCCTTTGGTCAGCTGGGGTCAGCTGCCCCGGCTGTGTCCCCTCCCAACTCCTTGTGCGCCCCCAGCCCACTCGCTGGTGGGATGGGGTGAGAAGCAGAGGAGGCCTTGGCTCTGTGTAAGCACTGCTCAGCAGTAACGAAAACAATCTGGTATTATCAACACTGTTTTCAGCACAAATCCAAAACACAGTCCTGTGCTAGCCACTATGAAGAAAGTTAACTCTGCCCCAGCCAAAACCAGCACGTTTTATTGTGTTAGAGCAACAAACTAGAGGTTAATGTTTTTTAACCTAACATATCACGAAAGACCGTGCCCTAAATTGGGTTGAACTGTTGCTGGCCATTTTTTAGTATAACTCTACAGAAGCAAACGTACGTAGTGGTGTTTTTTCATTTGTTTGTTGTATTTTTCCATGTATTTTAGAACCACAAAGCATTGCTACAACTCTCATGTCTCAGCTCTTATCTAAGACAAACACATGGAGCCTCACTGTAGCATCAAGTTCAGTTTGAAGTTGGTTGTATCCTATAGAAAAACACTCAGCTTTGATGGAAAGTGTGCAATAATGGAAACACCATCTCAACGACCTAATTTCTTACCTAAACTTTTAAACTTTTCTGTGGTTGTCTAACCAGCTCTAAACCAGATCTTGCTGCACTGCTCTACTTCTGTGTTGATATACTATACATCAACAATTATCTACTTCCAGAAACTTGATCTTGTGCCAACTCTCCTCAAGTCATCACTTAAAGATATCTTGGAAAAAAAGGAGCAATACTCATTTTCCTAGGCCTCTTGAGGCATGTGTGGCTCATCGGGTAATGACTCTGGACCACCCTTACTGTTCCTTTAACAACCCTTTCCAGAGGGGTTTGGAGAAAGGGCTGTTTCCACACAGGAATGTAAGGCAGAACTGGCCATATTCTACGTATAAGGCCAGACTCCATCCTGTGCAAGGACTAGTTCAGAGTTACGTTTCTGTGGCAAAAAGAGCAAGTGGCGGAGGTTATTATTCACTGTGCTGTGGACTGACACAGTTAACTCATTTTCATATGCTCTCTTCAGTCTTTTCTCTCTTCCTTCTTGTTCTTTTGGTTCTTGTATATGATAAGATTTATTTTGTTTTTACAACAGATCAGGAAAAAGATATTTTTTCATTCAGATATCACGAGTAGAAGGTAAGTGGAAAAAGGCAGATAATTTCTCAGGCAATTTGGCAGATCATTAAATAGCAAGTAAAATGTTTATCTGAATCTTAACAGTTGATAAGCCAGCTGAAACAAATAATGAACCTGTATTTTCTGCAGAGTCTAAATATCAGTAATTGTAAAGATTGCCTGAATTTTAATGAATATTCCAGATTAATTTTATTCGATTTTAAAATACAACTGCAAAGAGAGTTAAAACAAATAGTATCTAACTAAAAAATCTGCACAATGTGCAAGGGAGAAGGAAACAGTGTGAGAATGGATGACAACAGAAGTACTTGGATATTTACCAGAAACAGTGTTCAATGTTACTTTAACACATTTTTCTACAGCCTCCTTCTCTGCTGAACTATGCTGCTCTTAGAGGGTTTCTTCTGTGCAGTTCTTCCTGGCACTAGGATTTTAATCCAAAACCCATTAAGGCCACTGATAGTCGATATATTCACTTCACTGAGTCCCAGATCAGACCTTATGTGAGCAGAAAGCCGAGAAAAAGGCTTCTGAATTTCTTGTAACGCTTGCGTTATAAAAGCATTTTTGATCTGTACTACAAAGACACCCCAAAGAGCCAGACATGATTTGCAGTTTTTAATTACTTGCTCTAGGAGAGCTCTACATCTCATTTTTTATATTTGTGTAATCTTCTCCCGAGAGCAGTTCCCAACATGAGCAGCACTCCTCTATTTTCATAACACTTAGAAATGTGCTGGGCTATTGCCCTTTCCACCTCTGTGTCCTCGGGGCACTGTTCAGTTCAAATTGTACTGCTGAGAGTGAATTTGGCCCTGAGCACTATGTTAACAATATATTAGCTAAGATCCACATGTTATAAGTCAAGCATGGTGAGTCTCTATCCTGCAATCCCACTATGCCCCTGGGCTTGCAGCTAAGCACTTTGCCATCTCAAGCACTCCTTCCATTAGCTATGGAGGTTGGGGTGCTTCGGTAAATTTATTTGTTCTCTTTTCTGATGGTATGCAGCTTTGTCTTGTTGTTTTTTTCTCTTCAGCTTCTGGCATCCTTCAGCTATGGAAAGGTACAGATTTGTTTATGTGCTGTAAGGCTGCTGCTTTCAGTGAATAGCTTGCAGTACAGAAAAAATATGAGGGTCACAAAGTGCTCCATTAGTGAAGCTTTCTTCAGTCAGCTGCCATGCAGATGTAATATTTCCAGTGACTCTTTTTATGCTTTTCTTCAGAGTCTGTGCACTTTGAAAACTGCCATAACTTTCTCTTATACTTGATCTCACTCAGTTAGGAAGCTGGAATCCAGGAAAAATGCACATCAACACGAACAATGGATTGCTTGCACAGTCACAGTATTTTTTACCAGAGGCTCTCAGCATGTTTTGCAAACATTAATTAATTACTCATTCTGTGAGGCTTACACACATTATGGTCTAAATTATATAGCTGAGGAAACTGAGGTTCACCATATATCGAGTCCTAGCCTTTGCAGGAGCTGGGTACCCATTGGTCCCAACGAATCGGAATTACAAGCATTCCGTACCTGCAAATACCTTCCCGCAAGGCTGCCCATAAAAAGCATTGCAGATCTGTAAACAACCCAAGAGTCACAATTCCCAGCCTCTACACTCATCAGATCATCGTCTTTCCCACAGTTAAAAGAAACTTAAATGGATGGAGACAAACAGCATGAACAGGATCAGACATCTTCAATTATTGATCACAGCCAAATCGATTATTGTTAACAGATGTTTTAACATGGACTAGTTAATGCTTTTTATCATAGATTGTAATGCTTTTCTATTATCAAGAAGTATCAAGAGACTGACATTCATGATTCAAGAAAACAGAAAAGGAAAATTAAAACCCATTGAGTTAAAGGAAAAAAGAAAGAAGAAACAGTTTTTCTAACCTCTCTCTGACAATATTCTAAGTTGGTGGCAAAATACTCCGCTTTAAGTTCTTCATCTAACAGTTTTGTAGGACAGGGGAATTTGAAGCATAGTCCCTCTTTTTTAAGTCTACTTAAAGACAATTCTACTTTGGTCTTAGTTTCTTAACTGCCTTAAGAAACAGGTAAACCTCAGAGCAAAATCCTCCCTCACCACCCAAGCTTTTGAAGGTGAGCTGCCTTAGCCTCTTCTGTGGGAAGAGGTATAAGCTTGAAATAAAGCCTGGACTTTTTTGCTGTTCACACGGTGGGAGAATGCTGTCTATGTGCAGCTATAGATATTAGGGACTCACAGCATCCTTTTCCACCACTTTTTCACATGTTGTGGTGATTTGCCCCAGATTTTCAAACAGAGTACACTGAAGATACTGAGTGAGCCTAGGGAGAAAAAAAGGAAAGGGATTTGGTCTTTGTGCGTACTTTTAGATTTGATGGTGAAGGATTTTTTTTATGTTTATCCATTTGATTCTCACCTGATCAGGTAGCTCCAGTTTTTGAATAAAAATTCCATTCCCTTTTCATCTGGTAGTAATACACCAGGAAAGAAAATATCCATCACTGAAATACAGGGAAATGTAATTTCTGCAAACCCTAGTTCTATTTCCCACCACTGTGCTAGAGATGTAAAAAGACACCAAACATGATTTGAATATAGATGCCGCTATGATTATAGGGATGTATATTGTTTGAAATCTGAAGCCTTTATAGTATGTAAGGTTTCATAACACATATGGTTTAAATACGTTTTCCCATTTTCATTGTGTTTCTACCACAGTCACGTAAAATTGTCTCCTTAGACAGCTGGAGTGTTTATCAGGCACTTTTTTTACTTCCACACTACCCCTTCTACCCTGGCGTCGTTTAAAACTTATGTAATAAATTAAGAATATTGTTAATAGTTTCTGCAGCACTGTTTTTTCCCCCTCAGGAGGAAGATATGTGATTTTAACAGGGGGATGCACTGTAGTAACCTTTCTCACCTTTGGGGTGGGTGGTAGGGTGGAATTCAAGGAAGGAGTAAGAAGGTTGTGCGAAATGGAGGTTTCTGTTGAAACCCAAATACTATTTATCCATTCATTTCTCCAGCTTGATATTTGTAACTAAATGCAGCTGGAATATGGACGATATCTTTCTGCATGTGTGAATTTAAATGAATTCTCGTGCCATGGAGAACATTAATTTTGTTCTTTAATTTAAAGCCTAGAAATCCCTCAGGCTTTTTATTTTGGTATCTATGTGATGAACTCTTCAGGCTACATAGGATGATATCTATGCCTTGCACAGCACTGAACACAGTTTTAAACAAATAATAAACAACAATAACACTAAATGTTATGCACAATAAAACACCATTTTCCTGGCTTTAATTTGTGCCTGGCAAAATTTCAAAGGTCTGGAAGTTGTGTCTGAATAAATATGTTGAGTCAAAACAAAACAAAACTCCAGAGACTGACTAATGTCAGTGTTACAAGATTTTCTACCATATTTTTAAAATGAAAAAAATGTTGAATCTTGGGAATATGTATTTTGTTGTTAGTTGTGTCCATTAAGAGAGTCCCTGGAAAGAGAACTGTAACAACAAAAAAAACCAAGAAAAACTCCAAACCAAAAGAGTCCCCAACAAGACTTTGGGGTTTTTCCTTACTCTCTGATTCAGAGACAGTAGCTGGAGCTGCTCTCTGGAAAATAAACACAGAAACACAACTACAAATACCGAGAAGTAAAAGACGTGTGCTTGACCTCCTCTGTTCCAAGTCTTGTGTAAGTGGATATGTTGAATATATGATTCTTAACTTGCATTATAGATTCACACTTTTATTTTCTCTGGTTGGGAAGCTGTCTTGAAAGATCCCAGACATCTGCTATTATCTCAACAGAAAGATAATATTGGCATTGGTATGGAAGAACAGATATTTCCTACTGAATTCTGGGCCAAAACTCAAGTATAGTTCTGAACTTTAAATCCAGATATTTTTTCCAGAAACTTTTAAATCATGGTTATCACGACCACCTCACATTCCTTTCCTAAGCCCAAAAAGGTTCACTTGCCACAGTCTATGGGAATGGAAAACCTTCTCTTTTTTATGATTAACCATCTTATGGCTGACATAACCTTGTTTCATAAAATTTCCTGCTCCCTTCTGACAGGCACTAACCTAGCCTCTAACGAAGCATTCCTCCTGATGTCTCCATTGAACCGCTCCCATCATCTCCATCTTCATTATATTCTAATGGGACTCGAACCTAATACATACACCCTCAAACAATATTCTACGTGGTCTGTCAGTGACAAACAGACTTTTTGGAATTTCATTTCTCAAAAGGCATTAATAGAAGATTTAGCCTTTCTCCTATGAATTAGTTATTATCCTTAATCTTATTTCTTACTTGGATTATTTTATTGATGAAAAATTATAACACACATTTTTCCTCTGCTGATTCAGTCTGTTGTCCATGTGGAGTGTTCTGGATAAGATACTATTTTTAATTTTGGAAATACAGCAACAGAATACAGTTAACCAAAACTGACAGATAACTTCATGAAAAAGTACATACAGAAAGAGAACTATAAAAAACAATTAGAGGTTGTTACTGCCCCAATTCATTCTCCAAATCATTTTAAATAGCATGAGCTGTAACTAAAATAAAATTGCAAAATTGCATTTTACTTAACAGTGACTTCAAACAACTGCACAGTAACTAAATATTGTCCAGAATTAATTTTTATGGGATTTGGATAACTAATTCACCAAAGCTCCTTCAAAAATCCCAGCCTGAACTTTGTTAATTTACACTTGAACAAGTGAAAGGAATGTGTATGTTGGTGCAAAGGTTAATTAAGAAGTGATTTTATATCCCAGATAAATGATATTTGTTCGGGACTGTATTGGATGTATGACACCTAGATTTTCTCCTGCATTGAGGATCAAAGCAAAACCAAAATGTATCTCTAATCATGCTCTCAGCCATCAGAACTCCTTTCCACAGGATTCACTTTCACCCTCAAGGTTATACCTCAAGTTATAACCCCTCCAAACACATTACAGAATCTGCCCTGGGAAGTCTTTTCAGCTGCTTTTAAAAATAAGTCATTTCTATTTTACTTTCCTCTTAGAGCAAGATGTTTTCCTTGAATACATACCCCTGCCACCCATGTCATCAGTTCACAATTTTCCACCGCTCTAGTCTACAACACTGACTCTGCTAAACTCTTCTAAGCTGAATTCCTGGCATTTCACCCAAAGGAAGCTTCTCCTTAACAAAGCAACACTGATATCCCAAGAACATATGCAAGGCAAATACACCAAATGCCACTTGTTTCTGTTTACTTCGGCCGAAGCATTTTAGAATTCCCAACAAAGCATCTGAGTAGCAAATACCATTTACAAGACTGAATCACCATTAAAGCCAGAGAGACAAAAGACTTTTGCAAAGCCAACATTTAATCACTATCATAAAACAGAGACCAATGGCAGGAGAGCAGGGGTACAGCAACCTTCAGATAACTTTTTGCTGGTATTACATATATGATGGGCACTTCCCGTGTTTCTCCTTAGCTCCAAATAGTACACAGAAAAGAGAAGAAGGTCCTTGGCATGGCAGAGGTTGCCTAACAGAAGCTCAGTTGACTCAAGCTGTTTCAGGATTGCGAGACAATTCTGGCAGCTGCAGTGGGAAAACCCCTGAACCAAAACCACGTAATCGGTGAGAAAGGCACCCTCAGGAATCCTGAAGAAAACCACACTGGGTACTCCAGTAATTTCAGTGAGAAGAACATGAAACAAACTATATAAAAACACAGTCTAATTCCTTGCTGACTCATTAGTGTGTTAAATTGTGTCAGGCATGGACAAGTTGTTCATAAATCTGTGGGAAATTAGTGAAAGGGGGAGGGAGGGGGGAGAATTATACCTGTTCCAAGAGAAAGGACAACAAAAAACCAAAACAAAACAAAGCAAAACAAAAATCTGTGTATGTTTGAGGCCAGACTCTTGTTTGAAGTAGTTCTGCGTGGTAGGATCATTCCGTTCCTCGCTAACCCAAGCGATACGAACCAGAACGAGCAGTGAAAATCACAGCTCCTTCTTCACATGCCCAGTGGCTGCTGCAGGCTGCTGGGGCCCCTGCCTTTCCTTGTGAAGTGCCTCTGCTGACACCGGGCAGGAGGGACTGGGAGGACTGCAACCTGCACAAAGGAAAAAGCTCTTTCCTCCTTTTCCTCCTTTGCACAGCCATGCAGAACCAAAAGACAGAAAACAGCACTTGAATAAATGATTTTATTATGCAGGATACAAGAATAGGAAAGGGCTGAGTAAACACATGCAAAGAATAAAATTCCGAAGCTTGGTGTCATTAAGAGGCCCAGACTCCCCATTTCATGTGTCTGTGTATCATTTCCTTTTTCTACGGAGCCTAAAGTCAGTACTGTGACTGTCGATATAGGAAACTGGAACAGTCGCGTTACTGGGCAATTGTTAGCAGCAGCAGCAGAGTTTTGTCACAGGGGCAGTGGACTTCACGGAAGAAAGCTCCCAGCGCTTTTAAGAGTTTGCCAGTTGGCTAACACTGCAACATCGGGTTCACAGAGGTCTGATTTTTTTAATAGGAACTGTATTTATGTGCAGAAAGAAGGAAGGGTTTGAGAGCGCAGGATAAAGGTGTGTTTATTTTGCGCCTGGTTTCTGCCGTACAAAGGACTTTGTGTTACTTACGTAGTCATACAATAGTCTGGAAGGTAATAGAAAACTCCTGAATAGAAGGAAAGAGAATGACATTGGTACAGGAAGACAATGAACGATTCAAGTGAAATACAAAGGAAGCACTGTGAAGGCCTGGTCCGTAACCTTGACAAAGTTTTGCATCATCTATATTTAATTCAACTTCATGATTTATCTATCCTCTGGAATGAAATGGCTTCAGTAATATTACTTTGACAAAGGAAGGGGAAGGGGGAGTTCCAAACTCAGTGGCAAGATAGGACTTTTCTTTTAATACGTAGCGTACAGTCTACAGAGACATCGAATTTGCCTCTAGGTTTCCCATTTTGAAGAGAGAAATGTGGTCACACAAGACGTGTCCATTGAGCCTGTTAAACCTGGTTCAAAACCATCTGGATATTAGGACACAAGTTCATTTTCAAAATTACAGGCCCCCAATAAAAGCTCAATCGAACAGAATGCTTTGGCTGCATCTAATAAAGTTTTTGGGTTTGTGTAAGTACAGTGCGCTGACAATACAGCCAGTAAGCCAGAAGAGAGGAAGGTGAGCTGTGTGATGGAAAGCAAAACCAAGTTCAGTTAAAAATCTCTTTTATGGTTTTTCTATCACACAGAGATTGCTACAGTTCCTGCTTTTGTGCTTTGTAAAATACTTGATTATCTTCTAATTATTCATTTGATGGACTCTGAAGATCAATAATCAGAACATAATTTTTATCAAGTTAGCACTTGCTTTCCTCATGAGCTGCTAGAGAGAGTGAGAGAGGATGTAAGTGCTGCAGGGTGCCCAGCAGAAGGGAGGCTGGCACTGTGTGTGTGCAGGGCAACTGTGATTTCCAGCCTGTTAAAGCCTGACCTTATTTCTGCTAGAGTTATGGTTTTCTGAATAGAAATCTGGCAGTCAATTTGGCAGTGAGTGGGAAGTGGAAAAGTTGGTTCTGGGCCAAAATCAACTTCTAGATCAATTAAACATGCTGTGTAACACAGTCTGGGGATTTTATTCAATCTATTGTAAATACAAACACCTACAGAGCTCCTCTCAGAGCTGGGATTTCAAAAGCAACTGGCCAACTCTAGCTAAAGACGAGATAGAAGCCCTGCTTTCTTGGTTCAAAAAGAGCAATTTCTCAGTAGTGCTGCAAACAGGACTCGCATCTCACCACCTGTTACGTGACTCCTGACCCTCTTTGGTGCCCTGGCACATTTTCCAGAATGAGCAGAAACCTTTGTCCTGTAGCTTTTTCAGATTTAAAGTCACTGCAGGAACGATAAGGAGATCTGCTTTTTCATTTATCTTGTTCATGGAAAAGTACCATCTTCTTGGACTTATGCCTATGGGTGACTGTGAGTTTTGCTTTGTGCTTCAGTGATTATCTAGCCTGAATCTGTCTCACCTACTGAGTACACTTCAGGCTTAAAGTAAACCCTTGGCAGGCTGTGTTGTGTGGGACTCCAGTGTTCAGTCTATGGAATCAGATCTTTCTTGTTAAGACAAGATTCATTAAAAATCAGAGATTGCAATGCTTGTACTTGTCCACTATCAAGAGATAATGGCATGCAGATGCCAGCACATTCCTACCTAGAAACGCTGTATTACTTGGACAATACATCTAAAGCATATGCCATGTTCTGCACCGCAAAATCTTATCAGGAGAGAACAAGAAGATGGATACCTATAGCTTGTTTATCTCAAAGACATGTCCTGCACTTCTTATTCCCTGATTTTATATGATGTGACAGGGGAATCTCTGCAGCCTGATAAAAACGTCTCTTGCCCATGTCCAAATTTTCTTCATAGAAACCAGGGCAGCAAAAGAGCTATTGTGGGTGATTCAGTCTTGTTCCAGCATGAAGCTGAACCACATCTAGACGCAAAAGCTAGTCTTGGAATATCTAGGCGTACAATCCTTTCTCATCAAGGAACACCCAGCGATGACATTTCTTCTGAATCTAGTGCCAGATGCTTTTTGAAGGAAGAATCATTTGAGGAAAAGGCAACTTGAAACCGATACATTTTCATTCACATTAAATAATATGTTAATATAACTCTGCAGAAAACCTCATGATTTACATCACTTGTAGAAATGCATAAACTATATACATAAATAAACTATAAACATAAATAAATGGTTTATTTCTTACTATAGATACGATTAATTAAAATCTACAATGTAGAAAGCAATGGCTGTAGTTACTACAAAATGCAGTCCCTTCCCTGAGGTGTTGCCTTATAGATAAGAAGCTACAAATTCATTTTGGCATTTTGACCAGAAATAAAGATTCATAGAAATTTACAGTAGTGCATGTGTTTCTCAGGTTTCATCCCAAGAGTCTGGGGCATGTTCACTGAAGCACAGAGCTGCCATGGCTGGAGATACTACCAAGCCCACTGCTGTCTCCTCTGTCTCTTTGCTTGAGACTGCTAAAGGCAAAATACCTGCCCACAGCTCAACCACTCTGTTTCATAGTTTTCACACAAATTGACCTTTGCAGGTAGTTTAAGCTCATATGTGAATGGCAGCAGCAGCAGAGACCTGAGCATGATCCTGCTGCTCAAGGGCAGACGTGCAAGGAAACCAGCAGAGACAGCAATCACTGAAAGCACCGCAGCAGGGTGAAGGATGATGGTGGAAGACCACTGGTCTAGGAGCTATATGGACATAAGAAACCCCCAGCCGTGCACTGTTATTGCTCTGCAGAGCTGCTGGAGGAATTGCCTGTGTGAGGTCCTGTATCTGGCTTTGGCTTCAGAGGGCAAAGTTTAGCCACGATCTACTATTTAAACAGTTTAAGCTTAAAGATAAGTTGTACCTCAAGTGGCTTAAGGAGAGCTTGTACAGGAACCTCCATAAAGAGATCTGAGAGACAGAAAATAGGAGCTCTAAGAAGGGGGAAAGTTCTGCAAAAGGGCATCTATCCACACAGCACTAAATCTCACAAGGACAAATTTTGATAGGATGAAAGAAGTGTGGCTACTAGCTTTTGCTGATGGGAAGCACCACACATTTGCAGTATTTCTGGTTAGCTAGCTAACATTTTATTCAAGTAAGAACTATGGTAAAAGAAAGCCCTGTGTCAAATGGAAGATTTAAAATGCAGAATAACATAAATAAAGAATAAAATAAAGTACCTCATCATGGCATGACTCACAGCATTAGGCAAACTGAGGTAAAAATATGGCTCTTTAGCATTTAAAAATATGGCTCTTCAGCATTTAATTAAACAACTTACATTAAAAATATGGAAAAATGTTTTAAATAAAGAGAAAAACTAGTTCTGTACCACATGGAGAAGCAAGAAGAGGCCTGCCTCAGCAACTTTGCTTAAACATCTCACACTGTTTTCCCTGAGTTCACTATGCAAACAGAAACTCATTCTGTGTAGTCAGTGTTAAGCTCACCTTTATGCTCTCGGTTACAAGGTCAAAAAGTCAACAGAGAAAGGCCTGTTACAAAAATCTTGCATTTGACTATAAGCTTCATTGAGAATTCACAGAAGTGCTTAGGAGAAAAGTACTGTTCGGTGTTATGCAGACCACAGCCACGCCTGCCCGAGCCTGGGGACCAAAGGGAGAAAAATAAAGCGTAAGAAGTCATGCGGCCATGGCTGACTGATGACAAACAAAGGAGCGCACAGTGAGATATTTACAGCCTCAATGCATCAAAGTGGGTTTGGCACTGTTTGTGAAATCTTATTTTTAGATCAATTTTTCCATCTCAGAAATAAAAAGACCCTTATTTTTATAATACTTCAAATAAAAAGACATTTAAAAGTGTATCTGTGTAAGAATAATTGTATTGCTGGATGAAACACTTTTATTTTTTATTTCTCACCAGTCTGAATTATTAAGCAATGAGCTTTAGTTCTTCTAATCTCTCTGCCTCTCTGAGAGCTGCTGATAATGGGCAATATTTCTGGTTCTCCAGCTGCAATTAGGAGTGTTATTCTTCCCAAAAGAAAAGGAAACATCTGTGTTTGTATCATGCTATGTTAACCACATAGCTGCTGGTTCACAGCACTAGAAACATAGCCTAGCAACTGGAAAGGAACTCAAGAATTAGCGCCCAGAGAGTGTGAAATACTGGCAAGAGTTGAGTACGTAGCCGTATCAGGCTGTTTTGAAGAATACCAGGATTTTAGAGGTGAGTCTCCTGGCATCAACAGATGTATGGTACACTGTGATAAATCAGCTTCACACCAGATCTGAGAAATTAGCTACACCTAAATTATATTGCAGGGTTTGAAACCGCAAGGTTAACTCTTCAGTCTTTCTTTTGTAAAATGCAGGTATATTTTTCCCCTTTCTCCAAGTCTGAGGTTTCTGGGCAGACGGGCTCTGAAAAATCTTCCTGGGAAGGTTTAAGGAGTGCTCTGTTAGCCCTCTGCTACTGATCCCACCCCCCTGAAGGGAAGAAGCGTGGCCATGGAAAGAAGCGGTTAAGCGGTGGCACGGGTTGCATCCTGTAAGGAGGGCGGTAACATCCAGCACAAGGCAGGCAACGGCTTAAATCACAGCAGCTCGGTTCTTTACTGCATATGGCTTGGAAGCTGGATGTTTATGAAGACCACACCTACTCCAGCCAAGACAGCCTGGCAGATTATCTCTACTAGAAACTTTATGCTTCGGTAGCCCTGCGTGAGTCTAGTTTGATGGCTCATAAGGCAGAGTGTAAGCACTGATCATTATCCTGACGCTTTGATGCTTTCTCATATGTCACCGAGGTTCACTAGGCCCTTGAAAAGTAGCTTGATATTTAAACTACTTGTATTTATGCTTTCAGATGTTTAGCTTCCTGTAACTGTGACTTTAATGGGAATTTTAGAATTATTTTAGCATTATTTTAATACTTTTCAGCTCTGAATTCCCACTCATCTCAGTTTTGACAGAATTATTGGAAAGTTATTTCTGAAGGAACACACACATTTTAATGGTCTTAAATGAATCTGCGTTTCAGAATAATACATGGAAGCTCGCTGGCACAGTGCACTGTGCCAAATTAAATAACAAAAAATTGGGGGGTTTATATTTAGTCATTGGTTGATGAAGTTCTGAAAACCCCTTGTAAGAGATCAGCAGAATGACCTCTATAATACAGTTTTGTATTTAAGTAACTTCCAGGTTAAACAAAAAAATCCTCTGCCTGCTCCCTGAAAGCACGCTCAGAACAGAAATCTCCCCCCAATAGCTGCACAGCCGCATTCTCCACAGTCCTTACCCTAAAAGAAGTTTATTCCTTCCTGAGCGAGCAACTACCAGTTACACAGTTCTGCCTCTCCCGCAGCAGGATTTACACCCGCAGTGGAAATAGATGTAAATGGCTCCATCAGATGCACAGCTGGAGGGATCTCACCCGCTGTGTGCGTGCCAGAAAGCACGAGGGTGTGCGGGCTGAATGTATGGCTGTCTGAATACCCGAAAATACCTGCTATGTCAGGTAGTGACTTCATATGAAACTAAACCTTTGCTTTCGATAAAGCGGCAGGGAACAAGTAGTTTCATTGCCTGTAAGAAGGGAAGACATTTGAAGGCAATGCCTGTGAAATTTTTTTAACTTTCTTTTTCACTCTCATTAATCATTAGATTGAACCAAAGCACCACAATTCTGTTTCCTATGTCTTCCTCCACTCATATATTTAAAAAAAAACAAAAAAACAAAAAAAAAAACCAAAAGCACAACAAAAAGAACCTGAACACAAAACATTTTATAGGTCTTCCAACAGAAAATCATTTATTTGTGCGCTGGGAATTTTACACACTATAACAACACAGAATTGTGCAGGAGCTGGTAAGAAATTATGGCAATATTTCTAAAACATACATTTAGATATCATGAGAAAGGGCATCATTAGACTACACGTTAGCTTTAATGTTAAACATAAATTAGACCCAAAATTATTTCTGCTGCTAATAACTTTGCTAATTATTTTTACAATCAAGAACTTACTAATTTAGTTTCCACTACAGACAAAAGAAATTAATATATTATTCAACATCACATGGGCTTGACTGAAAGTATGCAATATATCTTGTTCTTTTCCTAGCACAACTAATAGGTACTCAGTATGTGAGATAGGTCAGCTCAGGCATATCCATGTACTTCTCTTTTGGAATGTGCCATGGGGTCAGGCAGTGCACAAAGAAAAGTAGTTTGTGGGTGTGATTTAACATTTGTAAACCCAGTGCACTCATCTGTCTGCATTGCTTTCATGTTTTAAATGTTTCTCATATGTATTTAAGCAACACCCAGCGGCCCCAAACACACACCAGGACTAAGTGCTACACCTACACAACCCAACCAGTGGTCCTTGTTTCAAAGACTAACTCTAGAGCTTGTCTTCTAGGTAAAAGTTTGTTTGCTTTCCCTCGCCCCCATGCACCCCAATATTAAGTCTCAGTAGTTCAGTCAGCAGTTCCAGGAAAGTCTATTTTCAGGACAATTCAGCAGGTTGGAGGTAGGACTTGAACTTTATTATTTTAAGCCCATCTTACACTGGATGAAATCAACACACAGCTGTGTGACAACTGATCTAGTTTCACAAAACTAGCCAGTACAGTACTAATAAACCACTATTTCTAGCAGCAGTTCCACACAATGCCATTGCACAGCCAGTGGATACTCACTTGCTCATCACAAAATACCCCAAAGATTCAAGGAGTTAGTTGCTATGTATGTCAAGATAGTGAGTTAGCCACCGTGTGCACCAAGGAAGGTAGTCTCTCCCAAAGAGCACATAAGAAAGGCTAGTTTATTTGATATCAGATTGCTTTCAAGCACTTCAGAACATTGCAAGGACAATATCCGGACAAAGACAACCTTGGACATTTTTCAACACTTGAGCCATTTTTGCAATTCTGACATTTCCAAATGTGGAAATATACCATGCTGCCATCCAAAATCCATTGCACAGACTGCCTGACCGAGAATGCTGCTCTGTTGGGCTTTGTCACAGAGTAAAAACAAAGCCTAGACACTCTAAAGTAACTTTCCCTCCATACCTAGAATGTATAGTTGGCTAGGCTCTAGGCCAGATGACATCACATGATGCAAATGTTCTTGGTCACACAGACAATGGCCTGCTAACATTTAAATCCACTTCTCTAGCCTTTCATATTTGTGTTATTCTCTTGGGTCTATGCCTACGTAGATATCATTTAAGATCAGATCATGTAGTCATGACACGCAGGGCACGTCAGCCCAGTCCTGAACCATCATTTCCGAACACTTAAAAACACGGAAGAAAAATAAGACAAAGGAGACAAAGGCAAGGTTCACCGGATATTCTCTGAGATAAATGCATGGTAGAAAGAATTGTCAATACTTAAAGCTACGTGCAGAAATGTCTGAGGCTTGTTCTCCAGATCAGCATTTTGACTATGTTTTATAAGTAAGTACTACTTGCCAGATAGAAACTCTCCATTGTCCTCCAAATTCAAACTCATCTACTGCCTCTATATCCAACACTGACCTTTAAACTGTCCAGCTACCTGACAGCACAGGTCTTCCATCCTTCCTTTTCCATCCTTCACATTCCTTTGAAATGGGGCTCCTCTTTCCCTGATCAAATGGGAACCATGGGTCCAGACTCTTCCCCCTGCCCCAAGGATTTTGTTCATGATATTGACACTAAAACCACCTATTTTATAAATGTGATTCTGACTCTTCACTAACCACTCTAAATAACTAAATGAATGTTAGAAGGATAAACTATATTTTGATTAGAACTTCTACATATGGATGCAAGTCATATAATTCAAACACTATCATCTATTTAAAAGGTAGAACTTAATACATTAAGTATAATAAAGACTACTGAGATCTTAATCAAGCACTGATGAGGATGAGATTTCCATTATGGACTCCTAGTCCACAAAATGTCCGTTTTTCTTAGAATCATAGAATCTTAGAATCCCTAAGGTTGGAAAGGACCTCTGAGATCATCAAGTCCAACTGTCAACCTAACACCACCATGCCTGCTAGACCATGTCCTGGAGTGCCACGTCTACACATTTTTTTGAATGTCTCCAGGGACGGTGATTGAATCACCTCTCGGGGTAGTCTGTTCCGAATCACCTCTCTGGGTAGTCTGTTCCAACACCTCACTACCCTTTCCATGAAGAAGTTTTTTCTTCATATCCAATCTAAACCTCCCCTGACGCATAGTAGTAGTATACTAGTAGTATACAGTATCAGCTCTTAGAGAAATACACAAACTCCCTAGCTTCCTCAAAGCATAAGTAGATGGGTGAAATAATAGTGAAACACTTTGACATAGCTCATCTCGTTCTATGTGTGATTTAAAATGAAAAACAGACTGCATTTTTCATGACAGTGAAGATTTAGTTAGGATTTTCCTTGAGTCTGTGGTTACTTTCTGATATCTTTTCTAAACAATTTATCACTCAGGACGTGAATATCATGTGCATTCTTATAGCATACATAAACTGCAGTATATATAAACTGTGCCTGGAATATATGTTTACAGCTAGGCCGAAAGATGGCATATTTTCCGCTGAAGCTGCAGAACATCTTTTAATTGCTTTTTGGTAAGTGGAAAACTGGATCAGTTTAAGAGGAGGGCCACTGGAAGGCATGCATTTCTGACAGGGTCTGGCAGAATACCCATAAACTCCTCTTTACAGTCTGGTATTTCTCCATTTTAAAAGAGTAGAAAGAAAATACATACATAGAACGTGAGATTTAGAAGTCTCTTGGTGATAGTATAAAGATATATATATCTCCCCTTATTTATGAATACATGGTTGCACAAACTCTACTGAGTATCACAAGCAACTGCAGATTTAAGAAACATTTCAAATTAACAAGCACCAGAAGATCTATTGTTCACTGGTATTTAATTAAAACCTGTATTACTGATGCATTAATTGCTGTGAACCTTTCACTGTAAGCTATACAGAGCTGATTTGGAACATGTAGTATAGATATGTGGCAATAATTGCATGAATTATTCTCTTAGATCTCTTCAAGTCTCACTGCTTTAATCTTGATGCCACAACAGAGGCTACTTTGAGAAAAAGATTATATATCAGCACAAGTATTATTTATTACAATTGATTCAGGGAAAAAACTGTAGAGAACTTGTGGGTCTAAGAATATTTTTCAGAATACAGAACTGTCGAGTGAGATGATAGCCATTAATTAAATATAATGGAACTCACACTGTAATTTTAATATATACCCAGTAATAATTAAAATCTAATTATTAATAAAGCAATTAAAAAATTCTTTTTTCATAATTACTGAAATAGTCGCAACCTCAAATCTGCCAGCAACAGGAATTTTTCATACACTTCTAAAAAGTTAAACACAACGTATTATCCTAACGTACTTACCAGTTTAAAATTACTTTGGTTAAGCCTTGCAAACATTTGTGGAAGTAAATAGAAAGAAGCTTGAAACTCTTTTTATGAAACAAGATTGCTGAAAAACAAGAAAAAAAGAAAGAAAGAAAAAAAACCACAATAGAACGACCCAAAGCGCAGGCAGACTGAGCAGGTGCTTAAACCACATGCACAAAACATTGGTTAATGGCACTACAGGTCCTTGAGGAAAAGCGTGGGAATTGCAGTAAGAGCAGCAATGATGTTCAAGGGAAGCTGGTGGTCTAAGAAGCAGTGAGGAAAGTAGTACTGGGCTGGCTGAGAATGGCGAGGAAAAAATGGTCTTTTACGCTTTGATTCCTGACGTGTTCAGTCAAATATGAGATTGCCCATTTTTGCAAGCTAAGAAGGACTATATAAAAGACATACCTGCCAATATCATTATTGGTTTATCCTCATAATCAACACAGACGCCATAAATAAGGTGATCAGGTTCAATGAGAAGTTCTGTGAGACCAGACTGAAGCCTAGTTAAAAGCAAGACTGTTCCCCGTGGATTTGGAGCTCACAGATGGTTGACTTGGCTATTGAAGAAAGAGGCAAGCCTCAATTAAGTTTCTATTGTGGATGAGTTATAGGATTTATCTATTTTTCCTAGAGATGTGCTTTTCCAAAACTTCGAAGGACCTGAATTACATCTGAGAACTCGACAACCTCTTTGAAACCAGCAGAAATCAACAACACTCAAAACTGACTTGAGTGCACCCACACACAGTGTGAATTTTTAACACATCTTTCTTCTGACCTTATAAGCCTGGTAAGGCTTGTGTTTTTCTGGCTGCAGAAAAATATTCAAAAATATTTCAGATGAGGTGAAAATTTACAAGAGGGTTAAAAAAAGAACCTTTCCTTTTATGATTTCTCACAATTTCTGGAGTCCGATTTTTGCACATTAGCTTTGAGAAGTATTGCAGTCATGTCACTCACTTCCTTCTGTCCTATCATCTTCAGTTTTCTATCCTCTGTAGCATATCTGTCTTATTCACTCTCAAGAATATTAACATGCTGCTGCTAAATGTGTTGTAAGTGCTACTGCTTAAGTCACTGATTTTTTCGCTGAAATCTGGCAAACAGTACACAGGGACAGAGAAGCCTTTTACCTGAGTATGACAGCTCTTAGATGCTTTTGCAGGCCAGAGAAAACGTTTCTTCAAGCACTGTTATGCCTTCCCTTCTCTTTCCCTCATCTCCCTTCTTCACTGGACAGATGCCTGTGAACTGTTTTCCTTTCACTGATTGCCAAAGACTCAACTTTAAGATTTTTCCAAGCTGGCGTCTAACACTTGAGAAAGTTGAGGCAACTAGTGTTGTATGACCAGTGTCCATCACATTAGGTATAAATATACCACTGGTACCTCTCTGCATGCTATCCTGCGCTTCTTGTATCCAGCTCTTCTCTCTTTAGACTGTAAAGACTTTCAGTCAGGTACTTTCTTTTCTTCTCTTTGCCTGTACAGTGTTTAGTTCATTAGGACTATGTGAATGAGTTTTCCAGTGATATCATAATATAAAATTATAATGATAGTTCCTTGCAGTTTCAGATCCTGTCTACTCTGAATACAGGCAGGTATCAATTTGCCTAAATATATTGACCAGCAGCAGTTCTTTCCTTCTTGAACTGTACACAATCATTTGCTGTAAAACACGTATGATACCCAACTTCATTTGTTTCTTATTTCCTAATTTGCTGTGACAACAGATGGCTTTAGTACAGTTATTAACTATAAAGTAACATGATAAATATGTAAGACTTGTCATCTTTGTCATTTGAGCTATTCTGCAGCCATACAAGAAATCCAAAATATAAACAAACATACAGGCAATGTCTAGCTAATTTAGGAAGCACCCAGGCTTTCTCGACAACAGAGTGTCGTTTAACATCCACTTTTTGCCCTGGAAGGAATGCTCCGCTGGCCGGCAGACTCCAAACCATGCCACACGTTTCAGCAGCAGCTGCTGTTGTGAGGCTCAGACACAAAAATCCCCCAGATCTCTTCCTACTAGTTTGGCTGTGTCCCTGCATGTTTCTGTATCTGCTGAGGAGTTCAGTGCCTCAGTCCTGATTAGTATGGGTCAAAAATCCCCACGTTTTGGGGGTTTTTTTAATACGTATGTTTTATTTTCAATGACTAAAAGAATTAAAAGAAAAAATATCTTTTTCAAACAGAAACATCTTAGTTTGCATTACAGGTGAATGTCCACTACTTTCCTTAAAAAACCCAAACCTTTAAAAGACAACCAAACAAATTATTCTCAAGGGTCTATGATCTAGACAGATCAGCAATTGCTTATACTTTAGCCAAGACTGGACCTGAATGTTGAGAGTGGAAAGGGTTGCTAGATGTAACGGAAGGAAAATGCTTATAGCTTTACCAACTACATAAGAAAATCAAAGACAAGCTGGCCAAATTACCTGCCTTCTGCAAAAAACTTCACCAAGTGTAAGTATATTCCCACTGAAGCTGTTGTATGTATAAAGTCAGTACTTTCTGAATTAAAATGGTTTCTGTGGGGGAAAAAAAATTCAGCTAAGTTCCCCTCTCCAGAAAAAAAAACAACAAATGAACAAACAAAACACTGTAATGGATTACCTAAATTGCCAAATCTTGAAATTTTGGTACTTAATGAGTAGTGAACAGTCTGAGATCCTTCATGGGAGAAGAGTAACCTGTTATCAAATCTAAGACAAATATAGGCTGAGCCAGAAGTCCTCTTGTAGAATCCATAGGAAGTTAGAACAGAGCTTAACAGGAAGATAACTAGTTATCTGATATGTTAAGTAGCATTCTCAGTTTTGAGATCTGTTTTTCTCTAAAATATTTTAATCCATGTAAATAATTATTTGGTCTACAAATTCCACCTGGTCATGAAGTAGCAGCTGCTTCACCTCTAGAGACAAAAACTATCTGGCTGGGCATAGTTTTCCCTTGCTATGCTATCAATGGCTGCACACAGAGTCTGGCATACGACTGATCTCAGGTGGTTTCATATCAGGAAAAATGTGTTGAGTAAAGGCTTCAAAGACAAAGCACTGAAGACACACAGGGAGGGGGTATTACAGTCACTGACGCACGGTTCCTGGGCAAAAACCCAATGAATAGGGTATTTGCCAATAAGGTCTGCATGCCTTGCCTCTTTACTCTCCTTGTGAGGCATGGGAATAACTGCAATCCTTATGCAGGAAAACAAAGAAATCCCACAAGGCAAGAGTATAGCGATTACTGGTCTCTCTGACAGCAGCAGTACAGTGAGACCAAACTAAAACTCTTCCCCTGTGCTAGCCAGTGGGAGAGAACACTTCTCCCTCACCTATTTCATTGTTTGTTTCTGCTGTGTCCTGGACAAAGACATTGTTTTGTGGGTCATTCTTGTTTCTCTATTCTTTAGAAAGAAAGAAAAAATGGAATAACAGGTGAAATCAAGGAAGTCCTAGTTAGCACCCGCACTTCAACTGTTAGTCTTCTCGCCTAAAAGGCAGGTCTGTTTGCCACATAAGCAAGTTAAAAGCACACCTGATTGAATGCCTACTGTCACCTAATAGCTGTTATGAACCTTGTAAGATAAAGGCAGCAAGCATCAAACTTTAAAAGAAGCCTCCAAACAGCCTTTAACCTTTTCTACTTATAGTTAACTGTGGCCATCAGTAGCATTACTTTAAAACAGTCTGCATAATCAATTTGTTTTTAAATTCTTGGCTTTTAATATACAGAACCTACTTTTTGAACATGTGTAAGTGACATAGTGACTTAAAAAATAAGTGACCTAACGTCAGCAGAGAGACACCTGAGGACAGATCACAAGGGCAACCTGGAAACAGGACACCAGGTTTCTGCTCCCTATACTTACCGTTCTACAGCACTAACCTCTATGATCAGTTACCTGAATCAGGAGTAGACAGTAGTCTTTGTCTAATATGAGGTCTTGAGTAGTAATACATCAGCATTTGCTAGGATGTCCTAATAAGAAGGTCTCTAACCCTTCCCCGCAGAAGTCAGCTGTTGACTTCAATTAGGATAGAGGCAGAACCTACATACCGGAAAGCATGCTCTGCAAAGACAGTCCTACCCAAGAGCTAAGTTTGTTTTGGAGCAAAACAGAAGGTTTTGGTAAGTGAAGATGACAACTTAATGCCTAACCAAACCTACATCCATTCCATGACAGCCTCCCTGAATGACACATTCAAAGGAAGCTCCATCATAATTATGCTTTGTTCCTTCCTCTCTTTAAACATATATAGGACTAAGTACTTACAAACGCACACATCACATGCCATGACAAAAGACGGCAGGTCTCACGTAAAGAGATATCAATAATCAGAGAATCGTACTATGGTTTCTGTTGGAAGGGACCTCAAAGATCATGTAGTTACAACCCCTCTGCCATGGGAAGGGACACACTTCACTACACCAGGTTGCCCAAAGCTCCATCGAGCCTGGTCTTGGACATTTCCAGGGATGGGGCATCTACAGCTTCTCTGGGCAACCTGTTCCAGTGCCTCACCACTCTCATCATGAAGAATTTCTTCCTCATATCTAATCTAAATCTACCCTCTTGCAACTTAAAGCCGTTACCCCCTGTCCTATCATAACATGCCCTTGTAAACAGTCCATCTCCACCTTTCTTGTAGGCCCCCTTCAGGTACTGAAAGGCTGCTCTAAGGTCTCCCTGGAGCCTTCTCCTCTCCAGGCTGAACAAGAC